>OY759265.1:38064547-38324547 GCA_963662155.1 Lamellibrachia columna
AGCAGGAATCAAGACCTATATGTACAGGCGCAAGTGGAGGAGCCAGACCGAAAACACACAGCTCGCAACACTCCCATAGTTCGTATGCAGACACAGCATCAGCTGGTGGCATAACCGTAACTGCTTGTCTCACCGACTTCTCCATGTCCATCTTCCATCCATATGGTGGTTTGACTCGAAGGACGTCCACTGCACCGTCAGTAAAAAAACTACATAAAGGTGAGTGCATAATGCCAGTCTAAACTGACAAAATATGTCATTTTTATAACACTGGGCATTTTGCAAAATATGTTGTGCCAAATATGAGGTTCGGTTTTAGTAAATATTAAAAATAAACTGGTATGTAATTATGCTGTTTTATAACTGCATATTACCCCGGTACTTCTTGGAAAAAACTTAACCGATAGTATTATATTTCAGAGTAAATACTAACTAGTACAAAATGCACATTGAACTAATTGAGAACTAACAAATTACTGGTAAAATCGCTCCAATTTTATTAATGTTGAACAAATCGTCTGGGGTTCGAATAGTCTACACTGATTCAATGTTAAGATTAAACAGTTATTATATGTTGACTTTGTCTTTAGTTACGCATGTAGTATTCATTATTGTCATTTGTTAGTTGCATAGAAGAGACACACGTATGACAAACATATTTTGAATGTTTGATTTGATGTGCTACGTTTTTACTACGTTGTACAGTGGTCGGCAACACACAACCTGCGGATGTCCAAACTGGAGATACCTTCTCAAGGAATGATGCACTGAGCATGAATGTGGAGTTCATCAAACTAAACATAATGCGTTCGCATGCAAATGTGGATAACGGACACCAAGACCACAATGTAGATAACGGCCACCAATACCACAATGCCTCATCAGGAATGGAGGATACTGGAAAACAATCTGGCAACATTGTGCATGTCTCAGGTAGGTTCATTAGATGTCTGTTATCAGATTTTAAATGTTTTTTTTATTATTATTTGAATTTACACTTAGTTTCATTTTATATAAATATATATCTTATAACTTCATAATAGTAATGGTGTTTCTTGTATACCTTACATTAGCATAAATATAATAAAATCAGTCAATGTACGGTAGAACTTGGTTAACTCTAAGTTGAGTAATTCAAACACCCATCACAACTCTGTAATACATTTGGTCAGACATGTGTATTATATTAATATACTGGTGATGAAATAATCATATGGTATGTTCTGCTGCAAGGCCAATAGATTTATGCTGGTAGAAATTCGACAGCATGTGGGAAATACAAAGGGAAATTCCCAGACTTATCAATGAAACGGGTTCGGATTTTCACTGTGACAAGCAAACTATTTCTAAGAAATTTAGCAGGGAAAATGTATAAATATAAATTTACAAATACGTTGTCCCAGCTACCCTGACCTATTAAATGTCAACATATTAATGTCTTATTGTTTACCCCTTGTTGATGGACCATACATTCATTGTCTGTTGAAGCTATCTGTGATATCGGCATAACCTCTTTCACATATGACATGCGGCGACTGTCTGAGATACTTGCCTTCCCAAAGACATGGTACAGTCCATCTCTCATGCGACACATGTTCACGGGAAAAATTAAAACTGCTGAACCTGGTGAGTTTTCCTTGTTAGTTTATTTCAGTATTTAGATTTTTCTTAGTTGATCGATTTAGTTGTATCTCATAAAACATCAACCCCCATTGCAGAACTAGATCGTCATATTTGCACACCTTGCACACAAACATACATAATCCAGCTTTAGTATAATGCAGTATTTGCTACAATGAATGCAATCACATTGAAGAGGCATGGCTACAGATAGAGATGGGCAGAATTATTAGAAAGCATGACCATCTTGCCCGACAAGTCAAAACAAGCCAAACGTAAAATTGGTTGCAATTTGCACATTGCAATTTATTGTCATTTAACATGGGTTTAGCGTAACTTTCTGTAAAACGAAAGTTTTAAAATAAATCTTATTGTAAAACAGTTGCATTGAACATATGTTCATTATGATATGTTCATTATGATTAGCCAAATTGAAAACTACACAAACTATTACACTTTTACAGAACAACGATGATTATAGCCTTGAGAAAAATTTAGATTAGGAAATGGTGAAATCGAATAAAATATATGTCATCAAAGTTGGTGATCATGTATTACCACGCCGGAGGTTTTCTGATCTGCCTTGATATAGGAACTGTTTTCACATACTCAGATAGTAATATCGCTCAGAAAGAAATGACAGACAAACTAAAGAAAGGGAGCAAGAGCTGGTGATGGACTGCAAAAAGATTGATAGCACACAAATGTGACATACCAGTTTTATGATCATTCCTCCGACACTTCAACCAGCAAAGCTGAATGCTTTGCGAACATCTGTGCTGATAAATCAACTACCAATACCACTATTCAAAAACGTGAATGGACCAGACGCAAGCCTAGCTAGAGTCTGAAAACAAACAGTTCCAGAGCTCCCCGAACTGGTGGCCAAATTAGTCCAGCTATGCCACAAAAAAAGATTAGCATGACCCGAACAACTATCGAACACTTACTGCTCAACATCATCAGCAAGTAAAGGTGATGGAAAGACATTTAAACTCAACCATCTGGAAGTATGTGTGTAGGCATAGACTGCTATGAGAAAAACAGTTTAGTTTCTGAGCTGGCCACACAATTGATAATGCATTATACAACAGCTGCATAACGTCATTGACAAAAGTCTGATCTGCCTCGACATCAGCAGCTCTCCCTCTCCCTCTCCCTATCCCTCTCCCTCTCCCTCTCCCTCTCCCTCTCCCTCTCCCTCTCCCTCTCCCTCTCTCTCTTGATATTGTGTGGTATGGAGGCCTGATGGACAAACTGAAATCCAAATGGATTCAGAGAAAGCTACTATCCTGGCTGAATGACTACCTGAAGGTATAGTTCTGAAAGTTATCACGAATAGAATATACTCTGGTGCCAAGTCCATCAATGCGAGGGTTCCTCAATGATCTATTCTATGGCCTCTCTTATTTATTATAGTCACTGATGATATCCCAGGCAAAACACAGAACCATGCAAACCAAATGCATTGATGCAGGGAAGCATCAGTGGTCACCTTGAAACATTAACTTTGGTGAAACTTTACCCCAAACCAGCGAGCTCTGTCACGGATTTCTGTGGGACTCCGCTGGTAGTTGACTCACTCTACGGACGGGACACAAACTTTAACTAAAACCAGCGGGTTATGATCTATATCACGGATATATGGGACTCTGCTCGCGGTTGGCTCAGTTTAGGGATGTAACGGGACGCAAAGTTATAATCAACGGTTGTGAAATTACGTTCGCACAGATGTACACAGCAATGAAGTCAGGGAAACAATATAGATATGTTTGCTGCAACAATTCGCAATACGAAAGTACATATAATGTCTGAATACTGAATACTGATTACTAGAGGAGTTGTACATCTCGGGTAAACCGGAGTGATGCATTAATCTACATTGACTGTATTCCACAGATTCAGGAATATACACATTGTCATATAAAATCATGGTTGTTGTATCAGAACAAAGTGAATATATTTATTTTGTTAATGTCTATTCTGATTCTCAAAACTTGTATTTAATGACTCTGTTAATTAACTTTTTTGATAAACAATGTCAACTTAGTGATTCGTGCTCTTCGTGTGCTTTATTTAATGTCTGCTTGATGCTGAATATTGGGCAAATAGGATTGATGTAATAATCTACATTGACTGTATTCCATGGGTTCATGAATACACACCTTGTAGAAAAAGTGCAAAATTGGTGTGTCAAGGTCTTCTATTATACGATTTACGCTTAAAGACGCACGCACACACAATGACAAACAAATTGAAGTTGATTATCGGAAAACAGTAGCAATCTGATGTTGACACAACGTTGAAATCCAGCCAATTTACAACATTGTTGCAACTTTGAAACTTTAAATCCAACTCGTTTTCAACAGTGCTACAACGTTGAAACCCGACGTCTATACAAAGTTGAAACCCGACATCGATACAACTTACAAAAACTAGTGTTCAACATTGCGACAACTTGGAAACCCTGACGTAGATACAACTTTTCAACTAGTTTCCAACATTGCTATAACGTGGGTACCTGACGTTCAAGCGGCGTCTTTTCAACGTCATTTTGCCTGCTGGGGAGAAGTTTAATATTCCCCAAAAATAATTTTAATCCTGTCAATTCAGGATAATTGCCAGCAGTATTCGCGAGTAGTAGGAAGGTACCTTTCGTGGGACTTCCGGTGGCAACTGGTGGATTGATGGCACGTGGCTCCACTTTCGGTCACGTGGCGCTACATGGCGGATTGTATAGGAATTACTTTAGTGCCCCATGTCGAATAGTTTTTGTATTAGTGGCAGCCACTGAAGAAATTTCGCATTAAAGGGCCGCTTGCGAATAGTTAACAGACTCATGTACGTGCTAAAACGTCTAATATCGCCCACAGTGTATTTCCGGTTGCACAAACACCCCACTTCCGGTGTTGTCCTCTTACGTTTGTTGTCACTAGAGGCGCTTCTTGGGTTGAATATAGTCCAATAAATATTTGGTTGGTATAGGCATTCTTGAGGAAAATATATGTCAACACGACATATGACAAAGCAACAATATACAGATAAGGTTTGCAGTTCTATTCAAGAAGTCAGTAAAAAATAAACGTTTAACATCGGTAGCAGAAACGGCGAAAAAGTAGTGTCCTATTTAATGCATACATCCTTGTGGACAAAACAGATTCATAACGAGAGTATAGTATAGCAATGTTGTTGTTTTTATTCAACTTCGACCCACCGGCCTCGTCTGCCTGCGGACAGTTAACCTGTAAAACCTCAACAACAATGTAATTAACGAACGACAGCGCCGGCACCCCCAAATCAGGCATAATTATATGTAGCAGGGATAGGTCGTTGCGTTGAAAACGTAGAGAAGTTCGATATATTTAGCTGCTGTTTCTGCTCCATGATTCGCTGTTCGCTATCCATCTTGACACTGACTGAGACTGTCGTTGCTTCCTCATGACCATCATGATTGTCTGCGCTTCCTGAAATCCACAACAAATGTTTTTTGTAAGGACACACAAGTATGTTTGTTTACGCCCCACGATCCGCCACACACACACACACACACACACACACACACACACACACACACACACACACACACACACACACACACACACACACACACACACACACACACACACACACACACACACACACACACACACACACACACACACACACACACACACATACACATACATATATATATATATATACACACATACGCACGCACGCACGCACGCACGCACGCACGCACGCACACACACACACACACACACACACACACACACACACACACACACGCACATATATGGCGTTTATGTAGTGATGACTTAATACCACGGAATACAATACCAGCATAATGTGCTTTTACAGAGTATAGTATTTGTGTAGTGATGACTTAATACATAAATAAATAGCATTGGCATATAGCAAAAAGTGCCACCTTTCTATTTGCATTAAAATGCGTTGACATGCATTTGTTAACAAACCTGGTACCAGTACATACGCTCGTAGCTGATGCACCGCACTCGTACTTTTAATTTCACAACCTTTTACTGCATTAACATTTGACGCAACGCTTTTTTTAGACGACTTACGTTATTATATTCGTAGTTAACACCTCATAAACATATGTTTGTATCTTCGTGCATAGCACAATTCCGTTTCAACGCCAGTGAACAATGATCAATTAAACGTTGTGTTTTTTTCTTTGTTAATCAAAGTAACCATATAAATGAAAACTAAATTACCACTTTAATGCCAATTATATACCCTCCTTTCCTCAGTTGAAAGGTTTATTATAAACCATCATAACACAAATGATTTGTTAAAACCGTTATCGTAAAAATATCAATGATATACTTGTACATGTAAATATCGTGCATATTAAAATACAAACACTGTCAACATTTGTTAAAAAAGATTAATGTTAATAATTACAAATAGACCCAACACCATAAAGTGAATTTTCTTTAAATCACCAGAGTTTTGTCAGAGGATCTTTGTTTCTTCCAAGATATACTTTTTGAGAAAGCTGTCAGCATGATACCACATAAGGTGCACCATTCAGTGTCAACATCTTCAAACTTTGCATGTTAACATACTTTATGTCCACTTTCTTACACTTCCTTTTCATGGTTAAATATATTAGTTGTATGTTCTTGAACTTCAGAGCAAACTGTATGTGAACATTGCTACACTCTGTGACTTCACTAGCTCGCTGCGTACAATAAGCTACTTGTAAGCATCCATATTATGTGTTGCTTCATTTAGAAGGTGGCCAATGGTGTATCTCATCATGTTGTCATCATCGAATTCCTTGCAGAACACATTTTCACAATGCATGCAGAAGTCGAACATTTTCTCATCGGTTTTTGATTTCCTTGTTTGTGAATTGGTCTATTTCAAAATGTTCTGAACACAAACGACAGTTGTATGTCAGGTACAACGGAGTCCTGCTCACTAGATCTTGTCTCCTTGTGTTCTGCACCCATTGTTGACACCTGCCAAGAAGATTTAAAGAATAATAATTATTTATGATGAACATAAAATAACATAATTCAACTACATGTAACTTTCTGTAGATATTTACAGTATTCGACCTATTTTGGGGTAAATTATTTATGCCTTTCCTCATTGTCAGTTTGCTAACCAAATTTAGTAAGATGTCTAACAGAAATCACACGTATATATCTACATTACACATTATTTATGCTACCATATTTGACAGATGTATAGATTATATTTATCTAACTATAAATTAACACCTAACTGTGAATATGGCAAGTTTAGATGGTGATGCAATAGTAATCACTCTTATCAGCATGATGAAATTAAAATATGGCTGGCTAACAGCGCTGTACTGCTGCCCCTATGGACTGAACTTAAAAGGTATACATAGACTCAGTCGTTCAGTTAAGCCTTAAGGCAATACTTAGGCATGCCTCACCTTTTGTCAGTTACTATTATTCACTTACTGACTAGCAAACAAACGTTAACACAAATTCACACCAGGCATTTTAGTATATTTAAACGTTGGCATGTTTCACACACTCATTTATATGGCATAGACCTTTATATAAAGTCACTGGACGACAAAATACCTTAGTATAACAACTATCTGCTAGGCAACTTTACCACGCTTACTTATTATCATTATTTAACAACATGCAATACCTGCATTGTATAATGATATAGGAATGTAGCAAAACAGTATTAATGATATTTAGCTAGCTGAACATTAAATTGTCAATATAGGCCTGGAACTGGAAGACAAAACATATATAGTTTACTGTCGGCCGTGGAGGAATCCAGCGACCGATGAAATGGGAACACACGCTGAAAAGAATACAACTTTTATTCCGTCAGAGCACAATACGTGTGAGTCGATCACCCTAGTTCACATAACTCCGTCAGGGGTGCGATCATCGTAACAGGTCAAGGCCACTGACTAAACCGCTACACAGCCCCCTCCAGCACCCGTTATAGGGGAGTATAGCGTTCAGGATGCTTGACTAGGCGGCCGGATCTCGTCTCCACGTTTGTAGCTGGACGACCACGAGGAGCTCGTTTGGCAGCCTCAACCGGTTTCACCGGGTCAAGGAATGCAGGTTTGAGGCGATCGATGCTGACGCTGCCCTGTCGATTGCCGTAGTCGAGTAAGAACGTATTATCGCCGTGCGTCAAAACCTTGTAAGGTCCCTCGTATGGTGGTGTGAGAGGCGGGCGATGACTATCACGGCGGACGAACACGTAAGAACTGTTTGCGTGTGTAGCTGGCACTGACGACGGTCTGGTACCGTGTGGAACGGGAGGCCGCAGTGCTAGCCCGCGAACTGTCTCGCGGAGTCGAGGAAGGAATTGCGCTGCCTCCTGCTTTTCCTGACCACGTGGTAGGAAATCACCCGGAACGGTTAGTGGGGTTCCATATACCATCTCCGCTGAGGAACAATCTAGGTCTTCTTTGGGTACGGTGCGGATGCCAAGCAGAACCCATGGCAGTTCGTCAATCCAGTTGGGACCATTGAGGCGAGCTATCAAAGCGGACTTGAGATGATGATGAAAACGTTCCACAATTCCGTTAGACTGGGGATGGTACGCGGTTGTCCTGTGCAGACGGGTGCCGTGTAGTTAAGACAACATCGCCCACAATTCTGAAGTAAACTGTGACCCTTTGTCTGACGTCAGTTCTACCGGAACACCAAAACGGGCGATCCAGTGGAATGCAAAAGCCTTCGCGCACGTGATAGTCTGTGCATCCACCAGTGGTATTGCTTCAGGCCATCTGGTGAATCTGTCTACCGCTGTGAGCAGGTAGCGATAATTCTGTGACGGTGGAAGAGGGCCAACGATGTCCACGTGGATGTGATCAACACGGCGGGTCGCTGGCGTAAACTGGTCCGGTGGTATGCCGATGCGCTTTAGCTGCTTGACAACGGAGACACGCTTTTGGCCAGATGCCGACTTGTTTTTGAAGACCTGGCCACACAAACTTAGCCGCGAACATCTTCTTCGTTGTCCGGATTGACGGGTGTGAGAAGCCGTGGACTGCATCGAAAACTGTGCGTTGCCATGTGTCGGGGACGAGAGGTCTGGGTCGTTTGCGGCTAAAGAACGCTACTGGTTTCCAGGAGCCAAGGTGTTGCTCAAGAACGGCGCCGATTGCTGCTCTCGAGGCATCGACTGTGAGTGCGATGGGCTTGTCAGCATGTGGGTGTACGAGCATAGTGACCTGTGCGAGGGCCTCTTTTGCGGTCGCGAATGCTTCCTCTAGGTCGTTTGACCACTCCAAGGTCACGGGCTTGCCATTGCATCATATATGGGTCGCATGATGTGAGCTGCATTAGGGACGAAACGATGATAGAAATTCACCATCCCGGCAAACTGTTGGAGTCCTTTGACAGTTGTAGGACGTGTGAACATCCGGATGGCTTCTACCTTCGCAGGCAATGGAACAGCTCCTTGACTTGTGATCCGGTGGCCCAGGTAGTCGATGGTAGTTGTTCCAAATTTGCATTTGCTCACGTTGATCACCAAACCATGGGAGGCCAGACGGTGGAAAATTGTTCGTAGGTGGTGTTTGTGTTGTTCTGCAGATGCACTGCTCACCAAAATGTCATCTAGGTAGACAAAAACGAACTCGAGTCCGCTACAGACAGTGTCCATAAGGCGCTGAAATGCTTGCGCTGCGTTTTTGAGACCGAACGGTGTTCGTAGGAACTCAAACAGGCCGAAAGGCGTGATTATGGCAGTTTTGCTGATGTCATCTGTAGCTACCGGAATCTGATGGTAGCCACGTACCAGGTCGATCTTGGAGAACATGGTAGCGCCTGCAAGTTGTGAAGAGAAGTCCTGAATGTGTGGCACCGGATATCGGTCGGCTATTGTCACATCGTTGAGTCTTCAATAATCACCGCACGGCCTCCAACCACCGGAGTTTTTAGGCACCATGTGTAAGGGAGACGCCCACGGGCTATCTGATCGTCGTATGATCCCCATTTCTTCCATCGTCCTGAACTCCTCCTTAGCAACAGCAAGTTTATCTGGTGGTAAACTGCGAGCTCTAGCGTGCACAGGCGGGCCGGTTGTGGGGATGAAATCAACACCATGACAAACACAAGGACTAGAAAATTCTGGACGAGTGATAGCAGGGAACTCATCTAGTATCCGCTTGTATGTGTCGTCCGATGCGACGTGGTGCGACAGTGCCGGCTGGTTGGATTGCTTGAGAGTAGAACTCGTGAACGAAGTGGTGTTGACTAAACGTTGGCTTTGGAGATCAACTAACAATCCATGCGTCTGCAGGAAATCAGCTCCGAGAAGCGGTGTTTTTACCTCAGCAAGAATGAAGGGCCATGTGTAGTCTTGGTTCTCCAGACGTAGTTTCATCTTTCGTGTCCCGTAAGTTGCAATTTTTGACCCGTTAGCGGCGATCAGAGAGGGTGTGCGTGCGCCGCTGTCGATGTCTTGATGGGAGGCGGGAAAAACACTGACTGCTGCTCCCGTGTCAACCAAGAATCGTTTTGCAGAGTAACCGTCCACGAGGAACAGTAGGCTGTTAAGTTGGCCGGCCGCCGACTAATGCGACTAATGCGACCGGCCCGGTCGTTTCCCGCAAATGCACACGGGGTGTTGCACTTTCTGGCCGCGTTGCCGTACCGCCGATGGTAGTAGCACACATCTTCATCATGCGTCACGGGTTCGTTTGCTCTCGGTGTCGCGACGGGTGTTGTTCTCGTGTTTCTCGGTCGACGGGTGTCTGAGGAGAAAACAACAACCGGTTGTTCCCTAACTTGCCAGAGTTCGTCAGCAGTTTGGGCGAGAGTCCAAACTGCTCTCGAATAACATGCACGGCTTGTGTGAACCAAGCAAGGCGAGCATCTCGTCCATGAGTTGTGAAGGTCGCCTGTCACCCAGATTTTGTAGGCCTATATCTGGTAGTCTATCTGCACGCTGTCGCCTTGATAGTCCGAATATGTCGGTAAGCCTTCTCTTCAGATTTCCGTACCTATCATGTTGTGGCGGATCCTCCAAAATGTCTGTCACGCGCAGAGCTGTCGTCTGATCTAAGGCCGCGACAAGATAATGGTATTTCGTGTCGTCGGCCGTGATATTCCGTAAGGCGAACTGCGCCTCTGCCTGCTGCAACCAGACCCGCGGGTGATCGGCCCAGAAGACCGGCAGTTTGAGTCCGACAGCGTGTGTATCGGCCATGTTGATTGTTTACGTTGTACGTGCGAGTGCCGAGTGCGCCGAGTGCGTAATGGTTGAATAGTCATAGGTCGCACAGCTCATACACAATACGCGTGTAATGCCACGTTTGGTGAACTTACATTTTAGTTCGTGTGCGTATACGCGTTTTGCATATCAAGATACTGTCTTGGTATCGTCAGGGACACCAATGTAGTGAACACACGCTGACAAGAATACAACTTTTATTCCGTCAGAGCACAATGCGTGTGAGTCGATCATCCTAGTTCACATAACTCCGTCAGGGGTGCGATCATCGTAACAGGTCAAGGCCACTGACTAAACCGCTACAGGATCATAATTCTTATTCTATATACTCCTGTAGATCTCATACCTTTCTTTTTTGCTTGAAAACCTGAAGAATGACATGTCGGGTCGCTTAGGCTGCCGCTTCCTGCAATTATTTTCCGAACAATAAGATGTTGATCTAGATTGACAAGTAGAAGCCATATTCAGGCGTATGCACACTGCAGGCGCTCCTGCGAGATCTGCTGCTTGCTAAAATGGCCGGATTGGATACTTCGATTTGTTACGTCAGTAAGCCACCTTGTAATTTAAAATCTTTGTTTTTATTAAACATTTTATTTCATAATTGTTCGCTAGAAGTATTTTAGTACGCAAATTAGTTCATACGCTATCCCATAAAAGACGCAACCGGAAGTGGGTCGTTGCGTATGCGCAACCGGAACTACGCAATGAGCGATAATAGACAAATTGACAAAATAGCAGAAATGCAACAATCTACAAGAGCATGGTGAGATCCAAGAAGGAATATGTATCATCTCTTTCTCTGAACAGATGTGCCATCCAGCCACTAGTCCAAAGAAGACAAGTTGGTGCGCTCACCTTGTTCCACCGCATATACCATGTTACCTCCTCTTCCAGTAGTGCTAAGAACCACAAACATTAACATCTAACCACACGGTTGCTCTGGCAATTCCATCCTTAAACTCTGCTGGTCATAAGAGGACATTCTTACTTTTCACCACCTGCATCTGCGATGCACTCCCTGAGGAAATAGATACAATCAAGGAGAGAAATCGGTTCAAGAAAGAAATCAACGCTTCCCTTGTTGCCTGGTGTCGGCGCCCGCCATCATAATTGAGAGAGAAACTGCTGCTAAACAAAGGAAGAGGCCCGACGTTTTTGTGATCATTATTAGTAGCAGTATTATTAATTTATTATACAGCCTTTGTGTAATCAGACCTATGTTCTATCGGATTGCTTCATTAAACTAGTCCCAATAGTTGCAGGGTGTAATATGAATCTTAACGCACTTTGCAGATAGTACTTCCGGATGTTCATCTCGTAGACACAGCCTGCCTAGATTCGCGAGTAAGATACACTGGGAGACGTTCGTTATCTATATGGTCAACCTGTCGAAATTGAATGTGACCGTAAACATGAGTAACATCATGGGACACGCTCGGTGAGTATATGTTATTCGTAGATAACTGTGTATTAGCGTCGTTTTTGTGTGAGAAATGTGGTAGGTGCATGTTTGTAATTATTAGAGCTAGTTAAAAGGTTTTTTAAGCATCTTGTATTTGTATTTACAACAGTCAATATAATATATTTATTATCTCCAATCATGTTGGTGTTACAAGGTGTGTGTCTATTTGCCTAAGGTTAAGAAGCGCAAATTTAAGAATGAGCATTTTAACAACGTTTTGGGTTCAAAGCATATACTTTAATAAGTAAATACCAGATTAGGAGGGAAATAATTGTCGGTATTTTGTTACTCTTGATGTTAAGTTAACGCAACAACATGTTTAAAGTAAAATGTGTGTGTGTGTGTGTTTTTTTTCACTGGTAGATGGATGACAACAGATATTCGGTCACAGGGTAATGTGTCCGTTCACAGCAAGGGATTCAAGAACATGATCATGTTGTCTGGATATAAAGACTCCGAACTTGACGCTCGTGGAGGAATTGTTGGTTGCAAGATACAAACGCAAAACTTCTGGATTAATAGTAAGCACTGCTTGGTTGTGCTTCAGTTAGAGGCATAGATCGTCAGCATGTTTAAACTAATTCAGACAGTTGGCATATTTCGTTTGATTAGTATCAATTAAACATGTAAAATGTTTACTTGTACGAATGTTATGTGTTGATGTTTAACAAGATTGCCACCCCAAACAACAAGTTCCAGATGGCAAGTGGACAAGGAAGCCATTGGCTTATCGAGAGTCCAACAATTTTCTCATCTATGTATAGTCCGCCCTTATCAAATATCTGTCAATTCTATTTTTAAACATATTCACACTACTAGCATTAAACACAATCATTTGGCAGTTTGTTCCAATCACTTATCACCCTCTGTGAGAAAGAGTACTTTCTCATGTCCAACCTACACTGCTCCTTAACTAATGCTGTTTTGTGTCCTCTGGTTCTACTGCCTTCTTTAAGTTTGAAGAACATATTCCTGTCAACATCCTCATAACCATTCACTATTCTAAAACACTTCTATTTGGTCTCCTCTTAGTATCTTGGTCTCTAGTGTTGTCAAACCACATTGTAATAAGCGACTTTCGTAACTAAGGTCTCTCAATTCTTGAATCATTTTAGTTGCTCTTCGTTGTATTCTTTCTAGCTTGTCTATGTCCTTTTTACGATATGGCCTCAATGCTTGAATACAATATTCCAATTGTGGTCTAACTATTGCTTTGTACAGGGGTACAATTACCTGTTTCTCCTTATACATGATAGTTCTCCTAATTAACCCTAGAATTTGATTTTCTTTCGAAGCAGCAATCCCACATTGCTCTGAAACTTTCATGTCAGCACTAAATGTTACTCCTAAGTCCTTTTCTTGTGTGGTTCTACCTAGTACAGCATCCCCCATTTTATATTCTTCGTCCATGTTTCCATATCCTATGTGTATACATTTGCACTTCCCAAAATTGAATAACATTTGCCATTTTTCTGACCAACTTTGTGCCACAGATCGACACGAATATCGCATCAAAGATCACACGCATGGATATCTAGATCATCCTGTAAACTTTGTTTATCGGTACCATTAGTAACCTTTCTGAATACTTTTGTGTAATCTGCAAATTTGAGTACTTTGCTAGATATGTCATCTTCCAAATAATTTATATATATTAAAAACAGTAACTGTTTTCTGTGTGTAAACCACTTTTCTATCCAGTTGATTACATCATTACCTATGCCATGGGCTTCTAGCTTAAGAAACAATCTTTGATGTGGCACTTTATCGAAAGCTTTCTGAAAATCTAAGTAGACAACATCCACTGGTGACCCGTCATCTACCCACTTTGTAATTTCTTCAAAAAAACATAAGAGATTAGTTAGACATGACCTTGCTTTTAGGAACCCATGTTGAGATGTATTTATTAATTTATGTTTTACAAGGAATTCCACCATGTGGTCTCTAATTAATGTTTTTTTTTACATACAATTTACATACAACTGATGTTAAACTCACTGGTCTGTAATTTTCTGGCTTGTTCCTCGATCCCTTCTTAAATAGTGGCGTAATGTTTGCCTCTTTCCATTCTGAAGGAATGTTCTGTTCTGCTACTGTACATGTAGTGCTGTGTTTTAAGGCAGGCTGGACAATTCAGCCAACATGGTTGTGCAAAACATTTATATTAATGCTGTATTATACAAAAAAGGAAGCTGTACACTCCGAATGGCTAAAAATACATAATATTGTACTTTTACTACCTCTGCATTTATTTGTTCCTTGTTTTCTGTGATGAATGTATTTTATTATTATTATTAAAATTAATAAAAATCATAGTTTGTTTAATATTCATGCACGAATATGTTGCCATGTGATGCTGCAGTGATGATCAAGGAAGACCCATGTATGCAGCCACACCACAGAGTAAGCATGCAGCTAGAGATCATGGAGGCAAGCATACAGTACATGGGAAGTAACATCTTGATGGGACGTATGTGTAACCTAGACGTTCTATTGCAAGATGAGTGGCGTTCACAGCATGGTCATGAACATGAGGAGGTGTGTGGCGGAGACCAGTCGCCACGGACGTCCACACAAAGGTCATTCTTGTGCAGTCACATAATTAGTGGCTCTCATCGAAATGTTTTGATTCCAGTCGTTGTTTGCACCTTTGTCACGTTGCCCTATCACAAAACTAGTCATTGAAATCCCAGAAATCAACATAAATTTACAGACTAATGATAATCCTTCGACCAAATATAAAACAACACAGTGTGGTGTAAACCAATTTACTTTTATCCAGTAAGGTATCTTTGTCAACTTGGTTTTCTACCAGTTTTTGAAATATATCTGGTGTTGCTGACAAACACTTACAAAGCAAGGATAGAGTCAGAAATACCTGCTCAGTCCGAAGTATGCTGTATACATTGTTGCCGGCTATGCCAAAATAACTGTCTGTTCTAATAACAATTATTAACATTGCTAATGTCTCTGCGGGTATTTGCATAAGCATGGAATATTATATAAGATTAATATTAATAAATAAAAATGTAACAACTTTGTTGTGCTTACAGACCTTTTCTCATCCTCGTGCATGCGGATATGTCATGGGATCAACTGCATCTCATGATATCACGTTCTACAACCCCTGACCTCGTCCGCATAGCTGCAAAACTGGATGAATTTGGTGAAATCCACATTAGAAAGGGAGCACGATTGTTTGGACCTACGGTAATGGTCAAGACAAAAAGCATTGATATCAGTAAGTGACAGCACTAGTTTTGTGTCTTAGTAATTACATTACCTTTTAAAATGTTTTTATTTTGGTAAATGTTAGCCTAAAATTAGACATTGTCGCCTGTTCTACTTTTCACATCTATCAATTATCCTCGATTGTTTATAATATGGGTTGGATCTGCTTTGCGACTGGCTTAGTGGGTTATGTATACTGATCCATGGGCATTACTTCTTGTCGTTACACTGAAAGCTGGGTGCTATTGGTGCAGTGTGTGTTTTGTATGTGTGAAGTTAAATGCAATGAATATAAACGTATTTCCCAAATTGATTTTATTCTGTCAGTTTATATAATAATAATAATAATGGTAATGCACTTTTTTATATATACCAAAGTGAAGGAATGGATGTCATCAATTCGACACCACCGACATTGGCAAACTGTCTATCGACATGTATCAGGCTGCAAGTTGTCAATGTTTGACTTCATCATACCCCGATACAACAGCATCTTAGGTGGTACTATGACTTTACATGGCAACAGATTCAAACTTGTTTGCTTTCATGGCACCAACTTCCGTTCGAAGCTGTGGGCTTTATTTACGCTGGATGAACCAACGGTTCACTTTGAGACCAAAGTTTGGCAGCCTTCTCCGGGTCAGTGTAATTTTCGGTCGTTTTAAATAGTTCATACTATGTTTTAATAGCATACTGTTATTCATATTTTCTAGTAGGAATTACGAATATGTAGATTATCACTACCTAATGTGTGGGCAGAACAATTATAATTATTGATAGGAATACGATATTTCAGTGTCTGAAGATGAGGCTTCTACAAATATCATTCAGAAACTAACATTCCAACTTGGCCACGACCTCGAAGGAAGGGAAGGCACGAGCAAACCCATGGCAACCGTATGCCAGGTGAACCGTGGTAGTCATGTCACACCACACTTCAACACTGTCCAGGATTGGTTTCACTACGCTTTATCCACCAGTGAAATCAAAGGTTGTGCTTTCAATCATATGTCTCACTTCTGCCCACCAATATGTTACGTTACATTGTAGTATTGTCGTACAGAAAGAGAAGTGTCAGATCTTTAAAACAAACCATGAATAAAATAATATTATAATTAGTTCTTCAACATTCCGTGTTATGAGCATTTTGGGTGAGTGTGTGATGGCCATTAATAAACACAGGAAGTGTCTATAAAATCACCGTAGCATTCTTAAAATTGTTGTTTATTTATTTATATATTGAAAAGTTGAACAAAATGCCTTAAAGCAGGCAACATGTTATGTGCTATAAATGTCAGTATTTGGAGTTATCCTCCTGAGTTGGAATGCAATAAATGCATCACTACAACTGAAGTGTTATGCATTCGATGAAGTTTTTTTCTAAATATGTTGAAAATGTCAAAAAGTTACAAATGTAGAGAGTCTGGGGACGTATCTTGTGTAAACGGGGTAACCTCATTTAGGGCTTTCCGCCACTGTCACGGCTGTCATTACTGCAGAAAGAACTGCTCTCTCTTGTTTCAGTCCTTCAGAATTTCCCCAAAATGCAACATGGCGAGGATGTATCGCCAAGCTTTCCTGTAGACGCGAGCAAACACCAGTATTCTCATAATACAGAGATCATCTTCATGGTGCCGGCACTTAAGATGCGTATGAAAACAGTGCACCATCAGGGACCAAATAAGCCAACCACAAATGGTAAGACTATATATATATCACATTGATAAGTAGGGATTGAATTGTTTGAAACTAACAGATTAGCAACGGTAGCCAAAATGCGAGAAATTGAAAACGTTGATGTATGCCTACATGCCTTATATTATGGCCTCTTAACCCAAAATTAAATACGCTGACATCTATTGTTGACATTGTTTTCGCTTCCGCAATAATTGACGAACATACAATAAAAAACAATTCTAGCAGATATCATTTATCTAAAATTTTGGACGTACGAAATGGTCAAACATTGAAAACATTCTCACATTTCTACATATCCAAATCTTTCTGCTCATTAAATAGAAATAAAACAAAACAATTAGCAGAATTAATTAGCAAACAGCATAATTTATAGAATTCCATATAATGTTAAAAGTTTAATAAGACATTAAAAATATTGTTATTTACAGTGTGCATATTGTAAAACTGGCTGCTTTGTTTCTGTATAAACAGAGTGCAGCCCGGTGGTACACTGCTCGTTCCACACTGAATTCAACGATCACCTGTACATATCAATGGATGCAGAGATTATTCTCTTTATTCATGACCTTATCACTGGTTATATGAATGAGGGCGATACAGGTAACACTGATATTATTTGCTATTTCTGTTATATTCCAGTACGAGACGCATTCTGGTAAATGGCTAGCCTATAATTATATAATACAATATGTGTAGGAGGGGGATCGTATGTCCTTACAATGGTATTGGTATGGGTTTTAATGTATTTGTTCTTCTATATTATATCGTCATTGCTGCCATCGCTGTGTTGCCTAGTAACAGCCTCCTTCGGGTCTCACATTTTCATTGATAACATTAATCCACCAACAGGAAGATAACATTGCTGACATCTCCCATTTTGAAATCCCAATGTTAATGGTATCACTTTTGTATTTGTGGTAAAGACCAGCTTCAGCGCTTCCTCCTCGACAGTTATTAGTAGATGACTTCCATCAGTCAAAGTTGTATCACTTCCTTCCTCCGACCTAAAAACCGGTATCATATTCCTCCGTGTGCGCCATCCTCAATGTATTGGCATACAGGTGAAAAATGAATTGTGATGAGATACATCCTTGTCCTACTCATATCTTAACATTAACTATGGCTTTTTGATTTGAGTTGAGTACAGGCATATTATTAGTCATTTGATATGTTCATATGTCACAGCATTTTCCACACGCGTGTGATTAACAGAGTCCAAATACTGAGTAGTCTGTGAAACGAAGATAGGTTTTGCACTGTCTTTTACGATTTGTTGTTAAGACTTTGACTGCCTCATCCCCTGCGTCCTTAAAGAGCTCAGTTGGTATTTTGTCAGCTACTAAGGTTTTCCATTTAACAATTAGTTTAGGGCTTTGCCCTATTCACTCTGTGTTAATGTTAGTCATTTTCATGCACTTTTCCTGCAAAGATGCTGTCATATGCATACATGTCAACCTGCGATGATCAAAATGACTGAGATTATTAGCCAGTCGACGCCGACCCCAGAAAGCCATGCTGCCTCGCACTTGCATTGTCACCCTCGCACATGCGCGACCGATAGCTCCACTCATTCACATATTATTACAATCCATCCACGCAAACAAAACTAGCACACACACAAATACAACCGAAACGAAATATTTATATTTACATAAAAAAGTATTCATTACGATGAACGTCTGTGCATAATTATATGGCTTTTGTCACTGGTAGCATTTTTTGCTTGTCGTGTTAACGTGTGTTAATAATATGAAGCTGTTCTGTGTCGGGTGTCGCGCGTTGCCTGTCTGCTGCTTCTGGATGCCATGCTGCTGCAAGACGATGTGCCGTTGTGCCGTCAAAAATCTCCGGTTGTCTTCGCAGATAAAAATGTACATTTAAAATAAATCACAACCAACGAATCACCGAAGTGTCAAATCACTTTAACATACATAATGCAAATAGATTGTTTAATATAACCGTACCGTAGGACATGCCCATAGCGAGTAGTTGGTCAGCGTGATAATGACGTAGCTGTACACTATAACACTCTGTTAAAAACGGTGAATGCATGTGTAAGTCAACCACGAACATTAACTAATGGTTGGCTTCAGAATGACCTACAAAACCAGAGTATTCGTTATACACATTAGACAACGACGCGATCCACGGACGCGCGCTGTTGTCTCTTAATATCTCGACAAGGCAGGGTCGATGATAGACGAGGTAACTGGTGGAAGACATCACTCTGCTGGAAGGGCTGGTTTTATAGAACTAAGACATAAACAAACAACAGGGAAACACTACAACATTGCTATCGCGACACTGCTTCAATTGCAATACAAACAATGTGTAAATACGGCAATTGAGACCCATGCATCTTCAACAGCAAATAAGGATTGCAGCAGCAGCAGCAGCAGCAGCAGCAGCAGCAGCAGCAGCAGCAGCAGCAGCAGCAGCAGCAGCAGCAGCAGCAGCAGCAGCAGCAGCAGCAGCAGCAGCAGCAGCAGCAGCAGCAGCAGCAGCAGCAGCAGCAGCAGCAGCAGCAGCAGCAGCAGCAGCAGCAGCAGCAGCAGCAGCAGCAGCAGCAGCAGCAGCAGCAGCAGCAGCAGCAGCAGCAGCAGCAGCAGCAGCAGCAGCAGCAGCAGCAGCAGCAGCAGCAGCAGCAGCAGCAGCAGCAGCAGCAGCAGCAGCAGCAGCAGCAGCAGCAGCAGCAGCAGCAGCAGCAGCAGCAGCAGCAGCAGCAGCAGCAGCAGCAGCAGCAGCAGCAGCAGCAGCAGCAGCAGCAGCAGCAGCAGCAGCAGCAGCAGCAGCAGCAGCAGCAGCAGCAGCAGCAGCAGCAGCAGCAGCAGCAGCAGCAGCAGCAGCAGCAGCAGCAGCAGCAGCAGCAGCAGCAGCAGCAGCAGCAGCAGCAGCAGCAGCAGCAGCAGCAGCAGCAGCAGCAGCAGCAGCAGCAGCAGCAGCAGCAGCAGCAGCAGCAGCAGCAGCAGCAGCAGCAGCAGCAGCAGCAGCAGCAGCAGCAGCAGCAGCAGCAGCAGCAGCAGCAGCAGCAGCAGCAGCAGCAGCAGCAGCAGCAGCAGCAGCAGCAGCAGCAGCAGCAGCAGCAGCAGCAGCAGCAGCAGCAGCAGCAGCAGCAGCAGCAGCAGCAGCAGCAGCAGCAGCAGCAGCAGCAGCAGCAGCAGCAGCAGCAGCAGCAGCAGCAGCAGCAGCAGCAGCAGCAGCAGCAGCAGCAGCAGCAGCAGCCGCCGCCGCCGCCGCCGCCGCCGCCGCCGCCGCCGCCGCCGCCGCCGCCGCCGCCGCCGCCGCCGCCGCCGCCGCCGCCGCCGCCGCCGCCGCCGCCGCCGCCGCCGCCGCCGCCGCCGCCGCCGCCGCCGCCGCCGCCGCCGCCGCCGCCGCCGCCGCCGCCGCCGCCGCCGCCGCCGCCGCCGCCGCCGCCGCCGCCGCCGCCGCCGCCGCCGCCGCCGCCGCCGCCGCCGCCGCCGCCGCCGCCGCCGCCGCCGCCGCCGCCGCCGCCGCCGCCGCCGCCGCCGCCGCCGCCGCCGCCGCCGCCGCCGCCGCCGCCGCCGCCGCCGCCGCCGCCGCCGCCGCCGCCGCCGCCGCCGCCGCCGCCGCCGCCGCCGCCGCCGCCGCCGCCGCCGCCGCCGCCGCCGCCGCCGCCGCCGCCGCCGCCGCCGCCGCCGCCGCCGCCGCCGCCGCCGCCGCCGCCGCCGCCGCCGCCGCCGCCGCCGCCGCCGCCGCCGCCGCCGCCGCCGCCGCCGCCGCCGCCGCCGCCGCCGCCGCCGCCGCCGCCGCCGCCGCCGCCGCCGCCGCCGCCGCCGCCGCCGCCGCCGCCGCCGCCGCCGCCGCCGCCGCCGCCGCCGCCGCCGCCGCCGCCGCCGCCGCCGCCGCCGCCGCCGCCGCCGCCGCCGCCGCCGCTCTTCCGAAGAGTAACTTGATGCCACGACTGACTTGGTCAATTTCCCACATAAAACAAGAACACACATAATTAAAATCGAGGAGTAGTAGTACCACCGCGATATACGTGTCCTTGCCTTATCAAAATCAACGGCGTCAAGACGTCACCATCACGACTATGACTACCATACCTTCTGGCCTTCCACAGCATCCATTGTTGCAACCTGCAACCCTAATGCATTAAAGAAAACACAGAACAGCTCAAAATACAACCACGATATTCGTGCCCTTGCCTTTCCTTCAAAGTTTACTGCATCAAGACGTCAACATCGTGCGCTCGCTCGCGACAGTGAAGACCACACCACCGGCGGCATAACTGGTTACAGCCTGCATCCCTAATACATGTACGAAAACACAGTAAAGTTCAAAATTGGATTTAAGTTTATCATATTTAGAACAAATAGAATCTGTAACTGCAGTATTTGTCTTTATATTACTGCGTTTAAAAAAACATGTAAATACAACAAAACCCGAAATCACCTATAGTAATGCAGTCTAAGAGGTAGTATCGTACAGAATGGTGATACAAGCACGAACCTTGGCGTGGACAGTCTAGCTAAGTCATTCTTCAAATCTAATCGATTAGCCACTTGAAAATCCAAGATGGCGACTATCTATTTTTACAAGGTGGCCGCCAATGTATCATACCGGTGTCCATTTTCGACATTGTTGTCCGATTTGATTAATCTGGGTGTCTATTCGTATGTTTAAAACCCTCTTAGACAAACCTTTTTCCCATGTTTAACTACTTTGATGACATTTAGTGTTATCGCTTGTAGTCAGATTCACTACGTAATATGGTAATATTTTGGCATCTAAGCTACCTAGGACCTTGCTTTTAACGACTAAGCCTACATTTTCAGGGGTGAAGAATCCAATGGTACTATTCACAATAAGCGTATCTTGGTATGTTAAACTGCACAATTTATTTCTGGCATACATCAAAATGGCATGTTCCTCTTACTTCACAAATAAACGGCACTGTCAGTATTTTTCAATATCTTGTTATATCTCTCCAAAACCATTTATATATTGATGAGGGACATGCATCTCGTCTAAGGAATATGGCGTTCACTAGGTGGGTAATAACATATACAGATTGGTGCCGTAAAACAATTGTGCTCTGGCTGTTAACACAGATACACGCACGCACGCACGCACGCACGCAAGCACGCACACGCACACAGTGTTTTTCAAATTGTCAAATACCCAAGTTCTTTTCATAATTGACATATCTGCTTACTTCTTTTGTCTTCTTTTTCATCCAAATTCCTGGTTTTGTCTACTGTGTACTATGACAATTTACAACTATTACAAGTCCTGGTTGCATTTGACAAACATCAACTGTTGAAAGTGGTTGTCACTCAAGTTGCACCAATGAGCCAGGACAGGAGATGTTCACATCAGCAAACCAAGATGAGGCTCCAACTAAAAAATTGGAGAAAACAAAATTAATTACCAATCAAATTGGCAATCATTCCAGCCTGGTTGTCATCGCTGTCGGTCCCATTTGAAGTGCAGCTTATGAAACGGAATAAAGTAAAGTGACAGTTGACTTGTTTATTACTTTAACAGTGCACTTAATCAGCCAATATATCAATATACAATTACTATAATACGATAAAATAACAAATTGCATGCACAGTCAAGCAAATACTATGTGCATAAACAGATTAACGTTCAAGTTAATATAAAGTTGCACTATTCCAGTTAATTTAAAAATGGATGGTAATGGTAAATTCTGCCTAAAATAATAAATGCCAATGCTCATTTAATAATATACCAATAAACAAAACAAAGTTTATACGGATAACCACGCAAATATTATAGCTAAAAGATGTATAATTACGTGTTTTAACTTTAGTTCATAGCCATAGCCTAGGCATAGCCATAATTCATCGCGCAATATCGTGGCAGCTCGGTATTACAACGCAACGAGAAACAAAGTAGTCAAGTGATCAACGATTTCGTAATTTTCAACAGAAACTAACATTATATAAGATATGTTAATAATCCAAAGCTTAGTATATATTTGGGACACTAACTGTTTGTGTTGTTGGGTAGACAGGTTGCCTAAAAAGAAATAAAACGTTTGCATCGTATGGGGGACCGATCCCGTGAAAGTCAGACCTATGGCATTGGCTTCGACTCAACTATTTGATGCTCAAAATGATATCAGTGATTTGATTGTAATTTTTTAACCCAAAACCGGCCTTCTGCGGCAGTTTTCGCCAGTGGCGATAGCCACTTTGGAATACCTACGAGAATACGCCACCGATGCCGATGGTGTGACGTACCCTCGTAGACGTAGTGAGAGTCATATCGACGATCGGCATTCATTCATACTAAATAAATACTAATAACACACACACACACACACACACACACACACACACACACACACACACACACACACACACACACACACACACACACACACACACACACACACACACACACACACACACACACACACACACACACACACACACACACACACACACACACACACACACACACACACACACACACACACACACACACACACACACACACACACACACACACACACATATCATTGTAATATGACGCTAATCAATGCCTCGTTGTGATAATAGCCAACGTTGAACTACAACAGGAACAGTTCACTTACCCGTTATCCGGCATATTTAATAGATTAACGTGAGCGTGGCATCACGGCAACAGCAGTTCCTTTGAATTACGTATGACGTACATGTTTACGTCTGTTGATCACATGCGGTATAAAGTAATTGCTCACTGTTTCGATCTCAAGTTGTGGACGGTAACTATGGTTCTCCGTTGTTCTCCACCGAGACGTTGGCAAGCAGCGTTGGTAAGACTTGCAGGCTCGTACTTGAACATTAACTACGGGAAACAGACATGCACAAAACCGGATCCACGCGATTTCTGCCAAAGCATGACGCAAAGTTCATGTATTAAATGGTGAACGATAGTATTATTAAGACTTTGTTAAAGCGAAATAGAAGGCATGGTTTATGTATATGTACTTAAACAGTTAATAAAAACTAACCATTTGCAACTACAAAAAAAATATCGTGATTTACTCAGAATGTTTTCTAAAAATGGGAGATTCTTGGCAAATCTCAAGTATCTTAGCGGTTGGCATGCTGACCAGAGTGACCAATAAGCGTTTGGCTATTCTAGGAAATCGCTGCAGTTAGACTTCCGCTGCAACGAGTTAAATGTTTTTGACTGAAATCGTAGGGCCGTTATACAGAGAAGCAAAGCAATATTACCAGAATATTACCAGACTACAAGTAATAGTGACCTACGGGTATCTAACAGTATGGCGCGTCCTATGACATTCAGATGCTGTGTGTTCAACAAGGTTTTCCTATTAAACTACTAGCATGATATTCGTGATTGTAGTTACAAATGATAATGTTTTAGTAACTCTTGTAGGTGCATAGGCCCAACACCATGACTTTTTTCCGTTTAAAAACATGGTTGAAGCCACTTTAATGTGATAACGGAGGCGTATTTTATTATTGCAGGACCTGAAGCTACGGCGAAGGCTGCTAACCAGTCACCAACAGTTGCCAGCCCTGCTGAGATGTTGAAGCTTGACTGCAGGGAATTCTACTGCGATAGTTGGCATCTCGAACCTACAATCAGGTGAATGCATGTTTCCTCTTCTCCTACTTGACACCAGGTGAATGCACGTTTTACCTTTACACCTTCTGACTTTGATATCACCATAATTTATAATAAGCTCGTGTTCAACATAAATTAACTTATGCTTTATATGTCGCGTTGAGTGAACATGTCAAACTGTTCACCTAGTGACTCGGTCGGTTGAGTTTTTATCTACAATGCAATTAATGATCAATGTCTTAAAGATGCTTACAATGGAAAAATTTGCGTTTTGGCCGACCAACTTAACCAATGAATAAACAAACGAACCAAAGAACGAAAGCATCTGATAATTTAACATGTTAACTGAATACCTAAATACATGGTGTAAAAGAATGAATGTACATCTTACGAACAAAATGACAATGTATGAAACACAGTGTTCCATTGTCTTCTTTTGTATCTATGTAGCCAACACTTTGTGGAAAAGCAACCTGTATATGTTACGTGGAACAATTTGGGATGTTTCTTGATATTAAATAACACTTAAAATCTACTTTTATCATATAAATCCTGAAGTAATGAGTAGGAGACTATATAGCAAATCAGCCTTCGAAACATTGACGTAAGACGCCAGTACCGGCCGTTAAATGCATACACTGCTTGCAGGTTGATATCATTAGGTGGCAAGAAGATTGAGCCAGTTGGAGTTGACTACATTCTGCAGAAGCTAGGATTCCAGCATGCCCGCCTGACAATCCCCAAATGGATCCAGCGTGGAAACATGGATCAACTCGATTACGTTATGTCTGTCCTCACTAAACGGTTACTTTCCGTGCTAGAGGAGGATACATTTATCCAAGCCGATTACATGAATAATCTGCACGTCAACAGATCCTAAGAAAGAGGCTGCAATGTGTTGCGTTGCCTGATGCTTCCATGTACCCTGGTACCAAGATTTACATGATTAAACTAAGGTTGTTATTGTGTTAGTTTATATAACTGTTACAAAATGTATATTTATATTTCATGTTGCTAAATGCAATACAGTAGTCAATAAATAGGTCATAGCCTTTAAAATGTTTATAATATATTCATATTTTGTATTGTATAAAATGTTACTCAATGTAATACAGTAGTCAATAAGTACGCTTTTAAAATATGACTATGCCTATATTAACTTATTTACATTATGTTTACTTCTACCAAAGAAGTATAGGGAGCCTATGTGCACTGCAGTTACTGAACCAACAAGCGAACATAACAGTGGTTCATACAGAAAAGATTGATCATTTAAAAAATTACTACTCTGTTTTGTTTTTGCCGGTGTGTGATTGTACACGTGAAATAAAAAGTAAGCCTCGTTATTTGGAATAATTTATATGCAGCTGACGAAATGTCTAGTGGTTCAGTTAAAATGGTTAGGTAGAAATACAATGATACACAGCACATAGATGAAATGATACCTGTATCGCATCTGCAACAATCCCCGCTGGGGGTACAACTATCACGACCAGAGAGATTATGAAGTAGAGCAAGCATCAATCAGCCGGCATCGAAACAAAAAACACCACTCATGTGATGACACAGCTAGTAAGGGGCCACACACATCAAAGGAAATACACTGGATCTGTTTTATGAATAACGAAACAAACATTTCCTCCCCAATTAACACTGAAAGACAACAAGATTTAACAAGATTGCCATCTCAAACAACAAGTTCCAGATGGCAAGTGGACAAGGAAGCCATTGGCTTATCGAGAGTCCAACAATTGTCTCATCTATGTGTAGCCCGCCCCTATCAGATATCTGTCAATTCTATTTTTAAACATATTCACACTACTAGCATTAACACAATCATTTTGGCAGTTTGTTCCATTCATTTATCACCCTCTGTGAGAAAGAGTACTTTCTCATGTCCAACCTACACTGCTCCTTAACTAATGCTGCTTTGTGTCCTCTGGTTCTACTGCCTTCTTTAAGTTTGAAGAACATATTCCTATCAACATCCTCATAACCGTTCACTATTTTAAACACTTCTATTTGGTCTCCTCTTAGTCTCCTGGTCTCTAGTGTTGTCAAACCACATTGTAATAAGCGACTTTCGTAACTAAGGTCTCTTAATTCTGGAATCATCTTAGTTGCTCTTCGTTGTATTCTTTCTAGCTTATCTATGTCTTTTTTACGATATGGCCTCCATGCTTGAATACAATATTCCAAATGTGGTCTAACTATTGCTTTGTACAGGGGTACAATTAGATGTTTCTCCTTATACGTGATAGTTCTCCTAATTAGCCCTAGAATTTGATTTCCTTTCGAAGCAGCAATCCCACATTGCTCTGAAACTTTCATGTCAGCATTAAATGTTACTCCTAAATCCTTTTCTTGTGTGGTTCTACCTAGTACAGCATCCCCCATTTTATATTCCTCGTCCATATTTGTATGCAACCCATCATTGACTATACATACTACAGTTGATATCTTCCCGGGGACAGAACATATTGACATTAACAAACATAAAACCTAGAAGGTGCTTGTACATTAGCTGACACTATCAAGAAGGCCATAAATGCAAAAGCACTGGTAGAACCTGCATACGAAATCCAGATTGGTAAGTTGAGACAGGTGTGATACTCAAGACCTGAATGCAAGACAAGACCAACATGAAACCAGAGAGCACGTTCAGACGCAACCAAGTACGTGACGAATATATTCACCCGGAAAGCCTTGTTTGAATATAATTATGGACACGATGTCACATTCCAACCATAAAGCTTGGAGTACGTTGAGACGAATCATCGGAGAAATTATCAACAAGGTACACATCAGCGCAAGAAAAATTGCCCAACACTTCATTCAGAATGGTAACTTCGCAAGAACTGATCGGAATTTCACCAAGGAACTTAAATCTACACGGCAGACACCATTGTGCCGTAATATCACCAGCGACGAGATGACGCGTACAATATACCCTTGTAACAGTAATTTTGCCATCATAAATACTGCATGGTCCCTGTTGGGTTTGGAATGCTGGTGGCATGGCAGTGAGCTGCTCGCATGACACTTGAGAGTCAATTAATAAAGTCCTTACCAACGGTCAGACTACTACAACCGTAACATCTGGCAACGCATAGAGTAAGGTGGGGCATAGCGCCCAGGGTAACTAATATCGTCGTAACGGTTGGCTCCATTTAATGATATATACCTACAACTATCTGCAATATGTCGGTAACTATATGGAGTATATGTCACGCTAATCTAACATGATTCGAATAACATGTTTTTGTAGTGTGATTAATTATGCGCATGCACCCGATTTGGGCGCTTTGCCCCGTAGGTGGGGCAAAGCGCACATGGGATGGGCGCTATGCCCCATATGGAATTGCATGTATGTTTTATGTTATCAATAGGCTACAAAATGATTATGTAATAACAAGAATACATAACTTTATTTAATGCAAATACATAATGCACCTACAAACCAAATGAAACAGGAACAAAGAACGATATCGCACCAGGGAAACTGAATGCAGTTCGCTGGTGGCTCCAGTGTAGCGACATGTGCTATAACGACGTGCTGTTGGATTTGTTCATCCAAATTAGTCTGAGTCTGATTCACAATTGTGGCAAATGTAGTAACCGCTAATCATCAAGAGAATGTTTGATAAAATTATATCATTAAAATTCACATGGACACACACACACATACACACACACACACACACACACACACACACACACACACACACACACACACACACACACACACACACACACACACACACACACACACACACACACACACACACACACACACACACACACACACACACACACACACACACACACACACACACACACACACACACACACACACACACACACACACACACAATATTATACACAATTGTGTGTCTTTGTGTGTGCGCTAAACACAAAAACTTATATTATACATATATATAATATATTATATATATATATATATATATATACTGTATATTGTATTTACACAACAACATGCCATCTAAAATGTATTCACAGTGCTACTTTGCCCCAATTCAAAAGATGGCGCTATGCCCCACTGTCGACTATGCTGAGAACGCTTTGAATCATGAATTTTCTTTTATCGCTCACCGTAACTGAAGGCATGGAAATTCATGTTATATAACATAGCTTAGAAAGTTATTCCAAGCTTTTCAAAATTCATAACCATTTAGTGGCAATTGGTTAATTAATATGGAAGCGATTTTATAACAAATAACAAAGAAACGGTAAATCAGCTGTATTTACATCGTGTTCGAATCTATAAAGCCATAGCACGTTGATGTGTCGTCAGGAGTCAGTAACTAATCATTTGATCGCTATATGGAGCTACCAAATGCAATATTCGCCAAGATAGTGGCATGGGCGCTATGCCCCAAACGTGGGCGCTTTGCCCCACCTTACTCTACACATACAGCTGAGTGAACAGAAGCAACGTGGAGTGAACGAAATTGCCAAAACTTCGACACGGCAGCAAGAGGATTCGAACCCCGGCCCTCTCGAGTCCGCTGTTCTAATCATATGCCACTGCGCCCACATTGTTCGGATGTAGACTCACTCCAACGATCGACCATGAGCTGCTTCAAGCATCTGTATACATATTCTGCACACAACCACGAAGGAATAGACCTACGCCGATGACATCACTCTCGTGGTGTCTGCTTTGAGCTATGATAACATCCAACTGACTCTACTCGACTACCTAATAGGGATGAATCTGTGTTAAAGACGGAGTCGACTTAACGACAACGACAAAATAAAATACATTGGCGTAACACTACAACATCCACTGACTGCATAAAACAGTTACATCAACTGAAGAATCTAAACGTGGCCTGCGACATTCTCCAAAGAATGGCTGGCTTACAATAGTAGGCATGCTTTTACGTTATATCCAGACGATACAACATTTGTTTTTGCCCCAGCCGAACACTGCTCACCGGTGTGGTGCCGTGTGTAGTATCAATTCCTACGTTCCGCCCTATTGTGTATCTCAGCTGTATTAAATCTGGCTACCTACGACAAGTTTAATCAGAACAATGGCCGTAACTGGACTGGTACAAAATCCGTTTTGCGAGAAAAAAGAAAATTGCCCGCCATGTCACACTATGGTGAGTGTCCGTTGTTCCGGTGTAGCAGCAACTTGGCCACATTGACTGAGGAACATAAAAAAATCTTCTTTTCAGGCACTATAATAGCTATATCGGTTATTCTTAAAAATAGGGAACATCGCATATTCTCGGATGTTTTTTTTCATATAATATTTTTTTAAATTTATTTCGACATGATGATAATGACACACATATTGGCTAGCTAAAATGAAGCAGTGCCCACATATTAGTACATAAACAAACCAAATATGATCGATTTCACACCTATATGTCCATGCTGAAACAGCAAAAAATTTCGATGTCGTCACGGTCACAAGTGGCAAATGATACGCTCTTTGATATATAATTACTTATCTGTACTTAAACGGATGTGAACATATTTATTGTGATGTATTAACAAGTTATTATGCATAATTACTTTCCTGACCAAATTGTACAAGCAGAATCATAATATTGACATATTACAGACACTTTCAATTGTTTTTGAAAGCAAAGTTCAGCAATATCACTCATAAAAACATATGCCATGATTAAATTGCATGTAAACATTAGATATCACTACTATATATATTCATATTGTTTTGTAAACATTAATTTAAAATAAATTTGCAAAGTGTGTGACGACATGGAATGTGTTGTGACGACATGGAAATAAGAACCATTACTGAAACAGTTATCCCGTGTAAAGACAGACCGCTACTATTTATTTATATTGTTTTGTAAACATTAATTTAAAATAAATCTGCATAGTGTGTGATGACATGGAATGTGTTGCGACGACATGGAACGGAGCGTGACGACATGGAAATAAGAACCAATACTGAAACAGTTATCCCGTGTAAAGACAGTATACCTACATAATAGATATCATGTGCCGTAAGCCACCGATTAGCATATGTCTTGATGGTGAAGAATGGATTGTTTCCTATTCGATGCATGCACCGCACCTCGACATCACCTGCGTCATCTGTCAACACGACACCGGGATATGCACGCCCCTCTTAGTTGACGACAACTAAGTGCAGGCAGATCAGCAACCTCTATACGGCGCTATAGCCGTCGTGACGTTCTCTAACAGAGACGACGCATTCTCGATGTTCTTTCCGTGAAGTACAGCCGCGTCTGCAAGTCGTTTCACGATTGCCCCGACGCCACGTGGGATTCCTTTACCGTGACTGGACTCATGGAAGTTCCACGTCGCTGCGTTAAGAAAATGTGCACTGTTTAGGCTTGATATCACCCAGTGATATTACTTAGAAATGTGTTACAGTACGAATACATACACGCCCGAACATACGCCATACGATGTGATGTACTGAAGCAAGAAGATGCTACAGACTACCGAATGTATAGATGATCATCCGTAAAGACTGACGATACCATGGCAATACGCATACATATGTACATACCTTTTGAACAGATATACTTGACCTAAATACGTGAAATGTACTAGCAATAGTGCAAGTCTATGCGATCAAACATAGTATCCCGTCTCGCATGCCCATTATTATTACCACGAGATAATCCGGACTGCAGAGGGGTGTTGGCGAAGTTGCCTTTTTGCTTGTACTGGGACGTCGGTCCAACACTGAAGAAGTGGATTGTCGTCGCTGCAGGATGAACTCTCCGGATCTCTGTCAGGATCGGCTGTAGACGACACCGTCCCGTAGCGGGAGCGTGGTATGTATTATCGAGAGCTTGCAGAACGTCTTTTCTACATCATTGCCCACGTTGTACACCCCCGTATGTAGCGTGATTGTGTCGATGTGACGCACCAAAGTGCGCCGACTGCACTTCTCTCGCGGACTTGACAAAATAATTATCGGCGTAGTCGACATGCACCATGCATTCAATATCTTGGAGGTTACACCACAGGTTCGCTTAGTAGGCTTGTTGATGCGTCATGTTAAAATGGTGACGCTTGAATATTGGTATTAGCGTGTTGGCAGCCTCAACAAGTTCATATATCGTGCCGTTGTGCATAGTGTGGTCTTTTTATTTATCGTCACCTGCGTCTTCGTGCCACCTATCTCACGATCCTCTATGACACTTTTCCAAATCTCCCACGTTGCCGATGCCACCCGGTCAACATTATGACTGATTTGTATTGATGAATCGCGGCATGTAGCACATTTACCTACATGCAACTCTGATTAGATATGTGATATATCACAAGCCATCAGGAACAGCCGTTGATCATTAAGTTCATTGAGCTTAGCGAGCAGAAGAGCCATGTTCTCGTGTGTAAGGCACAAACAGGTGTTTGAGTTGGCGAGACGACCCAAAAAGGTCGCATCCGACAGAATGACGGATAGCTGACGGTGCACATCGGTTGTGTGTCTCTGAAGCGGGTGTGCAGATTCTGCAAGGTATCACACAGTACCCTCTTCTGCTTTTTCAACTTGTTCTGTGTGACTGTTTTTTTCCTCGGGAGCATGCGAGAGACCTCATCCGACATGAAGAACTCTCGCACCAAACGTTTGCGTCGCAATATCCTTCTTATCGCATGCGTGTGGCCCCGTGACGTAGATGGCGACGTGGATGCTCGCAGACGTTTAGAAGATATTCCGAGTACATCCTCCATCAATTGCATAGTCAAGAGCTTACTTGCGCAGAGGTTAGCATAAGCGTTCTTCTCGTGATTGGTCCGCGCCTCTTTGTATCGTTGCCGGATGTTTGCCATCACCTTGGCCTGCAAGATGAGGCGCTTCTTCTCACGCATCCGATACAACTGCGAGCGGTTAAGCAATTGGTCGCCTGTGTACATTGCGTTTGGCGCCTAAGTGCATTGCGTCCGGTCATCGCTTTCTTATTTCGAGCAGGAGTCGAAGTTGCATCGTCGGTATCATCATCATAAGTCGCTTGTTCTGATCTCTTCGAGGCTTTGTATCCTCTCCATTGTTGCACTGGCGTCTTAATTTTCGTGGTATCATGTCAACGGCCAAACATTTTTTTTTTAATGAATGAATTTAATAATAACTTCTTGCATACGCAGTACTCTATAATTCTGAGAAGTAAAAGGTAAAATGTACCTCAACTAGACACTCATTTGTGGCATTACTGCAGACCCCCAACAGACGGCGCCCTTAACCACAGAACACACACTCATCAGGGGTAAGACCACAGTTGACCTTCCTGCTTATTGTTTCATACGAATGTAGGGCTTATTAAATTGCGATATGTGAATTTAAACAATTCATATGATGTGACATAAGTGCAATTGAGCAGGCGTATTCACAGATTTGTTTGTAGAAGCTATTGGCTGTGAAATAGTGCATTTTTTAGAGCTTAACAGACGGAGGGATTTATAGGAATTTTTCTGCTATGGGCCACATAGGCGCATGAATACATGGCTATCTTAGTCAAAATTTATGGGCATCGCACGTCAGTGATAATGATAATGATTTAATTGTCTTCATGATGAAACCGTTCGTATAGACATGATACATAGCATATACCAACGAAGACAATGGAAAAGAAGCAATAGCTTATAATTCCTTGTTTACATAATTCATTAATGTACAGTGCATCGTGCAGTAGTGCAAAACTGTTAGAACATGTGCAGTGTAACAAGATTGAAGTTACATTTGATGATGTACATCATTCACAAGTTGACAGTTGTACTACAAGTTTACTACAGTAAAACTAGATCAGTTGTTATGTGTGTGTGTATATATATATATATCTATAGATATATATATATATATATATATATATATATATATATATATACATATATATATATCTATATATACATATATATATATATATATATATATATATATATATATATATATATATATATATATATATATATATATATATATATATATATATATATATATATATATATATTCACGTAATTCATATAACTACCCGGTTAAATATAATTTGACCACTGACTACGGCACATAACCACAACTTTGTAGTGTAATATATCAACAATGAGGTTATTATGCAACATAGTATTCACTTCACAATATAAATTGTTCATAATAAGTATATATATTAGCTGTATGAAACTATTACCATCTATTAAAATTCAGCATTCATACATTCATGAAGAATAAGTGCTTTGATTCTCTTTTTAAAGGCTTGAAGCGATGTGCAATCTTCAAGATGATTCTTTATCACTATAGTATTCCAGTATTTGGAACCAGTATATACTAATGTATTTTGTCTGATTTTTGTATAGCAATATGGTAATTTATAAGTTGTTCCTTGCCTTGTGCTGACTATGTGGAGAGTAATTTAAAGTAATCATGTCATTGAATATTTCTGGTAACATACCCCTGTTGGGTTTATACATAAAGTTACAACATGTGTACTTGTTTACTTGATAGATGTTAAACAATTTTTGTTTTTTAAATAATGGCTGAGTGTGCTTTCTGAAACCCACTTGACTAATTATATGTATTAATCTTTTCTGTAATACATGAATTTTTGACAGGTATATCTTCGGGGCTCTTCCCCATACTATATTGTGATGTATGGATAAATAAAAGAATAATATAAATTTGTCAGAATTTTCATGTCCAGCTTGTATTTTACCTTATTAATTATGCCAATACTCTTTGATATTTTGTTACATATATGTTTTATATGTTCACTCCAGTTTAGTTTGTTGTCTATTACTATTCCTAGAAAGTATGTATAATTTATAGTACCTATTTCTGTCCCATCTATGTAGATTTTATTATGTCTGGTTCTTATTCTGTGAGTATTGCTAAATTGTATGTGTTTTTTATGTTTAATGAAAGTTTATTAGTTTTAAGCCATATTGTTAGCGTTTTTAATTCAATGTTTAAATCGTTTCCCATTTTTTCCAAGTTTTCCCCTTATACTAAGAAATTTGTATCATCTGCAAACATAATAGGAAATGTGATTTGAGATACAGCACTTAGATTATTTATGGATTATGAGAAATAGTAAAGGCCCCAGAATTGAACCTTGTGGTACATCACATGTTATATTTTTTAGAGCAGAGTTAGTCCCATGAAATTACTGTTTGTTTTCTTTTAGCTAGATAATTTTGAATCCATTGGAGCACATTACCCCTAATTCTATAATGAGCTAATTTTGTTAGTAAGATGTTATGGTTAACAGTGTCAAAAGCTTTAGCAAAATCTAGAAATAGTCCAATTATATGGGGTTTTTTATCGATAGCTTTGGTTATTTTGTCAATTAGTATTGTTAAAGCCATGTATGTGGAGTGACCTTTTTTAAATCTAAATTTAGAGTTAGATAAAATGTTGTTTTTAGTCACATATTTGGTTAATCTAATGTACATTAGTCTTTAAAAAATCTTAGAAAATACTGGCAGCACAGAGATGACATGAGATGGGTTTGCTATTAGTTTAGCATCTCCATTTTTTTTAATTGGAACTACATTGGCTAATTTTAGTTGATCTGGTACGCATCCTTTATCGAATGATAAGTTTATAATATGGCATAATGGTTTAAGCATGTTAGGATATGTCTGCTTAATAATGTTACGTTTGATGCCATCCCAACCAGAACTGCTACTTTTTAATTTTTCAATAATTCCTTTTATCTCATCTGTAGTTACAGGTGCTAAAAACATAGTTTTTAAAAGTTCCACATAAATAATCCTTTTCGGTAACTTCTGATATTCCTTTAGCCAACTCGGGACCTATGTTTGTGAAATAATCATTAAACTTATCAGCAATTTTTTTATTAAATAATTTTGTCATCAACTAGGAATTCTCGATGACATAAGGAAACAGTCTTTTTGCCTATAATGTCCTTCAGAATTTGCCACATTTTTTGTAAATTGCCTCATCGTTTGTGAAATTTCTTATGATAATGGTACCTTTCCGCAATGCTAATAAGTTTATTTTTATATTTTTTATTATTGGTTTCATTAAATATTGTAGGTATATTCAAGTAATACTTGTATAATTTTTTTTAATGGATTTTTTAAACCCTTTGGTAATCCAGGGTTTATATTTCTTTCTTCTGGTTTTTTTTAACAAGTGGGAATGCTTTATCATATGTCTGTGTTATTTTATTTAAGAACATCTTGTAGCTTTCTTTGGGATCCTGACATTCATAAACATCATCCTAAACTATTTTATCTACACTACATATGAAAATGGCAATGGTTTGATCATAATATAATCTAGTCTTAATTATTGTATCATCCTTTGTATTATTATTATTTAGTTTGGTTAACAAAAATATTGGTAGGTGATCAGAAATGTCTGTATATATTATTCCTTGCATTTGAGTGTTTTCTCCAAGAATGTTGTTGCTGTAAATATTGTCTATTAATGTAGCTGAGGTTGGTATTATTCTGGTAGGCTTTGTGATTTGAGGCAAAAATGCATTTGAGTACATTGTATCTACATAATCGCGAGTTTCTGCATGATGATCATCTGGTGTCCCACAGGGTTCAGTTCTAGGACCTGTCCTCTGCTTACTCTACATAAATGACACAAATGGGAACATCAAATCTTCTATACGCCTTTTTGCAGATGATAGTATTATATATCATAAAATTTCTTCCAAAACCGACCACGACATTCTCCAAACTGACCTAAGCCAACTCCAAACATGGTCAGACAAATGGTGAATGGAATTTAATGTATCTAAATGTGTCCACCTTCCAATAACAAACAAAACTAAACCCAGCCCACACAAGTACTCGGAGTAAAATTGGATTCCAAATTAACCTGGACTAATCACGTCACTGACATAACTTCAAAATCTTCGAAAGTTTTAGGCATGATTAAGCGAACTCTTGGCCCATGTAAACCCGAAGTTAAACAAACAGCCTACAACATGCTAATCCGGCCAAAACTCGAGTACTCTTCACCCATATGGAATCCTCACACCTTTTCACAAGTTAAAAGCCTTGAAAGAGTACAACACTCTGCTGCCAGATTTGTTAAAAATTATTACAGACGTAACACAAATCCAGCAGATCTAATTACTGCCCTTGAATGGCCAGCCCTCGAACGAAGATGTATCATTAAACAAGCCACAACCTTCTACAAAATTCTAAATGCAGTTCTTCGTCACTGATACTGCGGACATTGCTATACTTGGGAAGGATGCATGCCAATCCATGAACCTCGTGCAGCACGTTCGCATTGATGGTGTAGCATCTCACGACCACAAGCCACTGATGAAGGAAGATCTACTCACTGAGTAGAGAGACATTTTCACTGGTACTGGCATGTTTGAGAAAGAGTACCACATCGAACTAGATCCAAGTGTGCCTCCTGTCATCCAGACACCTCGCAAGGTGCCATACGCTAAGCACACGCAGCTGAAAGAGACATCAGACAAGCTAGAACGTGATGGGATAATCGCCAGCGTAAATGAGCCAACTGATTTGGTCCACAATCTGGTCATCACTGAGAAGCGGAATGGATCGTTGCGAATATGTCTAGATCCAAGGCCATTGAACAAAGCCATCAAGCGCGAGAGGTATGAGATACCTACACCATCCGATGTGCAGAGTCATCTAGGTGACAAGCAGATCTTCACTGTGATTGATATGAAAGATGGGTACTGGCATGTGAAGCTGACTGAAGAGTCATCACACCTGTGTATTTTCCACATTCCATGGGGGAGGAAGAGATTCAAGCATATGCCGTTTGGAATCAGCTCAGCCAGCGAAGTAATGCAAAAGCGAAACGAAGAAACCTTTGCTGACATTCCTGGGGTCCGAATCATCACAGATGACATGATCATCTCGGCCAAAGATGAAACCGAATATGACGCGATTGTTCGCAAGGTCATGCAAAGGGCTAGTGAAAGGAATGTCAAGTTCAACAAGACCAAAGTACAGTTTAAGGTGCCAAATGTGACATACATGGGTCACATAGTTGCAGCTGACGGCTTGAAGCCTGACCCTGCCAAGGTGGAGGCTATTATCATGATGCCCAAGCCAGAGAACAAGTCTGACTTGCAACGACTGCTTGGCATGGTCCGGTACTTAGCGCAGTACATTCCAAATGAATCAGCCATCACAGCCCCACTACGTTCACCGCTAAAACAGGCCATTGAGTGGGATTGGCAGCATGAACATGGCCAGGCTCTCGAAAAGATCCAGACTGCACTCGCAAGTGCACCGACACTCCAGTATTACGATGTAAACAAGACTGTAACTGTCCAAGCTGATGCTTCCCAACGAGGACTTGTAGCGTGCCTTCTCCAACAAGGTCGTCGAGTAGCATACGCATCACGCGCGGTAACATCAGCTGAAGAAAACTTTTCTCAGATTGAGAAAGAGATGTTAGCAATCTGCTTTGCGTGCGCCAAATTTCATCAATATGTCTATGGGAAGAGCATCGAAGTACACACAGATCACAGACCGCTAGAATTGATCTTGAAGAAGCCAATCGCAAAAGCTTCCCCATGATTGCAGCGAATGATGCTGCTGTTGCAGTGATAAAGGGCGTTTATAAAGGGTGAGTCATCGTGCGGCGTGGCGGAAGATGTAGAAGTTATGGTACACAGTCTTGTCAATAACTTGCAGGTCAGCACAGACAAAATGGGCGAATTAAAGGAAGCGACTAGAACAGACGAAACAATGCAACAGTTGAAATTCACCATCAAAAGAGGATGGCCAAGGAAAATGGGATCACTTCCGCAAGAGCTGCAGCACTACTGGAATGTGAGAGACGAACTGCATGAGGCAGAAGGACTACTATTCCTGGGCGATCGAATAGTAGTTCCCAAGAAACTGAGGCAAGACATGTTACAGCTCATACATGAAAGTCATCAAGGTGCAAACAAGTGCAAAACGCATGGACAAACGGTTCTGTGGGAAACGATTGTGGGAAGATGCCACATCTGCCTCAAATTCAGAGCCAGCAACCCGAAGGAACCACTAATTCCACATGATGTTCCGGAAAGACCTTGGCAGAAGGTCGCAGCTGACATAATGACATTCAAGAGTCGCGACTACATAGTTGCGGTTGACTTTTATTCAAAGTATCCTGAAATTGCACTGCTGGAAAACAAGACTGCATCAAACGTCATCATCCATCTCAAATCTATCTTCGCCAGACACGGGATTCCAGAAGAGATGATTTAACAAGATTTGCCATCCAAGCCAAAGGCCCAGATGGCAAGTGGACAAGGAAGCCATTGGCTTATCGAGAGTCCAACAATGTTCATCTACCTATAACCCGCCCTCCTGAGATATGTGTCAACCTTGTTTTTAAACATATTCACGCTGCTAGCAGTTACACAATCTGTAGACAATTTATTCCATTCATTTATTGTCCTCTGTGAGAACGAGTGCTTCCTGATGTCCAATCTACATTGATCCTTTACTAATTTTACCTCATGTCCTCTAGTTCTGCTATCCTTCTTGAGTGAGAAAAACATATTTCTATCAATATTTTCATACCCATTCAATATCTTAAAAACTTCAATCTGATCTCCTCTTAACCTCCTTGTCTCTAGAGTTGTTAAACCACATTCTTTCAGGCGTTCTTCATAACTAAGGTCTCTCAGTTCTGGAATCATTTTAGTTGCTCTCCTTTGTATGCGTTCAAGCGTATCTATATCATTCTTACGATATGGTCTCCATGCTTGTATACAGTATTCTAAATGAGGTCTAACTATTGCTTTATAAAGAGGTATAATTAACTTTTTTCCCTTGTATGTTGTTTCTTCTAATCAATCCAAGAATTTGATTACCCTTTGAAGCTGCAATACCACACTGCTCTGAAACTTTCATATCAGCGCTCATTGTAACTCCTAAGTCCTTTTCTTTTACAGTAGTACCCAGAACAGTATCTCCCATTTTATAGTTTACATTCAAGTTCCCATGTCCTGTATGTAGGCATTTACATTTCCCAAAATTGGACAGCATCTGTCATTTCTCAGACCATTTCACTAATCTGTCTAGATCGTTTTGTAAATGTTGTTTATCACCATCAGTATTAACCTTTCTAAACAGTTTTGTGTCATCTGCAAATTTCAGTACGTTACTTGTTATACTGTCGTCCAAGTCATTGATATAAATTAAGAATAATATAGGTCCTAATACTGATCCTTGAGGTACCCCACTCAAAACCGATTTCCAATTTGAAACTTCTCCATCTACTGCAACTCGTTGTCTTCTGTCAGTCAGCCATTGTTCTATCCAGTCAGTTATGCTATCCCCGATACCATGGGCTTTTAATTTAAGTAGTAATCTTTGATGTGGCACTTTGTCAAAAGCTTTCTGAAAATCTAAGTAGATAATATCTACTGGCGATCCCACGTCTATCCACTTAGTGATTTCTTCCAAAAAACATAACATATTTGTTAAGCATGACCTCGCTTTAAGGAATCCATGTTGAGATGAATTTAATAATTTATGCTTAACGAGGAAGTCCACCATATGGTGTTTAATTAACCTTTCTAATAATTTACAAATCACTGACGTTAAACTCACTGGTCTGTAATTCTCTGACTTATTTCTCGAACCCTTTTTAAATAATGGTATGATATTTGCTTCTTTCCATTCAAACGGAACAACTCCCTCTTTTAATGACAAGTTGAATACTCTTGCAAGTGGTATACTGATTTGTTCTACTGTTTCCATTAGTAATTTTGGAGGAATCCCATCCACTCCCGGTGATTTGTTATCCTTCATTGCCTTTATTTTCTTAGCTACCAATTCTGGAGTTACAACTAACGGACCTAAATAGTCAGATTTAGCCCCCTGAAATTTAGCATCAGCAACTGGTAATGAACTAATATCTTCTTTGGTAAACATTGAACTGAAGTAACCATTTAGGTCTTCCGCCATTAAAAAACCCTGTGATATTATATTTCCAGCACTGTCTTCTAGAGGTCCAACCTTGTCTTGTACGTTTTGTTTACTCCTGACATATGCATAAAAACTCTTGCTGTCATTTTTTATGTTACATGCTAGTTTTTGCTCATAGCTTCTTTTAGATTGTCTGATTTCAGTTGTAGCTGCATTGAGTGCCTCTTTGTGTTTTGCATATTCTTCTTCCTTTCTGGTACGCCTATAAACCCTCCACATAGTTTGTTTTACCATTATTTTTCTAATAGCCTCTTTTGACAAGTGTTTCTTTCTACACCGTTTTCCTTGTTTTTGGAAGGGAACAAATTTATCGATGATACTCTCAATTTCATATTTTAGAATATTCCAACATTCAATTGCGGTCTTATTCATCAGCATGTTATTCCAATCTAGCTTTGCTAAGTATTTTCTCATATCTTTGTAGTTACCTTTGTGGAAGTTTTTCTTGTACGTTTTCTTATTTATACTTTCTGATTTTACATTGATGTCAAAATGTATTTGATTATGGTCACTATTACCCAATGGTTCAAATATTTTTACACATTGTCCACTAATTCTTTTTGTGATGACAAAACTATATCTAATACATTTTCTCCCCTGGTTGGTTCTAGTACGTGCTGAGTAAGAAAGCTATCCTGGATTAAAAATAGAAATTGTTGGTCCTCAATCCCTGTGCTCTCTAGAGAATTCCATTGTATGTGTCCATGGTTAAAATCTCCCATTATGATACATTCCCCTTTACTAACTTCCTTTATAGCGTTTTTTATTTTTGTGTTGTCCTCTTCGTTTATGTTTGGACTTCGGTAAACTAATCCAATAGTTAATTTTGAATTTCCTGAAACAATTTTGCACAAAACAGCTTCATCGCAATCTGCTTCCCTTTCTAGTTTTATTTCATAAGCCTGAATAGATTCTTTAACATATAAAATAACTCCCCCGCCCCTTCTTCCTATTCGATCTTTCCTAAACATTACATATCCTGTCAGTCCTAATTCAGCATCTGTTATATCTATGTTGGCCCATGATTCAGTTATACCAATTATGTGAGGGTCAATATGATGAGTGACAACATGTCATTCGCAAGCCAAGAATTCACCAACTTTGGCAGAGACTGGGGCATAAAGCTAACTACGTCAAGCCCCACCTTTCCACAGTCAAACGGACAGAGTGAACGTGCGGTGCAAACACTGAAACGCATCTTGAAAACGGCGGACTGCGAAGGACGAGACCCGTATGTAGCACTGCTGGAGTACCGCAACACGCCGGTAGCAGGTGCATTATTCTCGCCAGCGCAGATGCTAATGAGTCGTATGCTCCGTGCCAAGCTGCCAGCAAGATCAAGATTGTTGACACCACACGTTGTCAGTGCTCAATGCCAACTGCAGCAACGTCAAGACAAGTACAAGCAATACTATGACAGAGGATCGAAGCGGCTGACGGAACTGCAGCCAGGCAGTGTGGGGCGTGTGCGACACGAAAACGTTTGGGAACCTGCAGTGGTGATGCGGAAAGAAGGACATCCACGGTCCTATATTGTCACTCGCAAAGGCTGATAATATCGCAGAAACCGCAGACACCTCATGAACACTGCTGAGAAACAACCTGAAACAACCGCTCCTGTCGACGTATCGTCGAATGCACCCCAGCAATTGACTCACGATGATGCACGTCGACAACAGACGCCACCCAGAGTGATCCCAACTCAAGCAAAGACAACCCCAACACCTCAGAAAACGTCTCGAGGAAGGATTATTAGGAAGCCGTTGGAGTTAGCCGAATACGTTTGTATTCAGATTTTCAGAATTTTTGATGGTCACGTTTTCTTATAATCAGACAAAACTTTAACAAGGCCACCAATGCAATTCTCTTCAATGGTCTGATCCCATCAATGATATGAGTGGAATGATTTAAGATGTTTTTAACATATATAAACTGAATGGCAATGCCAATAGAGTGGGCTGAATGAATCAGCTAAACTACCAACAGAATGATCGAATTCTAGCACAGACGACCCAGAGAAGCCTCACTTGCAGAACAGTTTGAACAGTGGAAGGGTAATTACAACGATAAAATGTAGGACCCCCAAGCTTACATTTTTCTTTCTTATGGGAGGTCCCTCGTGCCTTATGGGGGTCATGGACCCCCACATATCCACCTAATTTCGAACACTGGTGTAACGAGTAAAAACAGTTAGCTCATCTAGTAGAGGGTCCCGCAAAGCCAAAGACGTACAGGTCTACATGCAGGGTGTTAAGCTATTGCCACTGTACGTCCACTTGATACGTAACAGTTTCAAACAAAAAGAACGTTATACTGTTCCTATGCACATTTTCAATGGAAACACTATCCGCAGTTGGGCATACTTACAAATGTATGCAACTGAAATTAAGAGAGTTCTTGAAAAAAATAGGAGTTCGTAGTGTTTATACAAATGTCCGACTGAGGGCGACACTGCATCGCCAAGTTATGCGCATGTCGCAAATGAATACTTCCTGGGAAACACAAAAGCGTCGGCGCAGCCGCAGGTGTTTTACTATTGCCATAGTTCTTAGTAAAAATATTAAACGAACATGCCAGAAGAGTCGCTAGCGAGTGAAGGAGCCACAGTCGTTCTGGCAACTTCGTGTGATGAAAATTATCCTCCCGAGAATATCATAGATGGGTAAGATAAAGATTGTCCTGACTCAAGCTGTGTGAGTTGTGTTGTGACTTGTGTTCGGCGTCGATGACGACGATAACGATGTAACGCTCGAAGGTTGGGCACAGTACAGTATTGGGCGATCTTTTACTTTCTGACCTAACCATGAAAACGACCACCTAGAGCACCCAAACTTCTCATATATCTACTATACATATACACATGTCACGTGGCCAAAAAGCACATTTACATTTAATTTCTCAAAACGAAAAAAAATTACAAAAGAATTAAACAAAAACATCGCCATCTTGTACGGCGCCTACGCGTAGCACCAAGGCTACTGTAAAATCGATGCATATGGCAAGGCGTCGTTCAGTTTCCCCGAAACTCCGTGCATCATTGCGTGTAATTATATATATGTTTCAGTATTAATTGTAATTTTTATGTGTGCTATATATGACATCATATTCTTAGATAATTAGATATTCTTATATATATATATATATAATATAAACATTATACATACATACATTACATATATATATATATATATATATATATGCACACGTGCATCACGTTTACCTAATTTATTTAACTAATTAATTTCATAAACTTATTATGTATATATGTACTTATTATTATTATATATGTGTACATGCGTATGTACTGCAACTAGTAAAATGTTATAAGTTGAAGTTATTGTAAATTAAATAAATGGTGATGATTACATGTATTAATATTGAGTGAAGTCTGGGTGTGATGCTGTTTTAATAATACATTTTTTATGTATAAAACATCTACATGCTTAATAAAAACACGCTACTTTTCCTGAAGAATGGGTTATATGCTATAATCTATGCGCATGTGTCTTATTTTGTGTTTAACTTCATACTGATTATATGGGAGGTAACTACCGCTGATCTCTAAAGAAATAAGTGGTATCAACAGACACATACTAGTAACATATTTTGTGACAAAGTACTAATAATATTTTTTATTGAGGTCATTTGTATTAGATTCGAAAGTACGCTTTAAATTATGCTGGTGCCAATGTAATTACTGTATTAATAAATGCAATTGGTATTATAATAGCGCCGCAAATCTGGACAAAGTCCATTCAGAGATACTTAAAATACATATAAAAATATAACACAATCTGATGATAATATGAATAAAAGTTATAAAACTAATTATCTGAGAATATGACATGTCACATATAGCAAAAATACAAATAATACTGCGACATGCATAATTACACGCAATGAAACACGCACACACCCACGCACAATTAAAACAGAAATATATAATTGTACTATCTTTGATTTCAATCAGCAGCGCCCCTGCAAAGTTTTGGTGAAACTAAACGACGCCTTGTCATATGCATCGATTTTACGGTAGCCTTGGCGCTACGCGTAGGCGCCGTAGAAGAGGGCGATATTTTGGTTTAATTCTTTTGTAAGTTTTAATCGTTTTGAGAAAGCAAATGTATTTTTTTGGCCACGTGACATGTGTATATGTATTGTAGATATATGAGGAGAAGTTTGGGTGCTCTAGGTGGTCATTTTCATGGTTAGGTCAGAAAGTAAAAGATCGCCCAGTATTGTTTCCCAGTGATACCAATGGTAAAAGTTGGTCAGGCAATTCCACCTTGTGCACAACATTACAATACGGTTTTAATATTAAAAACGTACACTAACACTGACCTAACCAAGAAATTAAACGACCACTTAAACTGTCCTAGGCTAGAGTCTAGAGATTTAGGGGCTATAGGGCTAGCCCGGGCCAGACAGTAGAGCTGCCAAACCTCTCCTCATATATCATCTACCATACATATACACATGTCATGTGGTCAAAAAGTTACTCTTACTTCCATATAACGATAAAAAACGCAATCTCCTATACCTCCATGGCTATGCTGAGGCATCGTTAAGCTTCACAAAAACTCTGGCATTGCTATTATACTTAGAACAAATAACACGGTGATGGTAGTATTTTCTGTATAAAAATATTGGAATAATACATGATGCAATTATTTGTACTTTCTGTCATAGAAGCGATGCTGTAAGCTGCGAAGCTTGTTATATTGAGACAACACCTCAGCATAAGCATAAGATTTTCGCAATTTATTGTCTTATCACCGACCTTTTATTAACGTTTTTGTCACATCCTACAATTTTTTTCCAAGAAAATCAACATGTAAGATGCTCTCCGTCATTTTTTTTCAAAGAAACCGGATTCTGTACTTTACACTAGGGATCCTTCCATCACCGGTATGTGCATATGCTGCCAACCAGCACAAATTTAAACCTGTGTGCTGTGCAAGTATTGTAGAGGCCCCAAATGTGCCCTTTTCCATCATGTTCATGACTATATATTGAGGGTGCAAAAAATCTGTGAAAGGGGGTACATGTTAAAATCACTGGTACTTCATTCTTATGATACGAATCCAGAAGTAAATAACTGATCTGTCCCCTATTAAATGACACCAATTTGAAGAAAATGTCAAACAAATAACTCCTATACATATATAGGTAGGAACATCTAACAAGTAAAAAGCTGCATCTCAACACAATTTCAGTAACACTATTACAAACTTCTCTTGACCTAGATTCAAGGCATACAAAATGGACAAGTATTTGTTAACACTGATGCATTCAACTTGTGATAAACATTCTTCTATATGTTGTTTTATATAAATAATATGTTGTTTTAATCAATCAATCAATCAATGTGAGTTTATTTAGTTACTCATTTACAATGTTGTTACAGGTATGGTCATAAATAATTTGATTTAGTAACTCAGGAGATTCTCTGGAAACCCCAAGGAGCTTATTGCGAGAACCGTATAGTAATCTTGTCATGGAATGATGCTGCAAGTTGGCAATTATGTTAATAATACTAGATATGAAGCAAATAAAAAATTACAACTTGGCGTCTTAATCCAGCAATCTAGTACAATCTAAAGACTTGTTAATTGAACAATATACTAGTGAATATTCATTAGTATATGCCAAAAATATGTTAATAATAGTAAATGTGATGCATATAGAAAATTACAAGTGGTTGTAATCCATCATTCTAGCACAATATAACAACATGAGGCAAAATGATAGTTGAACAATATAGTGATGATTCATTAGAACATGTTAAGCCCGAATCAAGTCTAAGTGGGAAATTAGGACATGTTGCAGTATGTTGAGACTAGGCATTGTTTTAACTTGTTTTTAAATTGGCTTTCTGATGTAGACTTCTGTATGTGTTCCGGTGTGGAATTCCAGAACAAGGGCCCAGAGTATTTAATTGTAAATTTCCGTGTGTTTGTCCGTGCTTTGTGCATAAAGTAATCATTGCTGTTCCTAGTATTGCGTTTGTGGATTTCAGTATTCCTTTGAAATAGTGTTGAGATGCTGTTTGAAGTGCTTGAAGAGAATGCTTGTACATAAGTAGCCCTAGCTACAGTTTGTAGATATCTTCAATTTTTAGTAAATTGTTCTGTTTAAATAGCGGTTCAGAGTGAGCGAGGTAATCAGAGTTGTTAATGATCCTAACAGCTTTTTTTGCAGCATTCTGATGTTGTTAAGTTTTGTAGAGTATGTATTAGCCCATATTAGAGTACAATATTGTAGATGTGGAAGTACTAAAGAACAGTAACTCGTTTTTAAGATGTATGAGGGGAGGAAATGTTTAAGTTTGCAGAGTATGCCAATATTTTGTGCAAGTTTAGTTGCCAGTTTGTTCAAGTGCATTGACCAATTTAAGTGTTCGTCTATATACACACCAAGAAATTTTGTGACGTTAACCTGAGGGATGGCCGATCTGTTAATCTGTATTGCTTGAGATGAGATGATTACTGATGTGAATATAATATAGTTTGTTTTTTTATATTTAGGGAAAGTTTATTTGTGTGGAACCACTGTTATTTTTTTATTTTCATTATTAACCTCATCTATGAGTGAAGTTAAATTTTTATGTGAATGATACATACTGGTATCATCTGCAAAAAGAGTGAACTTCATAATAGTTGAAGTGTTGCAAAGGTCATTGATGTAAAGTATAAATAATAGTGGCCCTACTATAGCGCCTTGTGGCACACCACACATCACTGTCTTATGTAAGTATGTGCCCTCTGATACCATAGCAGTTACGTTTTTTTAATAGTATATTGTGGTCTATAGTGTCAAAGGCTTTAGATAGATCAATACATATACCTATATTGAAGGAGTTGCTATCGGTTCCACTTGATATTTTATCTATGAGATTTATTAGAGCCATGTAAGTGGAATGTTTTTTCCTGAAACCGTATTGGACTTCTGATATTATGTGGGACTGGTTGAGAAAGCATTCGAGTCGATTATACATAAGACGCTCAGAATTTTTTAGAAACATGGCAGAATTGAGATTGGTCTATAGTTGCAGAAGTTATTCGGATCATTATTTTTATGTATTGGAATTACTTTTGCTATTTTTAGATGACGTGGTACCACTCCAGTAGAAAATGAGTTGTTGAATATATGCGATAGTAGAGGAGCTATTTGGGGACTTATTTCTCGCATAATATGTGGTTCAACGTTGTCAAAACCACTAGATGTGTTAGACTTAATGTTGCGCAATAGTGAAACAATTTCTTCAGGGGTTGTGGGTCGGCAGAAAAAACTATTAGTATTTGTTTGAACAAATTCAGTTGGGTCATCTCCTGTAGTGGGTATGTCTTTAACAAGATTTGACGCTACATGTATACAATAATCATTAAATTCGTTTGCTATGTCTTTTGGGTTTGAAGTTTCTGAGCCGTCCAACAAAGTGAAACTTGTGCTCGGATTTGTTACTTTTGGTTTGCATTTCAAGACTTCTTTAATTAGCTGCCATGACTTCCTTGACTTTTTGGCGATCAAATTTGTTTTTATAATGATTTTTCTTTGAAAGCCTGATTATATGTGTCAGTTTATTTTTATATGTTTTGTAGGTTGTTTCATTGTCAACTGTTGGGCTCATTTTAAATTGTTTATATAAAACATTTTGTGTTTGCTTGAGGTTAATATTCCCTTGGTCAACCATTCTGAGCTGGCATTGTCTCTAATTTTAATTTTTTTAATCAGGAGATATTCATCAATTAATGTATTAAGTGTGTTTATGAATGCGTTGTATGAGGCATCTGGGTTAGATTCGCTATAGACATCATCCCAGTTTGTCCACTTTAATTTTATTTTGAGTTTTGCTAAGTTTTTTCACTTTTATTTCGTCTGTACAGTGCTTTGTATCCTGGTTTAAGTGGGAGGCTACAAATGTCATAAATGTTGAATATTGGGAGGTGGTGGGATATGTCAGTGTATAAAATGTCAGAGTGGATTTTGTGTTGTGTTATGTTGGTGAATATATTATCTGTTATTGTAGCCGAGTGATTAGCAAATCTCGTTAGTTTACTGATTGTTGGATAGAATCCAGTTGCATACATATTGTTGGTGAAATCATTAACTTGGCATGAGTTGGTATTAATTAAGTTTAAATTAAAATCCCCCATTATTATACTGTTTTTATTTTCCCAAGATATTGAGTTTAAGATACTAAGTAATTCATCATTGAAGCTATCTATGGTAGTATTTGGAGGTCTATATATAGAACCTATTATGAAGATATTGTTGTTTGTTTTTATCTCAATGTTGATTCATAATGACTACGGTCATATCTCTTCATTAAGTCAAGTCTAATTTTATATCAGTGTTTGTTGGATATGTAAATGCCAACCCCACCTCCTCTCCCTTCTTGTCTGGGATACGTAACGAAGAGTATAACCGTTCATGTTATAGCAATTAGTGTCATCATGGTTAGTAAGCCATGTCTCAGTTAACCTTGTGCAATCAAATGAAATGTTTAGTGTATCTAGGCACAGTTCCAGTTTTTAAAAGTTTTTTCGTAGGCTGCGTGTATTAACAGCTAATGTAGAAAAAGTTGAGTTTTGCTTCAAGTTAGTATATAAACTGATCAGTTCACTGTCTGTAAAGTACTCGCAGTTTTGCACAGATGTTGATACATTATTAAAAATGAACGTGTCGTTTTCACTGGTGTTATCACAGTTGGATAAATCCATAGATCCATTGTTCGCCATAATAGAGTCCGGAGGGTGACACTGTGTTGTTCGGTTAGGAGGTTTCACTGCTGGTCCAGTTGGTGGAGGTCTTGGACGGTGGTAACAGATACTTTCCTTCCACTGGAGAGGAGGCACACGATGCGGTCGTCTGACGTCCAGGTGGCGGTGACGTTGTTCAGTGTCTTGACCTTGTTGAGCAATTCACTGCGGCATCTGGTTAGGTTTTCAGTGATGAGAAGTTTTTATATAAATAAGACTAGATGTGACATTAGTTTGAGTTCAGTTGTAATTGTGTAACATGTAATTCATTACAATTACCATGTAATATATTGTTTAAAACAATGTTATTACAACTGAAATGTTATGAAGCTGTGTCATTGTAATTGAGTATTGTTACTGACAATTACAGTTGAACCCAACCCTGGTAGGAAGAATGCATAAATTTATCTCAAAGTAAAACCCTGTAAATCTTGAGTGAAGTTTGTTGTACAAACAACAGTTTGATGAAGATTCGAAGCAGGCAGGATAAGGCCTGCAGGTCTTAAATCGTGATATGTGACCCAGAAGTGGGTGTCACAGTTAGGAAACACAGTAAACATTTGTTTAACACATTTCACACAGAAAAGTAACTTATGTCATCTAGGTGTTTAAGTATAACAAAAGTAACTTATGTCATCTAGGTGTTTCACTATAACAAAAGTAACTTATGTCATCTAGGTGTTTCACTATAACAAAAGTAACTTATGTCATCTAGGTGTTTCACTATAACAAAAGTAACTTATGTCATCTAGGTGTTTCACTATAACAAAAGTAACTTATGTCATCTAGGTGTTTCACTATAACAAAAGTAACTTATGTCATCTAGGTGTTTCACTATAACAAAAGGATAATCAGGGAAATATGCATGGCTACGATTGAAGAGTGCATATAGGTTTAGCTCATTATTCAGACACACATTTGGATTAACTCCGGCTAAAACTCTTCATATTACGGAGTACTGGGTCTGTGTTTAAATGATCAATCAAATGCAATTAATATGTGGTTCTCATTGCTTGACAGCAAAGTTTGATTGGATTCCCATAATTTCCAGGAAGACGGATACATTCTGGGTAAGCACTGGCCTCTTCCCACAGGAATTCATCATCTCATTTGCCTCCACGAAAAGCATCAACACTTTGCAGCTGGACTGCTACAATGGTATGTCATAGGTATTCTTTCTTTATACAGTTTATGAAGTTGGCAATCAGGCATTGCATGCTGTGTTGTATTCTGCGTGTTTTTCGGGTGCAGTCTTATTGTGAGCGTAATCAGAAAAGCATTTTACAAATAGTTCTCCCTGCAGGTTATGTCCCAACACAATGCACTCCTATTGGTCATATGCATGGGAAACAGGCCCACCTGCATTGTTTTAATGTCACACCTGTAGTCTTGTTCCTTTACCAGAAAAAGCCAAATATATAAAAGTAGCTAATTAAAAAGAAAAATGTAGCATCAGCACATTGTCTCTCTACGTGTTAGTAACATGGTGACTGTTACCAAAGCTTGTATTGTAATGTACTGGTAATTGAACTTAAGAGTTTCTTTGGGTGCGTGTTTGACTGTGAACATCTTCTGTGACAAGAAAATTATATGTTGAATCTTGTTGATGATGTTTGTGTTTCTAATATAGTTTCTTCTTTTCAGTGAAGTGTCTCGAAATAGAGAGAAGCACAGAAAATGAACCACTGGATTTTAAACCCCTCTTAACTGAAAAAGGTATTGCATTTACCTTAATTATATATATAAAGTATTCTTCATGTCGAAGTAATTCACTCATGTCGAAGTAATTCACTGACCCAGAGTCTGATGTCACAATCTTAATTATGAGCATAACCTCCATCTGCCTGCCTGCCTGCCTGCCTGCCTGCCTGCCTGCCTGTGTTTCCTTTCTGTTGCTATTATTATTACATACTGAAGGCAAAGTAATTATTACTGTCTCGATTATATATGAATCTATTACTATTAAATTTTTTCATCGTAACTATTTGCTTTCGATTAAACATTTTGAAGTGCGTACAGGCGTATTATGCTACATATTACACCACAACATGCCAGCCAGTACGAGACACAAGCACTCATTTCAGATTTGCTCAAACCAGATAATAATATCATGTGATGCCAAGATATGCCCTTTGCTGTTGCTCACACAGATTTGTGGCTTTGTTTCGAGTTTATAGTAGAATGCAGTTGTGCTGCTGTTACATCTATTGTTAGAGTTTTTTCTTTGAACTGCTTCTGCTGACCAAATTATACAAAGAACCAATGAAGTTATTTGTGTAAACTGTACATGGCTTCATAGCCTTGGCTGTCTTATTGTCTAACACAAAATAAGCCAGCATTAATCCAAATTGTAATAGAAATGTGATTTTTGTGGCACAATGATGTCATTGCAATTGGCATTGCTCTACCAACATTTGACTGGGTAGGGCTAAGAGTCATAAGCTCTTGCAGTGGTTGACTTTTTGTCCTGTGTAACGCCGGGCAACCAGGCTAGTCTATAAAGTAGTTTGTGCCTGTGTCTCTCTGTCTGTCTGTTCCCTCATATCTCCATCAGTTTCACATATATGGGACATTTTTCAGCATGTATGGGGGCCATGGTGGTGGTTCGTACATTAAAACACTCCTGGGGGTGGGGCATTACGTCAATGTGGAAGATTTGTGTAAATGACATAAATCAGAACAATAGTATGTACAATTGTTTCTGCCATTGTTACGTGATCTATGTCAAACGTCCACTGAACGCTTCTTGAAACTGACCGTTGTAAATGATTTTTTGGGGGTGAAGTTGTCATTGGCATTGAACTACCAAAACTTGACTAGGTAGTGCAAGGAGTCGTAACCTCTTACAGTTGTCTTTTTGTCACATGCAATGCTGGACAACTTGGCTAGTATAATATATTACATTACTAGGTCGGCATACATCTGCCACATCAAACTTTCCCACACACTATTCTAGCTGAAGCAGCATTGCACTTTGTATTTGCTGCAAAGACAAATGTTTGGGCCATAAAGGCAATACAAAGTACACCGGAATATCAGACAGCTGTGATTATGTTTGTGTGCTTGACAGACCTAGTTGCTAGGCAATCAGTCACGTGATGATCAATACATTGCATTTGTATTTAAAGTTTCTCAGTGAGAAAATAAGTTGCATTATAATCCAAACACTCAAATTAACTTGTAATCATTGTTAATATAATCAATCAGTTTTGTGATCAGCAGGCAATACAAAGGTTAATTTCTGTTGATTAAGAAGTTTGATATTTACAAGTTTTATGAATAAATATGGTTGAAGACATAAATTATGTTTCAGTATTTTATTATGAATACAGGAATGGAATGTTTACTAGGTTAGGTTGTGTTATAACAGAATGTAACTTTTTTCAACAGAACTGGCTATAACGGACAACCAACTCCAGACAGCGGAGATGCCAGCAGGCAATGTGTCAGCTCAACACCTCAAGTTCACAATATCATCTGGCCACGACCACTTCGTCTCTGTTCATCGTCTGCTCATTGACGGCTGATCAGCAGCAAGAACTGACGTTATATTAGCATGTATTGTCTGCAGGATTTTGTTTTGTTATTTAATTATCATATTATGTTGTGTACAACGTTGTTACAGCATAGTGTCACATCCATTTAAAACTATCCTGCCCATACGGTTAACTAATGATCTGAAAGCAACAAATATTACTGTGGCCACCTTCATATTATATGCTTTTGAAACAACAGCAAAAATGTTGTAATGGTGTGATACTTAAAAATATTACATATGGTTTATTTTATGCGTGCACGTCGCGCACAAACACGTGTTTGTGAAATGCACCTGAAATAATTCATTAGTTTAGTAATTCAACCTCTCCCACAGGGCCAACACAGAGTCTGTTGCGGCATCCACTTTACAAAACGATGCTCCTCTTGGCTATTTTTGGCAAGATTTAACAAGATTGCCATCCCAAACAACAAGTTCCAGATGGCAAAGTGGACAAGGAAGCCATTGGCTTATCGAGAGTCCAATAATTTTCTCATCTATGTGTAGCCCACCCTTATCAAATATCTGTCAATTCTATTTTTAAACATATTCACACTACTAGCATTAACACAATCATTTGGCAGTTTGTTCCATTCATTTATCACCCTCTGTGAGAAAGAGTACTTTCTCATGTCCAACCTACACTGCTCCTTAACTAATGCTGCTTTGTGTTCTCTGGTTCTACTGCCTTCTTTAAGTTTGAAGAACATATTCCTATCAACATCCTCATAACCGTTCACTATTTTAAATACTTCTATTTGGTCTCCTCTTAGTCTCCTGGTCTCTAGTGTTGTCAAACCACATTATAATAAGCGACTTTCATAACTAAGGTCTCTCGATTGCTTCTATGGCACCATGTACTGCATGAGTCTGAATGCATCGCAAGCGATATCTGTTCAGCAATCGAGCATGCACAGGCTGCTGTAAAAAGGAAAGGCATTTCAGCGTGTTTTTGATCAAGTAACAAAACAACACAATTGTTTAAAATACGTTTTTGGTTCCTGTGCTGCTGTCTAGAGAATTTCTCCCTTATTAAATCGATGCAATTAAAACTGATGTGCCTGGTTTAATTTACGTCAACAAAACAAATACAGCTATTTGCATTACGTTGTTAACATGGCAACCCATGAATAAATCTATTGGACTGCCGGACGCTTACACACGGAATAGTAAGCGGTGGGCTGGTTGTTCCGTAATTATGTACATAACAAATATTGTGTAAACTATAAACTGGAAAAGTCACAAGTGTCGCACTGTACGACAACTGTTATATAGGCCTAATGCCAACTGTTATATAGGCCTAATGCCAACTGTTATATAGGCCTAATGCCAACTGTTATATAGGCCTAATGCCAACTGTTATATAGGCCTAATGCCAACTGTTATATAGGCCTAATGCCAACTGTTATATAGGCCTAATGCCAACTGTTATATAGGCCTAATGCCAACTGTTATATAGGCCTAATGCCAACTGTTATATAGGCCTAATGCCAACTGCTAGTCTTCAACAACACGTGACATATTATATAGGCATTTTACACAAGTATGTACAAAACACATAAACAAAATAGCACGCTTGCTCAAATTATGCATTGCTGACGCTGATGAAAAGAGGCTCTGACAACTTTGTACGACTTTGTTGAGCGGCATACAACTATTGTTCCTCCAAGCCTAAGGCTGTTACCGTGATTTGTGGTGGAGACGCTTAGTAAGATGAAGAGGTGGCAAACATCAAATACAAGGAACACGACGACTATTCCGGAAAACTATGTATGTCATTCTGACTTTTCGCTACCGAATCTCCAAAAAGTGTGTGGTCTGAAGCTGCCGATCACTCGTATTCTGTAAACAGTGGCATTTAATAAATTATTGCCCCGGTAAGCAACGCACTAACTGCGCAGGAACACTGATGAACCTTTTCCCCGAACATTTCTATACTATTTCAAATGCTCGCCACATTTAACAAGATTTGCCATCCAAGCCAAAGGCCCAGATGGCAAGTGGACAAGGAAGCCATTGGCTTATCGAGAGTCCAACAATGTTCATCTACTTATAGCCCGCCCTCCTGAGATATGTGTCAACCTTGTTTTTAAACATATTCACGCTGCTAGCAGTTACCCAATCTGTAGACAATTTGTTCCATTCATTTATTGTCCTCTGTGAGAACGAGTGCTTCCTGATGTCCAATCTACATTGATCCTTTACTAATTTTACCTCGTCCTCTAGTTCTGCTATCCTTCTTGAGTGAGAAAAACATATTTCTATCAATATTTTCATACCTATTCAATATCTTAAAAACTTCAATCTGATCTCCTCTTAACCTCCTTGTCTCTAGAGTTGTTAAACCACATTCTTTCAGGCGTTCTTCATAACTAAGGTCTCTCAGTTCTGGAATCATTTTAGTTGCTCTCCTTTGTATGCGTTCAAGCGTATCTATATCCTTCTTACGATATGGTCTCCATGCTTGTATACAGTATTCTAAATGAGGTCTAACTATTGCTTTATAAAGAGGTATAATTAACTTTTTTCCCTTGTATGTTATGTTTCTTCTAATCAATCCAAGAATTTGATTACCCTTTGAAGCTGCAATACCACACTGCTCTGAAACTTTCATATCAGCGCTTATTGTAACTCCTAAGTCCTTTTCTTTTACAGTAATACCCAGAACAGTATCTCCCATTTTATAGTTTACATTCAAGTTCCTATGTCCTGTATGTAGGCATTTACATTTCCCAAAATTGAACAACATCTGCCATTTCTCAGACCATTTCACTAATCTGTCTAGATCGTTTTGTAAATGTTGTTTATCACCATCAGTATTAACCTTTCTAAACAGTTTTGTGTCATCCGCAAATTTCAATACGTTACTTGTTATACTGTCGTCCAAGTCATTGATATAAATTAAGAATAATATAGGTCCTAATACTGATCCTTGAGGTACCCCACTCAAAACCGATTTCCAATTTGAAACTTCTCCATCTACTACAACTCGTTGTCTTCTGTCAGTCAGCCATTGTTCTATCTAGTCAGTTATGCTATCCCCGATACCATGGGCTTTTAATTTAAGTAGTAATCTTTGATGTGGCACTTTATTACCAACCACAACGGCCGAGGCGGAGCACTTCTTCTCAAAGCTCGAAAGAACACACATACATCCATTCCACGACGAAGGAGAAACGGTTGGAACACTCCTTAAAAGGCGGATATACACGAGGCGACATCATGGCCACAACGAGACCCCGAGTGATATTTATGTTGAAATTTTTTTCTCGAATGTTTTAGTTGTTTCAAATAAAATAATTGAATCTCAAAACATAATTTAATTTTTTCTTGGAACTTCGTAAGTTCACTCTCTAACCCCCGCCAGGGGCAGGGACTCTACCATCGGCTTGCTTCTTTCGCTCTGTTGACCCCTTCAATAAAAAATCCTGCTGGCAACAACTAGGTCCTCCATGTTATGACATAATTAAATCATATCACCAGGATGCCGATATTTCAATTGGTATCTCCTTAATGTGATCTCACTCATGAACACCTACAATTCTGCGCCAATTAATTAAATGGTGGAAGGAGTGTATGTCTTTGTCACATATATGCACACAGTGATATTAAACTGAAGGAGTGGTCGCCGTAAACCATAATCATTGCTAAGCAGGCAAACTTCCCTCCTGCGCCGATTCGTTTGTTCATCGAATGCATTGGCAATGTTGGTTATGAACGTTGTTTGCAGTTGTAATTGTGCCATTGCATTCGCACTGCATATCTGGCTTTGACCCGAGCATCATGTCAAGGAACGTGACATTTTTGGATATCAGCAACAACCAACCTGCCAGGTAAGCAAAGCCAAGGGTTCAATTGCTACCGCGGCCCTCCAACATTCGTTGTCTGGAGCGCGTTACTTTGACCATTTCAACTTATCTGTTAAGCTTCCAGTGACGCTACACTTGCTGCGCGAAAGCTGTTTGTTCTTATAATCAAATCCCACTGGGTGCTCGTGTATAAAGAGAATTGAGACAAAGTGGTTGGTCGAAATTGATTGCCCACGTTTCAAAACGGCAGCAGGTGGACTCGAATTGGCAGTTCGGTGCTCTAGCCACAGCCACTCTCTAGATATTTGCTTAAGAACTCGTAGATTGGCGCTAATGTTACGATACTTATGTCTGTCTTAACAACATTTATTGACAATGTGAATTGTTTTACACTGACACATTAATATATTAGTGCGCAGTTTATAATGGGCACCTTGTCACGGAAGAAAACAGTTTTTTGTGTATTCAAAAACAAAATACTATACAATAGCATCACACTGTGACCCTTTTTATATGCCAGATGTTTTATATTAAATGCTTCTAGATTTGACATTCTGGTGAGAATCACAAAGTTATATGCGACACAGTGCCAGTAAAGCATTTTTTGCAGGTGAATCCAGATTCACTATCATTTTCTAGTAATTTTGTTTGAATAACAGTGTGTCGCAATATGTGCAAAATGCACTGGTAGGTATGCACCATTTCAGGTCTACGTTTGGAGAATCCACCCATGATCCACTCATCTCAGACTATATTGTTAATTGTATAAGTATGTGTCTTAGTGCTGATTTAGTTACTTGGTTTCTCACACAACGCGCCACAAACGGAGGTTTAATGTATAACTAGAGGTAGTTTAGGCAATAAATAAGCACTGTCTTCTAGAATGTTACATTTTTATTACTGAAAATACCGTTTTGGCACTCAGTGGAAATTCATTAAATAGTCTACAGCCATTACCAGAATACCTACGCGTTTTCAAATCTTCCTCATCATGTGTTCGACAAACCCAGAACTTTGCCGTCTGAATGTATGTTCTTCAATTGGCGACTTTTACCCACTACATTCCACCGACCCGCTAGGTGGAATATGATCGACGATATTATCAAGCCATAGCCTTAGTTAGACCGTTGGCGTCTTCTTGCAACCTCTCTAGCAACTTTGAGTCCAACATCTGTCAAGCGGTTGATATCGTCAGTCCATCCCATTTTCTTACACCGCTTCTGTATAGGTCTTCTAAGTACCGCACCATGCTCCCACATATCCTTTCCAATGGCCATACGTAGCCATGCAGCTATCTTCTCTTGGCAAACACATCAGATTTTCTTCTTCCTTAACCCGTACTTTATCTCTGACATAGATGTTTGTTTTCTCGGCGTGCATGCAGTTTAACCTGAATATTTGGTGTCATACCCACGTGTCGAATGCTAGATGGGGGTAGCTGTTTTGGATCACTAATACTCTCTGGAGGAGGCATTGGGCACACTGAAAGGAGATAAATAAACAGGCACCGACAATATTCGAACATAGCTGCTTAAACATGGCGGCCCTGAAATGATAGAGGTCCATACTACATTATGCCAGAGGATCTGCAAAACAAAGGAATGACCCAAATAATGGACTCCATCCATGATCATTCCGCTCCCCAAAAAGGGAAGAGCAGATACATCACCTTCTAAGTCAAGCTTAATCTCAATATAGCACCCACATTATCCAACGTCCTCCATGGATGCGAGAGGTGGACTATGTCAGCAAAGACAGAGAGACGTACATAAGCATTAGAAATGAAATGCTTCAAGAAATTCCTCCGCGTTTCTCGCACCCAACACGCGAGACAGCAAGTGGATTCCCTTGCTGGTAAGCAAGATCACTTGTTGCCAACGGTGAAACGCTCTCCTGGTTTGGCACACCTGCAACCGTTCCCGGCCAAGGTGAAGGTGAAGGTGAATAAATGATAACGTTATTAATTGACATGGGTTTTCGTTAAAACACTGTGACCACGGACGCGGTATTCGTCGAGAGAATACCAAGACACAAGAGATCCCCGCAGTAGGAAGAATTGATTATGGATACATCCCTCTAATTTCACCTACGATGTAGAATGTATGCACACGGTCAAGAGGATGGTCAGATCGTGGTGAACTGACCCGTAACAGGGTACAAACGCCTTGACCTGTTTGTTGACGTTGTCAAGACCTACATCGTGACAACAGTTCCAAAGAGTATGTTTAAATTAATCATGCTAACAATATTCGTGGTAAAGGTCGTGTATCCGGGCGGGCACGCGGGCGGGCAAGGCTTGCAAGCAGGAAAGCTCGCCGGCAGGCAGAGACCAAACATTAGAAGAAATTAGAGTAAGACTGGCTACAGTGAGAAGCATTACAAGTGACCTTGTTAACATCTGGAAAGACGATGACATTAAGTATAAACAGAAAGAAGAGGTTTGTATACTCCCTTGTCTGGAGCGTTGCTCAGCATGGCAGTGCGTCCTGGACACTTAAGAAAGAGGATGAGAAACGTATACACGCACTCGAGGTGTGGGAATGGCGCAGAATGCTCAGAAAAAGCTTGATACAGAAAAAGACAAACATCTGGGTCAGAGATAAAGTAGGGGGTTAATGAAGAAGAAGGTCTGATGTGCTCATTAAGGGAAGAAAACTGCCCAAGTACAGCCATTGGAAAAGAAGAGCAGATAGTCTGGTACTTTCCAGCATAAAAGGAGAACTACCAGGAAAGCCGAAGATGTAGAAGAAAAATGGGATGGATTAAAAGTGACAACATCAAGAACTGGACGGATGATGAACTCGAAGTGGCTAGAAAGATTGCAAGGATCGAGACGCCAACGGTCTAATTGGAGTATAGGGCTACACAAGAATAATATAGCTAACATTATTTATATATTAAAATCTACCCCAGCAACCGCGCCCATGTAATACTTCGCAGAACTTACGATTTTCGAAACGCGCGCCGATTTCTATATCAGTGCACAGTTGTGCTAATTTTCAAATTAATTGTGCTTTATAATGTTTGCCTTACATTTTTAGACAAGAAATTAAAACATCTGCAAATTAGATAGTAATTAAGGGCAAATGCACAAAAATATATATTTCACATGCACGTTACTGCTTTGACTGCTGCGTCAAAACTGTCTATTCATAATTGGAGCTAAGCGGACGATTCATAGAGATCAGTGGTCTGGCCTCACGATAACAACACTGTTAATTGGACAGACGCCCTCTAGGGATCAATAGTCGCATCTGCCCACGCACTTGGCGCCCTCATCGCACAATGTCACAACTATTCTGCATGGCAACGTGCTGCCATGTTCGTGCGTCGAAGTCGCGCTGTCATAGAGCACACTTATTCATGGCTCTGATTCGAGTATGACAACTAATTTTCCGAAACGACGGTGCTTTAATTTCGTTGTTGTCGAGAGGACGTGTATTCAAGGAAACGAAACGTCAACAGTCTAGCAGCGAGACGGCGCAGCATGTTCCAGGGTAGGTTGTCAGCTTGACGGGTACCGGGGTAGTGCCAGTGGCCGAGCCAGTGAGTGGAGTTAATTGAGTCACTTCGGCACTTGAACGTATAATTCAGTATTCGATGTAAAGTTATTCAGCCGGCTGAATAAGTGAATTGGCTTACCTGATGATCTCGTAGTTAAAAGTTGGCGCTCATAATAACTCGGCCATTGAGAGGCAATGGAGCGTGGTGAAAGTTGAGTCGAGTGTGTTGGTGTGTAGAGCCCAGTAGAGGGGTAGGTAACTAATCACTAATGACATGACTGTGTCCACATAAATTCATAATCACTCTTGAAGATGTCGTAAACGGTAGCTTAGTTATTTATTACGCAAACTGCTGCTCAGTGGTAATGCACTTGTGTTAATTAAAAAAAATACATAGTAGCGGGGGAGGATTTGGGTTATACCTTAGCCTTAGGATACCTGAGGTTAGGCTAGGTCCAGTACTAGTACTACGTAAGAGAGCTTCAAAAAAGAGAATGAGGTGGCATTCAATACCTAACCTTAGGTTACCTTAGTATGATTCTGATCGTAGGATCCTTGTGTTTCCTCAATGATCAGATCTTCATCATCTAACAATAATTCTAGAGTTCCTGTTCCAGTTGTTAATGGTGTTTCAGAGTCATAAAATCGCCTAGTTAGACCTGAATATGTCCAGGTGGTTTTTAAATGAATTTATAGTTTTTGTCTGTACTACTGATTCATGTAAATGTAATTGTCAACTATTTAAAAAGATTAAAGTTAATGACATCTTACAACAACAACTTATTGGCACACTCTGCAAGGTTTGTCACAGTCCTGTATTTCCAAGTAATCTAATCGTAAGCACTCCTCACTGATACAAAACAAGAAATTGTGGAGGGAACATGTTGCTATAGTACCCATTGTGCTGCTTCCATTCCACCAAAGGATGAAGACAACGGATCCTGTTTGCAAAATTGCCAATATTTGCAAAGGTTTTGTTTCAATAACAACCATCTACCTTGCAAAGAACCAGTGCTCGTATGAAACTCATTATTTGAGTGCACTTATTTCCCATCTAGTATTAAATAATAATAATAATAACTGTGATAAATGTACAAATAACTGTGATAAATGTACAAATGACTAATAAATGTATAAATGATGATTACAAGCTACATTCATGTGGAATAAAAACAAATATTCTTGAGAATGTGTTTGCTGGCAAAGTTTATGTTTGACAGCCAATCAAACAAAATAACACAGTTGCCCCATAATAACAGTTGCAAAAATCCAAAACTAATGTAAATTTGTTCATGATTGGAATTTAGCGATCATTATGTTAATTTAAGAAAAAAATTATTAAACATTTTGTGAAAATAAAGTTAAATAAATTATTTGTCGTAGAAACTGTGAAGAAAACAGGTGTTTTCAAATTGTCTAGATGTGAACATACTACTACTACAGTAACTATTTTACTAGATTTTTAGCACTGACATTTTTGATAGAAATACTGTCAAAGTTTCTGGCCTAGAATGCAGGATTTTCTGTGGTTTCAATATTATAATGCCTGTTTGGGTGACATTGATCTTCATCATCTCGTCAGATGCACTAATGCCAACTCACAGAAGTATTTCACAGAGCTTTGACAGTATTAATGAAACTCAGCCTTAAGGTGGACAGGACCATCCATTTATATTTTAATTGGTATGTTTATACACCTCTCCAGGGTCTTATTGCTTAGGGGGTTATGGCATATTAATTTGCACAAGTGTGAATTTTTTTTACAAATAGTGCATTGCATAATCTACCGTCTCTCAAAAAACAGACTGTATGGTGCACCCAGCCCCAAAGGGGAGTGGGACACTTACAAGTACGAATTCAGTAGGTGTCAACTATGTGGAATTGGCAGGTTAGCATGAAGTTTGATTAATGATTAATGAAGACAGCACTATAATATGGATGATTGCGCTTAAGTAAATTATATCATAACCTTAGCAAACTTTACACTTTAGCCAATTTGCTAATATTGTAGCAGAGCTTGGGCCTTGAGTGAGGGCCTGACTAGTTCTGTCACGTTGCTGAATATTATGTTGCCGTGCTAATGTTAAGCATGCTGCTATTGAGATTTGAGACACTAGCTGTAGGATCTTATTTCGTGATTTATAGGTGAGCTGTGTGCAGCTTCCTAGTGGAGTATTATACACATGAGTTGGATATCTCAAAGATCACTGACCTGTTCGCACCTGGCCATCCATTAAAAGAAATGTACAGCGATTTCCATTGGTTAACTGAATGGCTGTTTACAGGACATTGAAACACTGAATTTATTAGTATTTATGATAAAATAATAATTATATTTAACCATCTTTGTTGGTTAAACCTAAAGTGAAACAAGTCATGGTTTAGGGGCTGTGCACCTAAAGAGAAAAACTAACCATGTGTAACTAAATTCAATAATATCATGCCAGTGGTATACTTGTTCTAATGTGTTCTAAAAGTGGGATACTGACATGTTAACCAGCGTGACCGATAAGCGCATGCACAGTTCTGTGAAATTGGAGTAACCGAGGGAGTGGAGGAGGGAGGGGGGACGAAGGGAGTGGAGGGGGGACGGAGGGAGTGGAGGAGGGAGGGGGGACGGAGGGAGTGGAGGGGGGACGGAGGGAGTGGAGGAGGGAGGGGGGACGGAGGGAGTGGGGGACGGAGGGAGTGGAGGAGGGAGGGAGTGGAGGAGGGAGGGAGTGGAGGGGGGACGGAGGGAGTGGAGGAGGGAGGGGGGACGGAGGGAGTGGAGGGGAGACGGAGGGAGTGGAGGAGGGAGGGGGGACGGAGGGAGTGGAGGAGGGAGGGGGGACAGAGGGAGTGGAGGAGGGAGGGGGGACGGAGGGAGTGAGGTAGGGCTTTATTGAAATTAAAGACAGACCGATAAATCTTCACAGTTAAAGGTGAAATGTAATGTTTTTTTTACTAGATTATTTATTGGTCGGTCAAATTCCTGTTTCAATGATTTCTGACGATAAATATACTAAAGTGATAAAGATTAAATTGAAAACTTGAAGTTAGACATTGGTCATTTAGATGTACTTTGAGATTGAAAAATTAAGAGTATTGGGGCATTTAAAATTTTATTTATGTAAAAAGTTTAAGATCGACACTAGTATTGGTGATTTGAACCTTTCAGTAATATTCAGCTTGTATTCAGTTTGCAGTTCCTTGTAGTAGCTATGTTTCGTGGATGACTTTGTATGCTTGCTGACACTTATTTGCAGTGTATAAGCAATACAGATCAATTAGATTTAGCCGACAGATATAAGTTGCGGTCCGACAGATATGTCAGTGATATAACAATATGTTAATAAATTACATATATTTGTAAATAAAACAAATTAGTTGTTAGATCTACACAGCCAAAATGGACTGACCTAGATTTAGGCATGTAACAGAAAATTTCATTGGTTGAATCAGGAACTGGTACAAAGTTCAGTGCCATGTTTGTTCAAGTAACAACGTATCACCTCTGGTTGGTGGATATGGTGGCAACATGTGTTTTGGTTTTATGTCTCTAATTTGGCTGAAAAAACTATTTGGATAACTTAAACACAAATCGCCCAGGTGGGTCTCTGGTAGCACGAAATACTTCAAGAGATGTCTCATCGTGATCAGTGCAGAAAAGTCAGTAATATTTTACCAGTCATGTAAGTTTTGTTTTGAAAGCAATTGCTAGGCACAATGTTAATCACTTCCAATTGTTTTCATATCAGAATGTCATTGTAACTGGCCTTGAATGTCAATGTAAATTATGATTGTTAAAATGCTAACAAGATCATGACAACTAATTGTGATTTGTGCATACCGATAATAACTTTGCAGTTGAAAATGGAATAAAACATCTGATTTAGCTTAAACTTTGGAAATGTCAATATTGTCAGTTAGATATAAGGGCAATAATTGCAGGCCTTTCTCGTGCTTACCCTGGTACAAAAAACAAAATGGTAAAAACGTTAGCTCAGAGCTAGTCTGTACATACCAGATCTCCAAAGAAGCTTGACTTCCCTTGTTTGTGTCCTGGATGATTGTCAGAGGTAGATGTTGTTTGTGTCCTGGATGATTGTCAGAATTGGATGTTGTTTGTGTCCTGGATGATTGTCAGAGGTGGATGTTGTTTGTGTCCTGGATGATTGTCAGAGGTGAATGTTGGCAGGGCGATGAAGAAGATCACAAAATATCACTGCTGAAGTTACTCAAATAGAAAAACTTATATCTGGGAAATAATCCAACTACCAACAAAGAAATGGGAAAGCAAATATAAAGAAGATAAATGTACACGAAACACTAATGCAGCCAGCCAGACAGTTTTTGAAAACCTGATTGGCTGTAAGCAATTAATAAAACATATTTTGCCTTACCCCTTTATAAAGTGAGAAAGGAGGAGGAACCGAATGCACCATCAAAGCTATCTGCCAAATGAATGGTGCCACTGAATCACAGCATTTCAAACTTCAACAGACTGATTTTGATGAGCAATGCTAGGCAATTTTAAAACCTCCAAAAGGATGAGACAACATGGAATGACCTGAGGGTATGTGACTCATTGGAATGATGTCCTGAAGGTATGTGACTCACTGGAATGACCTGAAGGTATGTGACTAATTGGAATGACCTGAAGGTATGTGACTAATTGGAATGACCTGATGGTATGTGACTCATTGGAATGACCTGAGGGTATGTGACTCATTGGAATGACCTGAAGGCATATGACTCAGTGTTAGATGTAAGCGTACATTATGCAATACCTGTATCATGTGTCGTATGTTGTCTGTGTGGTGATATAGGGTAAGACATCGCATAATACTGATTAATATTTGGCATAATAATATTCACACTGAAATAAACAATTATTACCCAACATCATCCTAGGTATGGCTGCAATTTCTCTCCATTTTGGATGGATTGAACATTTGAAATACTGGCATGATTGGTATCTTATAAATGCTCCATGTTTTTCTGTAAAACATTTAGCAAACTTGTGGCTGAAAAATTATCTAACAACTTGATTGACTACGATTGACACTTCAACTTAGTAGGCCATAAAAATGTAATTAGACCTGTGTCTGCCAATAAATCAGTTTGACAGAAAATCACTTTGACAGACATAATTTTTCAAGATGTTGACAAATCCACTGTGAACATTCCTCTAGTTAGACCTAGCATGAAAACACCTAAATTAGCAGTTACAGAGTGTCAAATAGAAATAATTTCCTGTTGAGAAATATACCCTTGTCCATACATCAAACTGATAAAAAAAAATGCTGAATGTAGCATTCACATAATTGGATCTCGTCCTTTGACGTGTTGTCAGATTGAACAATGCAGTGGATGTGTTACTAATTAGAACATGTTTAGTTATGTCTGGTGAGTCTACAAATGACCAGTTTTTATCAGAATCTTTGCAACTGTACTTGATAACCTTGTGTAGTGGAAAGAACATTGGTTTCTCCATTTGGGGCAGGCTATGATTAGAACACAGCTGTAGGCAGACTTAAAGACATACATGTAATCTTTAACCATTTATTGGTCTACATATACTCTGTATCAGTTAGATGCAGTACAGGAACTAATAGAAGACGCTATGCACATTTGTCATGACGAAGCTGTACTTTTTTCATAAACGGTGGATGTTTGGGCAACTCTTCTGATAGGATCTACGAGATGTTATTACCAGCTATTTTTGTTATGGTCACTTTCTACATCTAGCCTGGACAAGCAATGCTTGTGTTTCCTATGCACATTTTTTATGCACATATATATATATATATATATTTACTAGTTCAGTCCAGCACAATGCGACTGGATAAAAACTTCAACAGCATCTGATGCATTATGATAATTCAGACACAACCACACTCTTCTTCCTCTTTCATTCTTCTTTCAGTATGATGACAATGCAGGTTTTTGGTAGGAACAGGAAGTATATCTAATGTGTATGACACTGTGTTACGAAGCAACCGTTATGTCAATTATGTGTGGCTGTATATGACGCATCCATAGTAAAAATCTGCCTTACTATTTGGCTTATGAAATTCTGTCTTTAACCCTGCCGTCCTTGAAGGCTCTACCAAGATGAACATTCATATCAACTTTGAACATAACCCTTTAAGTGGTTCCCCCGAAAAAGGGAAGAACTTGTAGAAAACTAACAACTGAACAAACTAAAAAAAATTATACATCTAATTACCAAGAATTACTGATAACTACAAAACAGCAACTATGTCACATAAAAATTAAAGGTCAAGGGAAATGTGTCTGCATGCGTGTGTGTGTGTGTGTGTGTGTGTGTGTGTGAGTGAGTGAGTGAGTGAGTGAGTGAGTGAGTGAGTGAGAGTGAGTGAGTGAGTGAGTGAGTGAGTGAGTGAGTGAGTGAGTGAGTGAGTGAGTGAGTGTGTGTGTGTGTGTGTGACAGTTTGAAGCTTAATTTCAGTTTGAATGTAATAAAAGATTCACCATTTGCTTGTTGCCCAAACATATTTTTATACAAAATGCATTTGTCGACTCATTCTTTACTGGGTGGTGCTACTATTTAATGATGTACATATTTGTTATTGTGTATTTTAATTTATATTAATCCCTGTTGTTTTTGTTTTGTGAGTTTTGTCTTTGAAAATAGTACTAACTGAGATAATAAAAAACTTTGATAGAATAATGTTAGACTTTTAGCACAAATGTGTCAAGAATTAGCTTAAAATGTAACACAATATTATGTTGAACAAATACTTCTTTTAACCATATTGCACATTATGTTACTATGTGTGTTTTTATTTGATTGGTATTTTAAACTGGAAAAGTAGTAGTATCTTATTTGATAGAAGCTTTAATATTCCACAAAGGGGAGTGTTACTCAGGAAAGTCTCATGAGCATACTGATTACTTAAACAGGAGATTTATTTGATTTGCTCACAATTGCTCCGAGGTAAACACTTGATCATTGAAGAGCTCCGTCAATTTACAGGTGGATGGGCGATTTGCTGATATTGGCTGTTAGTAATGACCTTGCTTTAAATATACTGTTTTATAGAGGTCAGATGTGAAATTATGCTGAAAAACTCTACAAGTTTAAAGGTAGATGGTTTTATTACTGACCAGCATTGGGTTTCTTCCTGAAGAACCTATTTCTTCTGGGACAATGGAAGAAATTGGATGAAGCTAAACTTCTTTCAGGTTCGTCTGGTTTCTTCTTGAAGAAATGGTAGTCCTGTACTTGTGTTAATGTTTTTTGATAAATTCAATACTTTTAAGGACAGCAGTTATATGGAGAACTTTAGTGTAAATATGCTGTTTTGAAGTGGTACTTATGTGTAAAGTTTACTGAGAAACTCCAGCAGGTTATTTGGAGTAACTTTGGAGTAAAATAGGAAGTTTGTGTAGGTACTTATATGTTAAGATTTACTCAGAAACTCCAACAGTTTAAAGTTTGATAGTTATTTGGAGAGGCACTGGAATAGAATAAAATATGCAGTTTTGTAGAGTAGAGGTACTTGCATATTGAATTTTACTGAAAAAAAACTTGAACAGTTTAAGGTTGGTGTTATTTGAAGTAGCTAAACTTGAGTGAATGGTTATTTGGAGAAACTTTGGATTAAACTATGCATTTATACTGTATGCATGTGTAAACAATTTTTTTCGTCTTTTCAATTTTCTTACCAAACTTATATAAATTACGTAATCATGACCATGATGAGATTGGAAGGAAATTATTTGTTCATTGTGAATATACACCACATATGATATCTGCCCATTTAGTTCATTATTACTCACCAACCTGAACCAGTGTGGCAGACTTTATCCTGCATTTACAGTTTGGGTAATAAAAATGTCTACAAGAGACACTTAAGAAACCAAAGCCACAACTAGCATTAATGCATTGTCCATGAATATAACAGAGTTTTGGTGGTGTTCAGTTTCGTTGCCCTTCCATTCGATCTCGACCGCTGCATGGCAGTGCATAGACTTTATTGGTGTATGTTGGTGCATATTGTTCGCTGTGCATATATTGACTAGGAGAGGGTGTGCATTTCCTTAATGCTGCCGCATTGATTTATTGATTGCTACCCGTCTTATTTGCCGTGTTTTTCCACCTGTATGTGTGTGCTCATGCTATTGTCTGTGCACATACACTCACCTGCCCGTACTTACTTGTCATGTGTATCAATAGCGCTATATATGCGGCGTGCCGATCATAGTTTGTCTTAAGTTTGCAAACAGTTGTGGAGTATTTGTGAAGCACTTTGCGGTGCTCCAGTGCAGGTTAGATGACTTGTAGTCGTGCTCACGGACTTGGTGTTAGCACGGCACATGTCCGTGGCAGGCGAAAGGAACGTAAGTAGACCCAGGGCTCCTCCAACTGGTGCAGCAGCGTGATTGAACTCAGCTATGCTCAAACCAGCAGTGACAGTGATCTGGGAATTAGTCGGGCATTGTCCGACGTGTTTTTTTCATTTGGCTGTAAATTTGCCTGATGTTTTTTGGAGTGGTTTCTTTATTTCACTCTTGCTACATGGATTTATATAAATATATTAATCAAGCAAACTTTAAAAAAAATCTTTTATGTCCTTGAATGGGTGGACATTCTGGTTTCTTGGATTGTTGCTTTTGCTTACCTCTGAATATTTCCTTAAATATTTTTTACGTCATTGTGGATTATTATATATATTTTATTGCACCACCTGCCTATTAAAATGTTTGAATATGGCTGATATGATGGTGACTCCAGTTTTATTTTATGATGTCTTGATAAAACGTATAATATTGATGGCATATATGTAATTTAACTTATATAATTTCCATAACACATTTTTTTTCACTACGCTGGTGTGATCTTTCCATAGTGTTGTTATTCTGACAGATTTCTGGTCATCATGCCACTTTCAGTGCACTGGAATATCAAAATTGATGGTGATAACTTGTAATGGAGCAGTATTTTTTGGAGGGGAAACAGGCATATTGGGAAAATCCTTTCTGTAATTTTTTACTTTTATCAACAATTACTGTTTGTGATACGATAATTGGTCCTATGTATGTTTTGTTTTCACACTTGTAGTTTTGTTCAGAGATCAACTGACACATTTCGCTAAATTGACCCTGTGTATATGTTGTGGAAATATAAATTCCCATAATGTTTGTTTGTTATTTAGTACCTAAATATTGTTTTCATTTTGATAAGAATATTGATACATAGTAAATACTTAGGCTGTGTGGTACTGTGTGGTATTATGTATTGATTTTATTTTATTAATTAATTACTGTAAATGTGTATATGTGGGGTCATTAGCTTGACATATAATGACGTATTCTAGTGGCCCACCAACAATTTCATTCTGTATTGATTCCACTTGTATTTTGTATGTGTGTGAATAAATTATTATTATTATTTGTGTTTCAGAAATATGAGCTCTAGGAAACCTCCGTCTAGTCATGACTGCAAGCCGGCCGCCCCTGCTGCGGCCAAGTCAGCAGGGGCGGAATCGAACAGGAGCATTCCGTCGCAGCAACGACAGCAGCAGTTCCAGCGCCATCAGCAGCAGCAGCTGATGCAACAGCAGCAGCACCTGCAGCTCCTGCACCAGCAGCAGCAGCAGCTGGAACTGCAGCAGCAGGCTCACTGGCAGAATAACATCCCAAGACTTCAGATCCAGTCGGAAACACCACTGCCCACCTCGTCATCCACTCGGACCACTCCTCTCTCCCAGTCTAGACTGCCTCAGATCATCCCGGTGGATAAGCAGCGCGCATCGACTCCGGTCTATACCAACAAGATTGAGCAGTCGTCCCCCTCGTCCACCACCGTCTCCAACTACATATCAAACACAAACCTGGTGACCGGTCGATTCACAAAGCCTATCAAACAAGGTGAGACGATGCAGCTTCTCTCGTTGATGCTCATAAATTTGTTTTCATGTTTTTCCTCGTAGCTCCCTTTAAAGAGGAGTGAGGTATGTTCTTGTACTACTGCATACACTTGTCATCCTTCTCCGTGTTTCTTTCTTCCCTCCTCAGTCTTCCTATCTTAATTGTTGTCTTCCCCTTTTCTGCGGCTTGGCGGTTTCACAGTCTCTGCTCCCTTTGGTAGTCGGCCCGCCTCCATCCGCACCAAGTGACCTGCCCACATCATCCGGCTTCTTACTATTCTTCACGTTGACCTTAACTCCATCCCAATTTCTTCCCTCAGGTCATTCATCTGTTTTCTATCCACCCTTTTTGCTAGGTATCCCCAGAATATTCGACAGGCATTCTCCCTCAAGTTTGTGTACACTCCCCATATGAAATCTCATTGTTTTTCCATCCCCAAGACAAATTAACAGGGAAGCACTGCCTGTTACCGAAGATTCAGTTGTGCAAAGCTAACATTGCGTTTTGTTTAGTTATTACATTTTCTTGCATAAAAACAACTGTAGGATTGCAAAGGAGACTGCATCCAGTGATAATAACTATATACCAATGTTTGAAAAAAATTTGTTTTATATCTTATCCCAATTGAAATGAACAAGTACGTAATATGTAATGCCTCACGGATAGTATTAGATATTGTATGTATATATTGAATTAAATCAGCGGTTTAGTAGTAGAATAAAATTTGCTGTGACAGAATAAAATCTGCCACTTTGCAGAATCAGGAAAAGGAAAAAACGATACATTGTAGTGTGAAAAAAAAACAGGTTTTCTTGGAAAACCTTGAAGATTTTTGTCATGAAAAAAGTATACATTGTACAGGCAAATGGTAAAACATTGTGTAACTGGAAGGAAATACATGTTATTTTGTATTGACTGTAGACCAGGGTTGAAAAAAATCATGATTTAAAAAAAAGAAAAAAAAGATTTTTTTATTTAAATTGAATTTTTTATTTTTATTTTTTTTAAATCTGGTATATAGACATTTATATAGATGTTTATATTTATAGACTCTTTCAAATGTTTTCTATTCAAATCGATTTGGGTACTTGTCTTAACAGAGGGTACATGATTTTTGCTTATATAAAGACATTAGGCAATGTCCACAAGGCCTCACCCCCTGTAGTTGCATAATCTGTCTTGGAAAGGAAAGCATGATGTATGTCTGTGGCTGTAGCAGTGCTAATTATTGTTTGCTGAGAGGGTGGATTAGCCCCTCTCCAGGGCTCTGCATACTCTATGGGTCTCCAACCAGACTGCAAACTGGTACAGTATTAAACATTTGTCACCAAGACTATCTCACTTGAGTCAACATACTGAATTGGTAACAACTAGCAAAAGCTCTAAGTGGACTTTAAACTCAGGGCTTCTGACTTGAAAAGATACTTCCTCTTGAAGACAAGTTTGTGTGGATTCACTGCATTCAGAAAGTGAATAGCTCAAACATACACAGTGTCATAAAACATTTGACTGTCAAGCTATCTGGTGACAATACAACTACAACTACAAGTTTGCACACATTGTGCTTTTGTATTAAAAAACATACAAAACTTTGTTGATCTCGATGCTTGTAATTATTTGTGTTAAATTCATATAAATCAGCGATTAAAAAAATTTGAAAAAAAATCATAAATGAATGATTTTTTTTAGTGATTTAAATCATTATTTTAATCAATGATTTAAATCAAACAACCCTGCTGTAGCCATTGCAATGTGACAAACCCTTGTGAGATTTAATTTAACTGTGTTGTGCTATCTAGCTAAGAAAAGTCTTCTAAATATACTAATTTACACAATTTCATAGCTACTATGCAGTAATTCAGTATGGACAAAATAAAACGCAATTGTTTGACACAAATTCACTTCCACATTATTCTAAGTAATTTTTTTTTGTTTTTGAAAATTCACTTAAATAAGTGAATCAGCCGCTTATTTAAATCAAATTGCTCTCACCCGAAGTGATTCTATTAAGCAGAGTTCGCTATATTAAAATAATTTGTGAACATTTGCTTTTTTGGAGGTTTCATATAATTAAAATAACCACATTTGTTTCGTCTCAAACTGAAGTACATAAAAATGAGCAATATTATACTTGATATTAATTGTTGTTTCTGTAGTCTATGTTATACTGTCAGAAATGGTTTAAAATTGGCAGATCTGTAAATCGTTCAATGAAAAATGTTAAGAGTGAAGATTTAGTATTTTTAATGTCGTAGAGCGACTTTACATGTCATAAAATTGCATATTTTATTTCATTGCCAAATTGAGTATTTAAGAAAATATGAAGAGATGAAACGTCTTGGTTGATTGCAGCACGTGTTGTATGGATATTATTTTTACCCAACCTAGATAGTAATAATAGTAATACATTTTAAGCGAAACAGGGTGTAATGTTCTATAACACAATTGTTGTACATTCCCTGTAATGCACTGTGTCACATGATCAACACTGCTGCATTCTGTGGCGCACACTCCAATGAGGATTGGTCACGAAATGTGACCTCAAAATGTATAATACCTGTGTAATTGATCTGTGTGGATCACTGACTGCTTGGGTTATTAATGTGGTTAGCATTATAGGTCAACCTTGAATGGTGTCAGTAGCACATCACATTGTTTGGTTATAATGGCGCGACACATTGTTTGGTTATAAAAACTGATAATAGTTAAACAGATAGACACCGTAGTTTTCCATTTCACCACCACAAACTGCTTCTCTCATGCCCTTTGATTTCTCGACAGGAAAACGCTGCGTACTTAGTGAATCCTGGCTAGAGAGTCAGTGTAGCTAGGGTTAACTTTGAAAAGTGCATGCATGTGGTGTGCATTTGTTCACTGCTGTGTTTACACTGGTTTTGCCTAGGGACTGTTTGTTTAAGTGCTGTCACTGGGCTGTGCAGTCATGTGAATAATTACCTGCTGTTTCGTCTTTGATCTTAGAACACAGATTTTCTCACAAACCAGAAATCTCTTTGACAGTTCCATTGCGCTACCATACAGCTGTCAGTCTGATATTATCACAACCAGAGTTCATTGCTTAGTTCGTCTGTGGTTCTCTCTGTAAACATATCAGTGTTGACATATGTAAACATAGGTACAAAATCTTATGGTAGAGACAATACATTAAACGGACGAGGCTACAGTTCTTTAGATGTGCTGATATCAGTAATTAAATGGCATAGGCTATCAGGTGCATCGACATGAAAGACACGTCTGCTTTGAGAAAAAGCTGTTTCCATGTTCAAAGAGACAATTTGGGAGGAAATTTCAGGATGTCCTTCATGGACCTTCAGGAAATTTCTGACATGTGTCGTAACTTTGTGTTTTTAACTTTATTTGTGGTTTAATGCGGTAAAGTCTGTAGTGTCTATGCGTCGGTGGCTCCTCATGGTAGGTAAACAAGGACTGGTCTAGGTAGCCCGTCAACGCTGATGACTGTTGACAGTGGCTGCTGCGTGGCATATCTGCCAGGCTGTTGACACTGAGACTTCACAGCTAGCCGACTGTTTCTAGTTGATCACGAGACAGTCTTCCCTTTTTTCCCCTCGTTCTCCATCTGTTTCATCCCGCGTGGACAATCGTCTCCTAAGGCAGCCGGGTATGGGACGTGTTTGTGAGACCTGCTGTTTGTTGTAGGTGGGAAGGTAGGAATGGTGGATTCATTTATGAAGTGTGTATATGTGACAGCGTTAAATAGCATTCAGTGATATCACTGCGCCCATGGGGGAATGTTGAGGCTGCTTATTGTCACATTGGTGCTATTAGAGGTGGACGATGTGTATGCTGTTTGCAGAAAGTAATGCGTATAATGCTAATGTGTTACCTTATTCCGGAACATCACCAGTTTAACATGTTTGGACTTGACAAAATTGTTCCATATACGAGGGATGGTGATTAACAGTGCAGGGCTGAAAGAGGAGAAATGTTCCTTTTAAGAGGTTGTTCCTTACATCGGGGGTCCATGTAGCGAGGTTACTGTAAGTATTGGGTACATGCTTTTCAACAAAAACCTCTGTGACATCAAAAACAAAAACTTATGATGCTATTTCTGTTAAAACAGAAAAGTTTCTTTAAATCTTAAGTAGTTCCTGAAATTTTATTTTTATATTATTTGATAATATGTTCCGTATATAGGGGATCTCTACTTAATTTATGTCTTCCCTCAACAAAAGCATATTTTATGTATATCTGTTAGAGGCCAGGAGATTAAGACGGGACCAAATGGAAGTTTTTAAGATATTGATAGAAATAATTTCTTCAAATTTAAAGTGGATGTTAGAGCTATGGGGAGGAAGTAACGGCAGTAATAGAATACTGATATGAGAAAGTAAGCATTCTGACTGAGGACAAATGAATTGAATAAATTATCGAAGTATTGTTTATGTAAATGCCAGCAATGTCTATGTTTATAATTAAACCCAATGGGTTCCTTGTCCACTTGCCATCTAGAGCCGGTTGCTGTGGATGGCAATCTTGTCTCATTGAATCTATAAAAACAATTCACAGCATATATTCTAAAGTGAACGTAAATGAACTGTTCATGTTAAGCCCACCAGCCTCATCACAACAGTTTGTTAAATGTATAAGATGTTTATTAAAACTGACAAAGTTTTGTTTCCAAAAATGTGTCATTGGCACAGATCATGTAATTACATGTCATTTTGTCCCTATTCAACAATTTCTTTGAAAATACCTTTAATGTCTATGTCAATAGAGTTGAATACAGTAAACCGTCGCAGAAACCTTCGACATGTGTAGACCTGTGCTGCAGTGGTGTCTGTTATACAACTCAATTCATGTCAGTTGACTCGCTAGTATAATGGTTACTTTCTGGTATAATTATTGGAGATTTAATCTTGGTGACAGCCAGCTGATTCTAGGTTCCTCACATTACTGTCAGTTTACATGTATAGTAGAACTGGATTAATTTGAAGACAGGTAAATTTTTAATAATAAAATTAATATAATTATATTTTCAAATTAGGTCTGGTCTGAAAGAACTCATTATGTCTTTAAATCAACATTGTGATTGGCTATTGAAAAGTAGTATACACAATGTCAGTATCGAAGGTGATAATACATTGTGTATACTACTTTTCAATAGCCAATCACAATGTTGATTTAAAGACAGAATGAGTTCTTTCAGACCAGACAATTTGAATACATAATTATATAATTTGGATACATAATTATATTAGTAATAGTAATATATACATATATATATATATATATATATATATATATATATATATATATATATATATATATATATATATATATATTTCTATTAATATAATTATGTATTATATATATATATATATATATATATATACACACACACAGTGTCACACTATGTATATATAGGTATGTATGTATATATATATATATATATATATATATATATATATATATATATATATATATATATATATATATATATATGTATATATTATTACTATTATTATTATTCATAGTGAAATATATTATTTGTTTTATTGCTCAATGTACAGCTATGTTGACAGTGTTATGGAAATGTATGAAGATGTATGAGAATTATAAGAGCCGATGACCGATTGAAGTAAACAAAGAATTGGTGACAGTATCTGACAGTTATCAATGAATAAATATTTATGTTTGTCAGGGGACATTCTTTATGGTTGACTAATGGTATTCAGGGACAGCCTCCACCATTTCCATTCACAACCACAATAATATTTTTTTAGATTTTTGACAAAAGTGACCTTATAATAGTTATCGTTGCTATCCTTCAACCAATTTTACATATTTTGTTACATTTTTATTGTCAGTACTTAGACATATTTTTAAGCTTATAAAATTTTGCCTCACCTCTTGCCAAATGTATGCAGCTTATTTAAATAATCAATCAATTTACGATTAAAAAAGATATTTTTAGTGTCAGTATACATTTTAGAACCACTTTCATATAACTTTTGCCTCATCTTGTGCAGAATGTGCCTTGATCTGTTCAGTGAACCAGTCTTAATAAAAAATGCACCAATATGCCGCATGGCTGCAGTTGCACTGTAGGATGAGTGCAAGTTGTTGATGAGTATATTCCAGACATTGCATGATGCTAATATAATATGAAGACGGGATTATAACCTGACCTCATGAATCTGTCAGTTTGCCATTCGTTTTCATTCAGAGCTTAAGACAAACCATTTAACAGTTTGACAAATCAGAAATGGTAACCATGTACAATTGCCTAGTGTGGCAGATATTCAACTTTTGTTATCAAAATGTTATCCTTGACATGAAATGTTAAATAATAGTCAGTTATGTGTATATCCATGATTGTCACAGCAGCAGTAAGTAGCTGCAGCAGTTGAAGTAATACTAACAGCATACAGAAACAGCAGCGGTAACTGTAAAATAAACAAGAATAAACATTAAAATAAACTTTAACATGAACATTACAATGAACATTAAAAATTAACATTAAACTTAAATTACAATAAACATTAAAATGAACATTAAGATAGACAGCAAAGTAAACAACAACATACACAATACAATAAACAATAAATAAACAGTAAAATAGAAGTAGACAGTATAAAATATACAGAAATTGTAATAAATATTCCACAGTGAAGATAAAACAGTAAAAAGAGACGGTAAAATAGATGGTAATTAAATAGACAGTAACATAAACAGTAAAGTATTCAGTAAAATTTAATGTTAAATATACAGTAGAATATACAGTAAAATAAAAGGTAAAATAAATGTTAAAATAAATGGTAAGGTAAACAGAAATAAACAGTAAAATAACCAATATAATAAACATAAAACTAAACAGTAACAACTGCAGTAGTAGTAGTTGTAATGACTGTTGCTGTTATATTGTTTTATGAGAAGCAGTCAGCAGTAGTTTGTCTCAGACTGCTGGGAGACTGGTGTTATCAGAACATTCACAAGTAATTAAAGGACTTGGTTGGAGGAGGCCCAGCCTTCTCCCAGCCTGCCCCAGCCTGCTCCCAGGCCCCTCTCTTCCCCCTGCTGCTGCTGCTGCTGCTGCCAATGCAGCTTTTAAATTAGTCCTGTTACCCCAGAAGTTGAATTGGCTAGAGGCAGTGGACACAGGTCCTGCCGCATCCTGCCGACTTAGGGGACGCCATCAAATGTAGGTAGGTGAGTTTGACTTTCACAGTGTTTAGAGTGATGTCATAGTTGTGGTTTGTGCTAGTATTTCTCTGGTATGTGTGTGTACATGTACGTACACAGCCATGTGTGTCGTGATGAGAGACCAACGCACACACAAACTCCTGTCACATCCACCTGCAACATGTATTTGTGCGACAGTTGTAGATTCTCTGGGTGTCGGTAACATCCGAGGAATTCACAAAATCTCACACAGCTACGTTATATATAATATTAGCAGGGTGTTAGCGTGAAGGGTTCGTGGGTTTACGTCATGTAATCAGTGCATTTGGTTTTGTTTTTGACATTGATATGGCAACTTAATCAAGCGTGGAATGCTGCATGTCTTGGCCACATTCCACAGGGAGACGGTGATGCTGTGTAATAGATGCACTGTATCCTACGCTACAGCTGACATTCTAGAGGGTGACCCAGTCTCCAGCTTACTGCACTCGTTTACTGCCTGTGTGTTAAGTGGTATATAGATCACCAATGGTATAGTGCCATACTGGTACTAGTGATTTTATGGTAATAATAATAATATATTTTATTTGACTTAGCAACAGATCCAAAATTGTTAATGGCGCTTCACAGCATATTAAACGTTAATAATAGTCTATAATTGCTAAACAAATAAATAAATGAATATACTAAAATGCTACTAGTAATAAGAATTATAATAATAATACATAAATAATTAAATAAATATACATAAATAATTATAATAATAAATAATTTTTTTATTATTTATAATAATATATTAAATAGTCAAAGTTAAAAAAATATTGTTAAATAATATGAATAAGATTACGGAAAAATAGTCAATTAAATTGCAATGAGTAGAGACCTATGTAATATGTAGTGTTTGTCCGGGAGATATGCTAAAATGCTGTCAGAAAGAAATGAGTCAAGGCATCCTTTGAAAGATTGGCTTTTCAAAACCTAGTGTGACAGTGCTTTGACTGTTAAAAATTATTTGTTAAAAATTATTACAGGCGGAACACAAATCCAGCAGATCTAATTACTGCCCTTGGATGGCCAACCCTTGAACGAAGAAGTATTATTAAACAAGCCACAACCTTCTATAAAATTCTAAATAATATTGAGAGCACCCCCCCTCCAGGCCTACTAACCCGCTCTCGAACCCATGGACAATGGTCTTTTTATGTTATCCCGAGCCATTCACATATGGAATATGATTCCACCAAAAATTACCAACATAAAAAACCCAAAATCATTTCAAGAAGCTATCATGGAACTCCCTTTCACCACACCTCCTCACCTAAACTGCCTTTAAAACACGTGCTCAGCGTAAACTTATCCATGGTGTGAGTATGGAGACTGTGTGCATGTGGCAGACACCGACAGTATCCATACACATAACCAACCTATTAAAAATTTTCATCTAACATCCTATACATAAAATAAATAAAACTATCAAATAAAAACCCTTTCAGCAACATTAAAGATACTAGTTTTTTAGTTGTATGTACCACCCACAGCGCATGCGCACAGTCCATCACAAACTCCTGCGTTTGCCCAAGTTTGGGCTGTTTGGAGTATAACCACTTGAGACTTGAGACTGAGGGACTTGTCTGCTCCTGTGAGCGTCACATTGCCATGATTAAATCTAACTATGATGGCAAGGTTTGAACTAAAATGGAGTTTTGGAACATTCTGCTAAGGGGTTTTGTAAATATAAAAAATTCCAATAATCCCAAAATATGGGAGGGTTAGTCCATGTTTGATTATCGCCAAACAATTTTAAAGGTGTTTTTTAAAGAGATTTTCTCTTGTTGAAATTTTTTGCCATAATCGGCTTTCCATTCACTTCTTTGGCAATGCATGCATAGTACCTTCAGGTTGTGTTTTTAGATAGGGGTTTGGGTGGCTGGGGGTCAAACCTATAGATTATTAATTTTTTTTTATTAAAGCCCCTAATGGATGTATAAAATGAACTGGTCATGCACACAAATAGGGATGATATCACTAATTAAATCTGGCAATACGTGTCAGTGTGGTAGCAATGCATCTGTAAAACATCATAAAATGTCATATCAGTATTGATTAAGAAAACAAAATTGTCATTTGTGCAGTATAAAAATAAATCATCTGCACAATTTGCACCTTTAATGAGTGAACTAAGAATCCAGCATTGTGTGGGGCTGGGTCGGGGCTGGGTCGTTTCATCAGGAACCAGTCATGAACTATAATCATGTTGTAAATTGTTATAGTTTATTTAATAATAATAAAATGTCTATAGTGCCCAAATCCTCAGGAAGCTCATAATTCATTAAGCAACATATCACGAACAGGGATGTGCAAAACTCATCATCAGAATAAAAGGTCTGGCAGGGATTAGGGGTGGAAATGCTATTTCTAAAAGCTCTGTCTTAATCTTTTGGTGCAAGGTAGTTGTAGTTTCAGGTGATTTTAAATTAATGGGGAGTTCATTCCAGATTTTGGGTGCAGCTACAGAGAAAATGTGCTTGCCCCTGGGGGTTAAACATAGTTTTAGGAACAAAAAGTTGTTTTCAGTTAAATTATCTGAGCTACAACTGAAGGTAAATTTACAGTTCATGTAAGTAATGTATTCCAATATAAAACCTTTAAATATGCATTTGCTGGAAAGTCTGCAGGTGTGTAACAAGTCTTGTTAACTGCAGTATCAGTAACAGGTAGATTATTGGAAAAGTTACGCCATTCATATCTTAGAACACACATGTTGTTAGATGTTGCAGATGTTGCAGTTGTAAGATTTGTGTGACATTTAATTATTTTACTTATTTATTATATACTTATTTTATAAATTGTTTCAAAGGACTGTACAGTAATTTTCATTGGGTAAATGATATGGAGCTAGTCGAGGGTTTCGTAAAGTAAAATTTTCAATGAAATTTTCATCCGGGAGGACACGGTCTCTATTTGTCATAAAATTATTTCATCGCATTATCGTCTAGTTAAAAAAATATTAAGAGATGAACGATCATGATAGTAACCTGTTTTGTACAGATTTTGTTTTTAACCAACCAATAAATACTAATAAATTCAAAAGGTGAAAAAGTTTGCCACAAAACAGTAATTCAATTAGCCAATGAAAATCAGTGCACAGCATAGAAATTCATTGTATGTAATTTGATGGCAGAATGTTTGCGCACGTGCTGGAAGGGTGACATTGTTATGTCAGTTGTGTAATTTTATGCTACTCATGTTTTTTTTTAAATTAAAACACACTGCCCGACTGTCTAAGATAAATACAGTGTATTGTTGTGATTGTACACATTACATTTTATGTAAGTAGTTGTGACAGTTTGAATAACTGCCCTACCACAAGTCTAAGACTAGGCATGTAGAGGGCCGTGGAAAAGGATTTGTGGCAAACAGGTAATTTGTGATGGAGTTTAGATGGGTTATTGCTGCATAAAGCATAAGTGCCTTTTGAGATAGGGTAAGTCAGACGACATGTCAGAGGAATGCTGCCAGATCAATCCTTGTCATCAAATAATACACAGAATCAGAGAGGGACACATTAGCAGAATAAACATTTATGGTTGTGGCTAAACCAGAGGGGCCTAGCATATGGGGCATGTTGTTGATTTGTGTTATCGGTCCGGTGCAACTAATGCCGTTTAAGCACTGGTTAATTAGATTCAGCCCAGTCGTTTATTGAATGACTTACAATAAATTGCCAGCCAAATGACTGTGTTACGTGCATCAGCATTGCACATTTATGCAAAGAAGCGTATTAATCACTGGCCATTCCGAGTGCCACTCCATTCGTTGTCATATTCTTTATGATTGACTTCAATGGCAGAACTGACATTGAAATCATATTCACCTGTGTGCGACGGTGATCAGATCGTCAAGATTTTCGGTTCCTGCTGATGCTGCTCGTTTATTGACCTGCAAGTATACCTGCATATTGCTTCATATGTGTCCATTCTCACCCACATAAATCTTGCTCTCTTGTTCTCTCTTCACATGATTTGTGAATGGGTTACTACTTTATTACATTTCTTATGTCCCACTTCTGTGTAGTTCTGACTCATTACCTTCACATGAATAAATGACATGTACTCACACTTACACTTACACACGCACGCACACACGCACGCATACATGCATGCACGCATGCACGCACAGACATACACCTTTTATAGTATTTTTTATTTAATGCCAGTACCAAATACTTTTTTGATTATTATACAATATTTACATTACAATTTTAACCTTTATTTTAATAAATGTTCAATTTGACGCATGTTGGTGCATCGGTGCGGCACTAAGCTTACCATTGTATGAGATGTCATCAATGTTAATACATTAAAGGTTAAAATTGCACTATAAATATTTCATGATAATAAAAAAAGGGTTTGGTACTAGCATTAATATAAAAAATACTATAAAAGGTGTATGTGCATGTCTGTGTTAAGTATATTTTGGTACTGGCATTAAATTAATTTGTTTCTGAAAAATATGTATTTTGATCACTTCTAAATATAAAGACATGTTAATTAATTTGTGTATGTATGTGCATGCATGCGTGCGTGCGTGTGTGAATGCATATTAATTTATACCTTTTTTTGCCAGTACCAAAATCTTTTTTGAATATTATAAGATATCTATGTTGTCATTTTCACCTTTAATTTAAAAATATAAATTTCTAAATCTACTTTTATTTAGCTCAACTACATGTGGCTTGATTGTATACAGTTGCCCTACCTGTGGCTACCATAGAATTCTGTTGGGTCGATTATTGTGCAATCACTTGACATTTATGCCATGGAGAAATGTGATAGGTAAGAGGGTATCTGTGGCTACCCCCTGAGTAGAAGATGTACATGGCAGATACATTCACATTGTGTACACCATTCACCTTGTGTCATATACTGAACATGTTAGTCTCCTTAGGTATAAAGTTATTTGTTCATAATTTATGTGTATCCTTCAAAGTTTTACAGCACACAGTGTTGTGAGTCTATGACAGATTGCATATTTACCCTCATTAGGGGTCTTTTATTTTATCTTGCATGGCCCGAAGGGACCTTTAGTGTCTTTTCCAAAACACATACATTTTTCGTTTCCATCCAATATTTCAGGTGCTCAACAAGTTGGCAAATTGTACAACTTTTTAAAGAAAGTCTTGGGCCCCATGAACGTTTATCTGACGAAGTCCTAGGCATGATGTTTGTGGTTCAACAGTGGTAGATAAATGTGAATGAATGCTCTTTGTGCAGTAATTGCAGTGTGGCTGAATGCTTCCCAGAGAAGTTAAGTTTGTTGGAAATGGAATGAACAGGTCTGCCAGGGGTGAAGTATAAAGTGCTTTGAATGGTCAAAAGGACTGGATTCCGCACTATATAAGAACATACCTTTTACCTTTATGTCTGGTTTACTTGCAGATCCTGGGTGTGACAGCAGCTATGGCCTGGACTGCATGGAGACAGACACCACAGAGACAGCGACAGACAACCTTAGACAATCCTTCAACAGTCGACCACTGAACAAACTGTCAAACCAGCACGTTCAGATGATGGCACCTACGCCCACGCTCAGTGAGATCTCAAGCATTGGTACGACCCCGCGAACCAACGCACAGACCCCAATGGACATGTCTGTGACAATGACGAGCAGATGCGACAAGGAAGCGTTCCTCACTCCAAGTCACGCGCAGAAGCAGGATCACTGGACGAATTACCGCGTGCTGCCAACTGTTGTACACACCAGCAACACGGGGGCACTGTCGACGAGTCACGGCGGGACGGTCTCTGAGAACATCATCTCGCACGTTGTGTCGTTTGCCAGCAGCAACAGCCAGTCCCCGTTCCTCTTCCCCGATGTTTCTCCCGCAGGATCTATCTTCACCAGTCCTCATCACTCGGCATCAAAGAAACGAGCAATGTCGACGTCGACGCTCTCGTCTGAGGGAATGGACATCATCTCGCTCATCCGTACATCTCCCTCCGCGCTCTTCCTCTTCGGCTCGATGGGGTCTCTCAGCAACATTTCTCCGTCGATCACCCAACAGCCAGGGACGCTGGGACACTTGTCAGTGCGGAACAGCAGTGGGAGCAGCAGCAGTCTCACCAATTATGGCGTGCACAAGGACATCATGACGCGCATCGCGACCGCCGAACTCGAGCATGGACAGAGCATCGACATGAACATGGTGAACAGCATGTCAAACCAGTTGGTCGTCCAGCATGGGGCCGACCCGATGTTCTATCCCACCACATACCACAAGCAGGAGCTGGATGCATGCAACACCTCCAACAGCGCACATGTTCCCGCCACCTCTGTGCAGCAGTCGGGACTTCCTCCGAGCAACGTGATATCCCTGGAAGCGAGCATCCCTCCTCCTCCCCCGTATTCCCAGGCTGTGCAGGCACAGACCTCTGCATACGACTCCCTGCAGGTGACAGACTGTTGTCTGGAGAGTCAGGAGCACCTGGACTGCAAGCCCAAGGGGCTGAGGCAGCAGGTGTGTAAGTGGATCGACTGCAACCAGGCGTTCGCCGAAAGGGAGGAGCTCGTGAGGCACATTGAGAAGCAGCACATTGACCAGAGGCGAGGAGATGACTTCACCTGCTACTGGCAGGCGTGTCAGCGCAAGTACAAGCCCTTCAACGCACGCTACAAGCTACTCATCCACATGCGAGTGCACTCGGGGGAGAGACCCAACAAATGTACAGTAAGTAGCCTCTCGTCACTTGATACGTGTGTGTTCATATTGTTATTGTTTACAGATTGATTCATGTGTGTTCATATTGTTATTGTTTACAGATTGATTCGTGTGTGTTCATATTGTTATTGTTTACAGATTGATTCATGTGTGTTCATATTGTTATTGTTTACAGATTGATTCGTGTGTGGTCATATTGTTTACAGATTGATTTGTGTGTGTTCATATTTTTATTGTTTACAGATTGATTCGTGTGTGTTCATATTGTTATTTTTTACAGATTGATTCGTGTGTGTTCATATTGTTACTGTTTACAGATTGATACGGTGTGTGTCGAGTTTAAAAATGTCTTAAATTGGGTGTTGCATTTTTAAGGCCTTGAATGTTTCAAATACAAACACGTTAAGTTTGTGAATAAAACACAAACTGAGAATAATATAAGTATAAAATAAACTTTCAAACTGGACAAAACAAATTATCAGACCTCTGAATCTGGAGTATTAATTATCATTGAGCTTCAGCAAAGCATATCACACACATTGACATTGTTATCACAGTGTGCTTATTTATAGAGTGTAGGTACAGACTGTTTACAAGGAGGTGAAGCTGCTTACTTGTTTTTGTCCGATCGCACAAGTCACACCCATAAACTTACAAAAGCTGCCTCATTAGCAAGTGGCCGAGTCTTTTCCCTATTACATGACTGGCAGATAAATACTGAGAGCTTTTTTGTCGCTAAGCAAAGGTAGTAACTGGCAGGGTGTAACCATTTCTTTGTGCACCTGTCATATTTGTGTTAGGTGTTATATAAGAATGACCAAGCCAAATTAATCACCACAGAACCTTGCTGATTTTGGATTTAATATTGTCTTCACCTGTATCATGGAGCAGATTTAATAAAGCTGCCCCATGTTTGACATGTGCCAGAAAATATATTACTTTGTAATGGTGCTTTTAATTACATATATCAAAGCCTTTTCTAGCTGGCTGGAAATAAGACTTGTTGAACCGGGACCCTTAGACACTCGAGAAAAAGACGACAACAATAAGCATAGAACCTGCGCTGACAGGGCCTATTGAATCTCTCTAGTTTCTCATTGTTACTGTACTGGCATGCTACAAGTTATACCATAGCACATCTGAAAGGGTCCATTATCTGTGCGGGCTTTAGCAAATTGTTGCAGGCATGTACAGGTCTATATTGTGCTGTCGCTTTGGTCTGTCACGTGAATAATGTTGTTTACTGAGTTACTGTACATTACTGTCTTCTAAGCTGTTAGAAATAGCACCATATGATCAATAGTATTAAAATAATAATGATCAATAGTATTAAAATAGTAACATATAATGACAATGGCATTTTTTACTTTTGGCAGTCAGGGTTTCCCAATCTGGCAAATTGTAGACATGCGAGTCATTTATTTATTGTCTTCCTATAAAAATTTATGACACTGTCTGAAGGCAAAACAATGTCTATCTTTAGCTGTTCATCAATACTGATAATGATATTTTTACTGAGGATACAGCCTAAGCAATACTGCAAAAGAAATTACCATATCGTACCTAATAGAAATGCATGCTGGGACAGAAAGTACCCCCTTCTAAAATTGTTTCCATTTTTCTGTTCTGTGCACCATTTGGCATCCATAGTAAAATCTCAGTTTCGTACATACACCAAAATAATCACATTATGGAAAGAACTAAGTAAATATTATTACAAGTATTATAAGATGTTTTACATTTATGAAATAACAATTGTTTCAGTATAGTAGAATAAATTACACCTTTGTGTTTTAAGGACTTTGTTGTTGTAATTTATTTTGTCTAATGAGAGGTAGCATATGATTCAACTCATTGGTACTGGTGTCATCCATGTGAACCCACTGTTTTACATGCAGGAATCTGTTACTGAACACCATTCACATGAGTGAGTTTCTGTATCAGTTAACACGAACACCCGCACACATTTCTGCCATTCGTGTGCATTCAACAAAGCCAGTGAAATAACTACAGAAATTTTTATATAGTTGCTTGTTTGTTAAACACAAAGATTTACTAACAAACTGGCTAGTTTGATTTGTATTGTTTATTATATAATCCTTGTACACATATACACATGCACACACATACACACACACACACACACACACACACACACACACACACACACACACACGCGTGAACACATGCATAACGCACACACTGTGTGTTACGAGAGTCATTATATTTCTGCCTCACAATGCTGTATACACTGTATATATATATATATATATATATATATATATATATATATATATATATATATATATATATATATATATATATGCTAAACAAAAGTGGTCAAATAGCATACAAATTCTGATACATTTATCCATTTAAGTTTACGAATAAAGGCTGAGGCTTTTTTCAGTAGTTACCTGTTGATTTAATATGTATATTGCACATTTAATTGATAAAAGTGGTCGACATTAACTTTACATTAATCTGATTTATGATGAATTCAAACGATGTTAACTACAGATCAAAACTAAATGAATGAACTTCATACAGTTATGCAGCGATTGACTGTAGAGTTCATAGTTCACACAAAAGGCACCAGTCAAGTAATAGTGAAACATCAGTGGAGAAGAGTCTACATTCACAAGGTTTGCGTACATTTTTGGACAGTGCCATAAGTCTAATTTTAATTAATTAAGGATGCCATATGTTGAAAATAACATGTATAAAACTTATTAATTAATAGAGGTGTCCCTCATGCATCGCCAGTGCTTTCTGCTTCGTGAACCCCTGGTCTAGCCATATGCTTGCGTCGTCACCAGGAGGTATTGATTCATGCTCACGGCCAATGGCCAACCCATTTGTTTTTAAAAAATTTGGTACAACTTGCCTAGCAGCTGGCACGTGGGAAGGAAGTTGGAAACTACAAATGTATGTGTTTTTGGCTGAGACAGTCAAAGTCATAGGTTCCTTCTGCATGGTGCTTGTGCCAAGGGAAGTAAGTCATAGGTTCCTTCTGCATGGTGCTTGTGCAAAGGGAAGTAAGTCATAGGTTCCTTCTGCATGGTGCTTGTGCAAAGGGAAGTAAGTCATAGGTTCCTTCTGCATGGTGCTTGTGCCAAGGGAAGTAAGTCATAGGTTCCTTCTGCATGGTGCTTGTGCCAAGGGAAGTAAGTCATAGGTTCCTTCTGCATGGTGCTTGTGCCAAGGGAAGTAAGTCATAGGTTCCTTCTGCATGGTGCTTGTGCCAAGGGAAGTAAGTCATAGGTTCCTTCTGCATGGTGCTTGTGCCAAGGGAAGTAAGTCATAGGTTCCTTCTGCATGGTGCTTGTGCCAAGGGAAGTAAGTCATAGGTTCCTTCTGCATGGTGCTTGTGCCAAGGGAAGTAAGAGCACACACAGGGGGTAAATGTGTAACTTAATTAATTAAAATTAGTCACCAACCCAACAATGGTGTGAACACACACTTAACATGATGAGGTTGACGTAGTATATTGGGAAACAAAGAAGTGAGTTTGCTAGAGAGCAATAGAAATATGAATGCTTTTCAGGTGAAAATCCATATACATATAGGCATTAGAAATATAATTATGTAAAAAAAATTAACTAAAGTAAAAATATAAATACATTAAAATATAAATAAGTTAGAAAAAAAAATAATAATAAATATTTAAATATATTAAATAAAAAAAAATTATCAAGAAAATTCTGTTTTTGTTGAAATGTACACAAGTTGCATTCAGATTCAATTCCAGGTATGTTTGACCGTTGGTAGTGACATCCCCACTGGATAACAAGGATAAAGCACACACACGCATACGTTATGGTTTGTTTTCCGGTAGCTACAACAGCAGTTTCTGTTTTCAGTTTGAGAACTGTAACAAGGCATTTTCACGCCTGGAGAACCTGAAGATCCACTTGAGATCACATACAGGCGAGCGGCCCTACCACTGCCAGCACGTGGGCTGCACCAAAGCCTTCAGTAACTCGTCCGACCGGGCCAAACACCAGCGCACTCACCTCGATACTGTGAGTACACACAACTCACATACTTGATTGAATCTGGTTTGATTGGGTTGAAGGTTTCTCCTCAATAAAATTTTTTGCTTGTCTCATTTTGCAAAAATGTTTTTTTAATTATCTACTACGGCATACCAGCCTCTTTGTAGACGTTTAGTTTTTGTGAAATCATCGGACAAACTATTGAATTATTTTTGACTGGATCTGGTCAAAATTCAGCATAGAAAGGTCAAAATTGTTCAAGCTCTTTATACTATGACATACGGCTATTCACCCTTTCGCAAGTTACCCGATCTAATGATAAATTCTTTCAATGATTCTAACAATAATGCACTCTTTCTTATTGAGCTAACTGTGTATTTTATTAAACTATTCACGCACAACAAATTTGAACATAGACGAACTTGATTCACTATGGGCAAGATCACAAGAGTTTTAGGAGATAAGTTATGCCGACTGGTTGTGACCTAGAGGAAGTTTGTCCTTTTTATAAAATAAAGCTGGTAAGAAACTTTATTTTATCTCCTCCAGTCAAAGATGTAGGTATAGGTTCCATTTGCATCTTCCCCAGTAAGCAATTAAAGCAGGTTTCATATCGGTGGCCATTCCACTGATTTCTTCCCAATTATACCAGTGTTTCCAATAATGGTAAATGGTGTATAAAAATGTACTGGAGTGGTTAGTACATAGGACTCTCAGTCGAGAGAACCCGGGTTCGAATCCTCTTACTGCCATTTTGAACCATTGACAATTTCGTTCACCCCAGTGCAGTGTGGCTGAATGCTTCCCAGAGAAGTCGAGATGGTGTTGGAATGAACAGGTCTGCCAGGGGGTGAAGTGTAAAGCGCTTTGAACAGTCCGAAGGGCTGGGAACCGTGCTATAAAAGAATGTACCTTTACTTTTAGATAATTAATTGTAAAAAAACAATGGGTGCATTATATTACACATCATGTGACACAAAATATTTCAGTTATGTGTTGAGTATAACATGCGTGATGTTATTGTTACAAGTCCACTTAGTATGTGGTTAGCGTGCCACCCATTCCTGATTAGTCTCGCAATGGTGTCAACTAACGAAGATCACATGATTGCAACATGTGCTGACTTGAGGAATCGTCTCCGCTTCGTGCCACTTCTATTTTTAGTAGCTGCTGGTGACAGTATCCAGCCAGCGTGATCATGTTGCTGCTTGCCTGCTACTTGCTGCTACTTGCCGCTACTTGGGAATGTTTTTTAACACAGTGGAGGACTATGGTGGCTCTGCTTAACAGAATCAGCTGCATAGTAGAATTACATACACTGACATTGTTCCTGCTGTATTAAAGTGCCGCTTCAGAGAATTAGCCATTTAGCAGAATCAATTTGTTCTGGCCAAAAGTGATTCCGTTAAGCAGAGTCTAAACTTTGTTGGTAAGCCATGCTGTGACAGGCCGGCATGGAAGGAAGTGGAAAAGTTTATTCAAAACTGTACGGACACAAAGAATTGCTTGTAAGAAATGTTCCATCTGGATATTAAAAGTTGCACTGGAGGGAATGTTAGTTAGTGATAATCACTTGGAAACGAGGAATTCTAATTATTCGGAAGCAACCACGAGAGCATTAGCAGAAAACCGAAACTAAACACCTGTATTTGTGTTTGAGCTGTAGTGTTTGGGTTGCAAGTTGCATTCCTGTAAGCATAGGGGCCTGTTGTTGGCAGTGAATTCTACGAAGTCTAACATGAGAGAACTGTGTGGTAGAAGAGAAAGACCAAACCACCATCACTCCAGGAAAAGCCACCAGCTGTATTGTGGGTAGAAGTTGGTTGGCCCGGTAACAGAACATTGCTGGTAATTATGTAATTCGTCCTTGTTTTGCCAGGGGTTTCAGAACACATCGACCCCTGGTGGATATCACGGACACTATTTATATTTTAAATCGCCAACCTGCATTGCCGCCGATGTAACTGAGAATGACGACTAGATTAAACTATATTTCGACAATCTACATGAGTACCAATCAAATATATACATGTTCATGAATATTAAATATGTTGTTATTGAACAAGATAATATTCCATGCATTAGTAATTCGAAGCATCAAAGTGAGCAACTTTTGTTGCCTAATCGAGTGATCTTATAGTGACACATCTGATTGGTTGATATGTAAGTGGGGCAAAGTTCAAATCCATGTTTGTAGGCTTGGTATAGTAACCAGTTCACTGCGTGGTTAATGAGGATTATTTACTAAAATATGTAAAGCGCCATATGTCTGGGACCAGTCTGTTCATATACACGTGCAGTCATTGTAAAAGCATACATGCAAGAAGAAGCATACACATAAGAATGATAACTATATATATATATATATATATATATATATATATATATATATATATATATAGTTAAAATTATCTATTAAAATAAATAGAGTATAAGATTAATAAATAAATAAAAGACATGTTCTTAAAATTGTATTCTCATTCACAATTGGCATTTTCGTCAGTGGAAGTAGGCAAGATTGAACAGATGAGTTTTTGGAGGAGATTCTTGTACCTAGTGTGTCTGAATGTCTTAAATGGATGATGCAGTTTGTCAGAAATCATCTCCATCAGCAGTAACCATGTGCAATGTTTCAATGACCAATGGCAATCGGCCGCATTGCCATTACTGTTCAACATCTTGCAATGTGCTTTGTTTAAATCCCCCTGAGGGGATGTTGGTTCTCTGTATAGATTCCCACTCCTTGACTTGCCCCCGAACTCTAGCAATAGTAACATGGACAAACTGTGCTAATTGGCCATCAACTCATTGCTGCATAACCTGTAGTGAGTATAGCTTGAACTATTGCAAGGCAATGGTCTTTACATGATAGTAATAATATGACAACTTCTTTTGTGCCTAAATCTTCGGAGACCCGAGTTCAGAGGCACATCAAAACAAAAGAGTTTGGCAATCTCAAAATGTATATGTTCAACGTGAACGTTGTCGACATATAGATGAATATGCTAGTAAGCTAACGAGGGTAAGCACCATGTCTTCAGATGGCGGCGAACTTGTATTATTATGTTTCCAACTGACGTAACACTATTAAAAAGGTAAAGGTATGTTCTTATATAGCATGGTATCCAGTCATTGTGTCTGCTCAAAGTGCTTCACACTTCACCCCCAGCAGTTCATTCCATCTCCATCTCAACTTCTTTGGGAAGCATTTATTAGGGAGTGAATTCCAATGAGTTGGTGCACCAACCAAGAAAGCCCTAGTTCCAATATTTGTTTCAACTCTGGGAACAAAAGGTAGATGAGAACTAGATGATCAGAGCTGTGTAAGCTTTCTTGCATTCTTGCAGTGAATGTGCTGAACCACCAGCTGCAGATGTATAATGTATAACTGAGTGCATGTGTTGTGAGATGGAAAGTAGCCACACCCTGAAGTGCTGATCACTGACGCTTCTCACAATGTCCATATGCAATCTATTGTCCGATAATTAGGTGTATGTGGGTGTTTGCCCTGTCACTGCTCACTGATTAGGCACACTTCTATGACAGATGTCTGCATGTGACTGTCACAGTCATGCAACTCAGGCCTGCGAGTAAATTACTCAGATTAATTAAATCCAGCGACAACATACCTGTCCGGTCTCCTGCAATGACTCAGACCATCCCAGTTTCAGGATTAATCTCCAGAGACAATGCCCCAGGATCTGGTTTTATTATGGAATGTTGAAAATGCGTCTTGATTGTGTCTGAAAATGAACAACAATCAGTCTCCTAAACTGAGGTGTTCTGATATACATCCAAAGCTTTCCAGGCCTCAAACAGGGCTCTGTGGATGTCTTGGTCCAGTTTTGTAGGACCAGGACAGATATTCTTTCTAGAATGCATGTCAGTTGCCACCTTGAGCTGGGAGCTCTAAGAACGCTGGCCGACAGAAAGAATATGGACTCGGGTCCATTTTTTATCTGACACCAGCACTATATAAGACTGTACATTATTATTACTATATCTAGATATCCTAGATAGAAACATTTTATTATGCTGAAACAAAAGTTGTCAGTCATGACAAAATTAAATTTATTTACTAGAATGGAAAATCCAGTGGCACAGCTGACTGGAATTCCTAAGCCATGGAATGCATGTTACAAAGGTGCAAAGCCATGATGGCAAGAAGAACGTATTAAATAATGTGACAAGTTATCTTTATGCTCCACACGCTACTGGTTTAGCATTGACAGGCATAGTAATCAGGACTAATTTTGAAGTAATGCGCCCGGAAAGAGTTGTTAATAACCTCTATGACTGCATGGTAGACGCTTAGATTAAAGGTCATGGTTCAAACAGAAAGAATGAGAAACTTGACGACTCAAGATTACTATCTCAAAGACAACTGGCATTATCTTGAAATCTCATTTACAGTCAGGAGAAACACTAATTGTTGTGATGTCATTACAACATATACATACATAATAATAAACCATATATATATATATATATATATATATATATATATATATATATATATATATATATATATATATATATATATATACATATATACATATATACATATATACACATATACACACATTAATATATAGTTATACATTATACACACACATGTGTGTGTGTGTGTGTGTGTGTGTGTGTGTGTGTGTGTGTGTGTGTGTGTGTGTGTGTGTGTGTGTGTGTGTGTGTGTGTGGGTGGGTGGGTGGGTGGGTGGGTGGGTGGGTGGGTGGGTGGGTGGGTGGGTGGGTGGGTGTGTGTGTATATAAGTTCACCACAAAATGTCTGTGTAGTCACTGAATCGTTAAAATATCTCAGAAGGGTGCACTACAAATAGATGAAAAAATTGTTGGACTCGATAAGCCAAGGCCTTCCATGTCCACTTGCTATCGGGTGTTTTTACCTTGAAATGCAATCTTGCTAAATCTTGTCTTGCTAAATCTTGTCTTGTTAAATCTTGTTGCTGGTGCTGTTTCATCATGTTGTGTGTTGTGTGTGGTGTGTTGTAGAAGCCGTATGCCTGCCAGGTCGGGGGATGCAGCAAACGCTACACAGATCCAAGTTCACTGCGTAAACATACCAAGAGTCATTCCAACAAGGAACAGCAGGCAAGAAAAAAGGTACGACACACCTGGACGAAATACACTAGGGAATATAGGTTTAATAATAATTCAGTTACCTGTCGCAATCATCTCAAATAAATGACTATCTCTAAAAGGCATCATATATGAGACTATTCGTGGGTTTTTCTTGCAGATCAGCCATCTGGCTTCATCAGAATGGAATGCGATCTGCCAGGAAATGGTGTAAATTTTTCTGAGAAAGAGAGTCATTGTAGAAGACCTTTCCTTGTCCCTCGGGGCCCTGTCCAGAATATGGCTCCTTTACAGATCGAGTCAGTCCTTTTTTCTTTCACTGACAAGTAGAGTACCACATAACAGCGGTTCTCAACAAGGCCTCAAAGGCCTCCAGTGTCCAATAAAAAGATCCAGGGACCCCCCACATAAGATATGGCATCCCCCCGCCTTTTTGCTAAAATGATAAAAGTTATTGCTTTTAAAATTTAAGTGTTTATTAAACATTAAAAGGAAACGTGTTTGCTGTTGCTAGTGCCATTACACTGCTTGTTAACTATTACTAATCAAACAAACATATTTAAATGAAATAAATGTCACAGTATGTCAATATGTCAGCTTGTATTTACTGGCACTTGTTTTGAGGAGGATGGATGAGTAATAAATTTGTCCATTTTCTTCTCCGTTTGACGATGCACAGCACCAAAAAGTTAGCCTCAAAGCTCACAATGAATCCGCAAGGAGGCGCTGCTTATAGTAGCACCTTGCAGATTCACTGTGAAACTATTGCGAAACTATTGCTTATGGTGATCGTGGAGCTTTGCATTTAGTTTTAATTTTTCGATCGTTATACGGCAGTAAATTTATAGTTAGTTAACATGGTGTGTATGTATGTATAATAGATACACGAGGAGAAGCTGGTGGCTGCAGTCAGTGGTCGTTTTCATAGTTAGGTCAGAAACTTTAATTTTGTTTAATTTTACCAGGTAATTTAAAACTATAATTTCCCCTGCCATCTCATCCCCTGGCAGCTCTCTGGGGCCCCCCAGTGGGTCGAGGACCCCCGGTTGAGAAACGCTGCCATAGTAGACAATAAATAAATACATCTGGTGAAAGTCTCTCATGCCTGTTTTACCTATATTCCTAGGTGTCTAATCTCCTTCAAAGCATACGGCTAACATCCCAAGAAACTGCCCCTATTGTCATCCACAAGTGGATGTTTTAATCGGGGCAATGGCTCCAGGATCACTGTCAAAGCTGGAAAGTTTTATTATCAGCATGTATTTATGAATCAGCCACTTTATCACATTAAAAACCTGGCTAAGATGTTTTGACATTTTAGCTTTGGTAATGTTGGTATGGCTACATGACATTTCAGATGCTGATTTTCTTGTCCTTGTTCTTGTTAAAAAATGGTGGCAAATTTGGGCTACAAAGCACCCGTTTGCCCATTAGTGCAGTGCTAGCAGCCAGCATTGGTCAAGTACTAGTTCAATAAACGTCTGGTCCCATAATGTGTCTTTCCATCTTCAAAACCTAGTGGCCACAGTTTGCAAGGCCAAAATGTCTGGACACCGTGCAGTTCTGCCATAGATCGTAAAAGGGGTCAGTTTTCATTGATATTAATATCTACGGACGCACGCATTCTATTCTCCGTCTTGTATGACAAGCACGGCTTGTGTTCTTTTAAAATTAGCAGATAGCCATTTATACATTGTTATATTGTCTAATAACTTGTAGTTGACCGTCACCGATCCGTCTGTCTGACCTGCCAACAGAGGTCGTGGCGGCTCCTGTGTCCTGCCGTTATAGATTCACACAGACACCGCCAAATTACATGTCTGTGTTCTGATTAGAGATCTTGCACAGCAGCGAATATATAATTTTTATATCAGTCTCTAATTACAGGACTATTATTCTACAGTGTAAGGCATATTTGCAATATCATTGGCATAGGTTCAACAGCAGTGGTAATATTTATGGGTCTCGTGTCGGTTTTGGTTTTTTTCAGGTTGAAAAAGTATATATGACAATGTTGGCTTGTCCACATGATAATTTGAATAATAATATATATTTTATTTGATATAGTGCCAGATCCAAGATTGTTTGTTGCATTTCATAGCATGTTAAAAATTAATTACATGGACAATTGCTAAATAAACAAATAAATAGATTCAAATACTATTATTAATAATATTTATTTAAAAATTAATATAACACAACATAGCAATATAAGAAGAAATATATATATATATATATATGTGTGTATGTAAATATTCAAATGAAGTGTTTTAAATAATGCTAACTGATGTGAATAGGATTACAGAAAATATTAATTAATAAATTACGAGTATAGTATCTACAGTGGTTTGCTCTTCATTATTCATTGCACGTGATAATGACCAGAGCGCATGGAAGCGCTGGCGTCCAAATATTGCACTGAATCATGTTATGGTGTCTCAAGCACATCACGCACCTGCAGTGTAATGTTTTGTGTGAAGACACTGTCTACATTAGTGATCTGGCTTACGACAGACACCTGTGTGGTTCCACTGATCCAACTACTCTGTTTATATCTGTACCTGTAATTTGAATTCTACCATAATATTTATGTTGATTATAATCTCCCGGCACTGTTTGACATTGTCAGATTTTGCTGTTTATAATATAATAACTACCGGAAGTCTAAAGACAACCGTTCCACCATGACAGCATGCTGCTTTTTATACTGATTGTGCATATGTGAAATGACAGTATTTTTTGCGTAGTCTGAGAATTCTCATAGAACATGAAAAGGTCTTGGTTCAGATATGTTGACAGTGTTTCAGCTGTAAGTTAGGTGTACATAAGGTAATGATGGTATCCAGAGTGAACACTTCTACATCTCACTCATGATTGAAGCATTAAAATTATGAATCCAGGTGGTGACCCGTAGTGGCAGTCAGCCCGAGTCACCCACAGGTGAGATGAGCTCAGGTGAACCAGCCAGGCTGCAAGGAGCTATTATAAAAGGAACCTTGCTCACAAATGGGCCGAGGTGTTAGTTTGCAACCAATGCTGCTGGCTGTACAGACTGGTGCACAGTTTTCTAGTTCTCTAACAAAGATTTTGTTGCATACTCATTATTTTATTTATATTATGCCAGGGTTTTGGCCAGGCCTGGGGTCAATTACAATGTAATTGTAATAGTAATAGTAATTCTAATTTTTTAAGTAATAGTAACAACAATTGATGGAACAGAAGACAATGTAATAGTAATTGAGCTATTACATTTCTATTACAATTTGGATTAATGCTGGCTTATTTTATATTAGCTCCAACAGCCTACAAAGACAATGGGTAAGACAACAGCCTACAAAGACAATGGGTAAGACAACAGCCTACAAAGACAATGGGTAAGACAACCAAGGCTATGAAGCCATGTTCAGTTCACACAACTAAATATTTTGGTTCTGTATAAGTTGGTCAGCAGAAACAGTTCAAAGGAAAAATTATGACAATAGGTGTTATGCCTCACACAGCACAACTGCATCCTACTATAAACTCCAAACTAAGCCAAGAATGTGTGTGAGCAACAGCAAACGGCATATCTTGGCAGCACATGATGAAAGGATACACTTCAAAAAAGTAACTTATTATCTGGTTTGAGCAAATCTGAAATGAGTCCTTGTGTCCCAATGATACTGGTTGGCATGTTGTGGTTTATATTCACCTAAATTTCTACTGTCACTGTAGTAATAGTAATAGATTACTTTACCTTCAGGATGTAATAGTAATAGTAATGATAATAGAAAGGAAACAAAGTATAATAGTAATAGATTACATTGTAATGTAATTGACCCAAGGCCTGGTTTTGGCCATGCATTAGTCTGTATTGTATGTATCTTACTTTTGTCTTATTTTATGTCATTAAACTATCGCTAATAAGCTGTCACTGTTTAGTTTTTTAACAAACTATTTATAGGTCATTGTTAGCATAGTGATATCGTTCTTGCTGCAATTATTGGTCAACAATTACAGAATACCTTGAAGACAGGCAGACAGAGTGATGCATACTAGGCTCATTTCAGTAGAAGTCTAAGCCAAAGCCTTCACTTCTCGTTATGGCTTGTTGGATAGTGACACCTGCCATATAATTCATGCTTCGTCATTCAATCATAAATTGGTTCTGGCAGTTTTCAGTGATTATGTTGGAGCTTGCAGACAATTTGGCAGTTATTCATGGTATGGGATGGGAAAAATCATCATGAACTGTAGTCATGTTGGCCAATCTGCACTTAAATAGCTTTATCAAATCAAATTTGTAGCCATTACATGTGTATTTGTGTGCGTGCATGCATGCGTGTGCGTGTATGTGCGTGTATGTGCTTGTGCGTGTGTTCATGTGTACATTCGTGTGTGTGTGTGTGTATTTGTGTGTTTCTTTGTGTTTCATGTAATATTGCACTTTTCTTATGACAAGCAAAATAGCCAATGTCAAATATGACACCTAAGAAATGTCAGAGACATCTTTAATCTCTGTCATTGGTGAAGATTACAACCCCCTGACGTTGTCGTCAACAACTGATTATGGCATCGTAATAAATACATTTGTCCTCCCTGTCTTCTCAGTTTGCATTGGCACATGGCCTTTCTCCATAGCTGGATAATCTTGGGGTTATATCACTGTTTTAATTCTAGATCCATGGCGTATGAATAAAATGCCAGTGATTTTGAGACGGTACCCCCTTTCAAGGATTGTACCTCCTTTCAAGGATGGTATTCCCTTTAAAAGATGTTTTGTACCTTGAAAATATAGTTTCTGAACAGGAAAACAGCGCATTTCCAGACTACGGCACCTTTGTTGTGCACAGGATTAAATTTCCAGTTGCTGCTTAGCCAAATGGAAGGATCCCTGTCAGTGATGGAAGGATCCCTGTCAGTGATGGAAGGATCCCTGTGTATGTGGACAAAATCTTCTTGTTTTTTGTGTGACATCTGACAGGGTGCATCTGCTATATTGATTTTCTTGAGAAAACAATTGTGGCATTTGACGAAAACTTTACAGCAGCTTGGTCAGTAACATGACATGCGTCACTGTTTGCCACTGCATGGAATAAAATCTTAATCGTTATTTTGCATACAGGACTAACAAACGTTAACATGGTCACCTATGGAAAAAGAAACAATGATCTGTACCCTCTGTGCATGTCGCCCGTATTATGTCAGTAGGAAATAGAATGAGTTTTTGGCGTCATCTTCATTTCTTCTTCAATGTCCTTACCCATCTGCTGATGACTTAGAATTGAGCTCACATTATTCAGGTTGCCTAACATCCCTGTGTGTAATGTGCGTTTGGGCTCCTGAGAATGTCCTTCTCTGTTTTCAGTATTTATGTTATCAAGTATATTGTATCTGTTGGTTTCTTCAAATACAGCATTTTTTTGTAGTGATATTTGAATTCTGTTTCTTCAGTAATGTTGTGGAGGACCCAATGTCTGGGTAATATCCAAAAGATTGGTTGCACACGCGATGCCACCAATTACTCGAGTGCGAATATTACATGCTCTGTATAAGTGTTCTCGTTAAAAGTCGTGTCCTGCTGTTAGGCTGCCAAAGCAATAACGTAAAAACAGATCTGTGTCTGAAGTTGTTTGTTATGACTTGTTGGGTGACTTCTGTGCCCGTACATGTTTTGATGAGAGAGCTAGCTGTTGGTGTGACCAGTATGTTCTGTTGTAGGTACGAGTCGGCAGAGAGGCCAATTATGGATCAGACAACCAGTCAAACATGCTGGGCAACTGTCTCTCTGTCCAACAAGTGCAGGTGGCGCCACTGGAGTCTGCTGAGAACTCTCCCCGCAGTCTCTATAACCCAGGTACGTCTCCTCCCTCTATTTCCCTCTCCCTTTCCATCTCCATCTCTCTCTCCCTTGGTCTTTCTCTCACCCTCCCTCTCTGTCTGTCTCCCTATCTCCCTCTCTTCCTCCCTCTCCCTTCCCTACCTTCTCTCTATCTCCCTTCCTCCCTCTTCCCCTCCTCCATCCCTCTCACTCCCTTTTTCTCCCTCCCTCTCTCAAAGCTGTGACACCCACCTTGGATTTAAATAATTTATCTGTGCCTAATTCCCCCATTCCACAGACACATGAGCCGATTTCCACACTCCTGGCATCCCGTTTGTAAATCACACCCCTTGGGTGGTATCCCATTCTGTAAATCCTCAGGGAATCTTGGTCCCCACTTGGGTGGCAAATAAAACTAAGTTCATATATAGACATGACAATTGTCACAGCACACTACCACTATCAAATATTAACATATGTGACCCTTTCTCTTTATGGCTGCCTTACCTCCCTGTTTACTATGGGAGTTTATTACAGTGTGTTTACGTGAGTTCTTGTGTCAGGGATGCGGTTTGGCCACGCTATGCTGCCTGATCTCAGTGATTCAGCCCAGACATCGCACGGTGGCGTCACATCGAGTATGAACGCTGTCGAGGAGGCAAACCATGTGTATGTACTTCACCCATTTTTATCACATTTATTAGACAGATAACAAGCTTGCTTATTGCCAACAGAGTGCTAAGGCATTGCTGAATGCACTATTAATACTAACTTGTATACAAAATTATGCTTAACATGCATTTCTGTTGCTGGTGTGGTGTTTATGATTTTCAGGAAATATATTTCTTGTCAATTTCCCAACCAACTGTTGACAGCTTGGAGTTTATTATAGATTATTAATGATGAAACACTTAACATATTCAAAAGTTTTTGTTGAAACAACAACCTTTTGGATTTCTTGAAAGAAGTGTTCAATCATAAAACTGTCCTGAGAAATGTTCAATAATTATAGATTATTGACTTTGCCTAACCCTGTATGTTGACACGTCTGTTGTGTAACTATTGATGACCCAACAAAATATGATACACTAATTTATCTCAACACTTTCATGTCATGTTGTTAACCTCTTTGTACAAATGACTTTTCCTTGGCTATGAGGCAAACATAATCTTGCTTTAAGCAGACTCAACGTTTAAAAAAATGCAATTCCTTTCTCATGTTGCAGGGTTGGCGGTGGCTTCAATCCGGGCCCTAATGGTGCCTTAATCACCCCAGGTCGGCGAGGTATCTCCGCAGTGCCAAATATGCCCCCACTGCTGCCCCTGCAGGTAACAAAACTGGGGCAAATGAATCAGATGATGCCACCCCCACCGCCCTACCCCGAGCAGCAGCCGCAAGAACCCCAGTGGCAGCCCACCCCCAACTCCGGTAGGTGACAATTTCAGTGGTGACATGTTTGCAGGTGATGGTTCAATGTCTTTAAAGTTCCGTCAGATCTATCTATAAGGTACACCATACCAGTAAACGCACAAGGGAAATAAGTCATGATCAGAAGTCACAAAAGTCAGATGAACAAGCCTTCATTTCACAAGTGGTGATTTAAAAAAAACTCAGAAAATTTGTTTTAACAATAATTTGCTATGGTATCCATTTGAGGTACTTTGAAGATGCAGTTAAGTGTAGTTCAACTAGTCAGCCCTTGTAATGAAAAGAAATGTGGACAGTTAACACCGTATTGTGTTTTTGTTCTGCATCCATTATGTGAAGCTGATCATTTCAGTCTCTTTATTTATAGCTGTATCACATGTTAAATCAAATCTGTAGGTCTGATCACCTGATGATTGAAAATATAACCAATGTACTCAACTTAAGGAATATATGGTCCTTTTCTGATATTCCACTTGGCTCACACCCTTGGTTCAAATATTGACTCTGAGCAGGTGGAATTTACTGACGTTATGGTGCGCGCTGTTGCCGATTGTTTAGACAACTAATGCTTTGTTTGTTTTGTGCCAGCAAAGTAAATCATCCCAAATACAGTGCCCTCCATTGTTTGCTCGTTATTCGGTTGTCATTTTAGTTAAATGGCCTAGAAAAACCAATGTTAACCATCTTGGCTAAGGCTTATGGTCTTTAGCTGTTTGAATTATGCTTAACTGTTTGATGATGTCTGTTTATACACAGCTTTTAAGTTTTACCATGTTGTATGTTTTGTTCAATTCATAAATGTGAGGTGGGTGAGCTGAAATTTGACTAGCATAATAATGGAATATAATGCAATACGTTCAAGCTCTTTGGATGACATTATATATACTATCTGCTAAATCACGCATAAATAATATACACAAAATACAGTATGCTTATCACTTTGAGTAAGAAATGAAATTCTGACCAGTGTAACTCCATTTAATGTAGCACATTAAAATGTCTATTGACAGAGAAGTCTTTTAATGTGTTTTCCCAGAATCTCTTGTACAAATGTTGTAATTGTAATCTATTAACCCATTAGGCCCCATGATTTTATTAAAACATGCTCCCCTGTTCCCAGGATTTCTGGAAAATTTTAACGATTGTACCTCCTTGTGTTCAAAATCTGTAGAAAAATTCAATATTGACAATTACAAGTTGTGTTTATTTTGAAGAGTAGTAATTTCTCCACATGCATGTATACATAGAAATAGGATATATTTATAAAATGTTGACATTTGATCACAATTTGCAAAGACAAAATAGTAAATTTGTTAAAACTTTCTACCTTGCGACATTTGACAATGATCCCATGCTATAACCCTATGCAACCCAGTGAAGAAAATGTAGCTATATGTGTTAACTTTGCACTACTGAAAACATTATCAAATTCTGATGGTTATTTTTCAGGTTACACCATATTTTATCATGACAAATATAGAAATAACAATTTTCGAGATAGCGTGAACAAAACCAATGAAAATCAAGATTTCCGAAAGGGCAACACATGCACGTAACGAGCTGTTGTTGTTGCAAAATGTATCTTCTAGGGTGTGGCAAAATTTGGTGGCGTTTAGTTCAGTAGTTATTCGCCAGGATTTTTTTTAATATAGGGTCCTGTATTCGGCCGGCAGTGGCCGTTCCAGGACTGCACAGAGCAGCCGGTCGCGGCCGTTGTGGGGTCTAATGGGTTAATAAATGACACCAAAACCATTACATATAGATGCCTATTTCACTAATGTCATAGCCAGATCTTACAACATCATTCAGTTATTGCACAGAAATGGACTTTGCAAAAGTGCTTAATAAGATATGCTGGTCACTATGGCGCAATAAAACAATTATCAGGAAGTTAGATAAGACACTTCAGAAATGTAGAAACTTGATGATGTTAACAACGCAATTAGCTCATGATATCATTCTCTTACTGAAAGACATCTGCGGTTAATGAGCCATTACATAAAATATAAGATATTACATAAAATACAAGCTATCACATAAGATACAAGGATCACCGAATTAGTACACATTATCTTAATGTTATATATCCTACTAGGTAGATCCTACTTAATGTTATAAGCTGTAAGTTACACCACAACATAATATTCAGTCAATGACATAATGTTGTAAACATGTGTTGTTTATGTCCTGTATTTTTAGTAGCGACTCAGTGTTATGTTTATATCTGTAGCTATTTTAAATCTGATGGGTTAGTGAAATTTAGTTTGTACTTCCAATGTTTCTGGAATTTTTGTTTGTTTTTTATAGAATTGTTGTGCATTTTTTTAGATTAATTTGACTATCATTTTAATATTGACTAAATTGTACATTTGGCTAACTACTGATTGTATGCAGAAGTATTTATCATAACCAGCTCCTGACATATAAAGATGTTAACTGTGATGTTAAACAATTAGGTTTAGTTTCATAGATAATTGTCAATGCATCTTGCATGCCAGCTTACTCCGGATTCAGGATCAACTGGTGCATCGTGAATGCTCAACACCAGCATTCATTGTTTGCACATCACTACTAGAAAACATCTTTCAAAACCATTTTGTTTGTATTCATTTGATAAAATACCTTTTTATTATTTTATATATATATTTTACACATTTTATATATATTATATATATTTGATATGTTATATATGTTGTATATTTTATGTTATATATATTATATATATTATATATTTTATATATTATATATATTTTATATAACTTACATGTAAACTATTTTATATATGAACATCTTTTGCAAATAGTTTGCCTGGTTTATTAACAGCATCACGCATATCCTTTGCTTAGTTCTACGGATCCAAGCTGAGTCAACATACAAACCATCTTCTTGCAGGTGCTACGCCATCACCCAGCCTCCATGAACAGAATGCCCTGCCTGGCCTGGATGACACCACTCAACAGAGGTCATTCACCCTGTCCCCGCGCCCCCCATATCAACCCCCAAACACCTACCAGCGTCCCATGCCACGGCCGCACCCCGTCAGCTACGTGGCCCAGGCGGGTAACGTTCCACTGACGACGGACTACACCGGGATGCCTTGCAACCTGCAGGAGAGGATGACAATAGGCCAGACCCACACGTTCAGTATGCCTCTCTCCCTTGAGGAGACTCTTGCCAACTTGCCCTATGACGCCATACAGCTACAGCGAGCACTCTCAAGTCACTCAGGTAAACCACCTGACCTCCTACCGCTAACAGTTTCACTTGTGTAGTATTGCCCACAGGTGTAATCTCATGGTTTCTTCCTGTTAGTTGTCTTCATTCAGTTGACAGTTGACTGGGAGGTTTTTGTTCGACATGGAATAGCGCAGCACGCGGAGGGGTCATGGAAAGAGGATTTATTTGAGAAAAAACTATTTGAAAAATATTTGTGCAGCCTGCATGGAAAGTGGAACTGGAAAGGGGGTGATTTGAAGAATGTGGGCTTTGATTTATTAATAAAAGCAGATGCATTATTGTTTGTTTTCAGACCAGGCTTGTTAACAAATGCAAATGCATTTGAATGTTGAGCATTTGAATGCACATTCAAATGCCTCCATAAAATTGTAAATGCATTTACATTTGAATGCGTACCTTAAACATTTGCATTTGAATGTGACCCACAAACATTTTATTTGTCAAATGGACAATCAAATGCATGCGTAATTCTGTGAATAAATATTATTGTTAAATTCACTTTCACAAGTTCACAACATGCCATTGGAAAAAGTACTCTGTAGTGAGCAGTACCCTCAGCAGATTATTAAATCATTGTCTGACCTGTGAATCCATTTTCACAACATGGTCTTTGAAAAAGTGCTCTGTAGGTCAACTGGTCAATGCCTGAGCTGTTATTCATACAACATGAAAATACCAACTGGTCTATAAGTTGATGGCTTCAGAGATTACCTGTTCATTGAAGCAAATCAATCAGTGTAGACAAATGACTCCCTTGTGTTATGTTGGCACTGTTGGGGTGGCTGCTCATTGGGGAGTAAACATTAGCAATGTCAGCCCAAAATATTTACAGTCAGAGAGAGTAATTAGTGGTAGCTGTAGGTATCCACCAGGTTATCTTCCCAGTGACCCCACCAGTGGACAGTCTATTGTCTTGGGTTCCCCTTCCATTCTGGCCTACCTGAATGATTTCATTCCCTGCCATAGTTCGCAATAAACTGTCAATTGTCTATTCCTCCCTCCCATTTCCACCTGCCAAAACGTTTCTTTTTCTAACTAGTAACTGTTGGCCAGCAAGAATCACCACTGGATGACATTATTTTTTGTTTCAAAATAAAACAAAACATTAATATAAAGCCAAAACATTTTAAATTAATTCAAATGCATTTGCATTTGACTGCGACCCCAAAACATTTGTATTTGAATGTGTTCCTGGAAAATGGTATTTGCGTTCGCATTTGCATTTGAATCAAGGGAAACTTTTGCATTCAAATGCATTGACATGCATTAGTTAACAAGCCTGTTTCAGACCTGACTAAGAGAGTTTGCAATTTTATAAAAACTAGATCCTGGTGAATATTTATCATAGTTAATGTTAATAAAATCAACGATTAAAAAAAGATTTAAAAAATAAAGTAAGAAATATATATTAAGCAAAAATAAGAAAAAAAGAAGAAGAAAAAAATGGATTCTGGCCATTGTTATTTCAGACAAAATTAAGAATTGTTGAATATTGGTTCCTGGTCTGGATTTTTCATTGCTGATCAAGATAATTTAAGAACGGCTGAAGACCTAGGATTTTGTTCACGAAAACAGGAGTCCCAGTCGGAAGGGAAACGTTGACATGTGTGCTTATTTAAAATGATCTTGCATGCTTTTGTTGTCATTCATTGGTGTGCTCGTAGACATTGTGGGCTGACTATTCCTAGTGTATTGCATTAAGTAGAGATAATCATGACAGATTAGAGTTAATCTATTAGCGTTAATCTCAGTGTAAATACAGGGAGCTGCATACAACCTCAGAGGAAGAATCGTTAGTTGAAGAGAAAGTCATCCTTTCGTGTATACAAAGGCCCTAATAAGTGTCTTCAACCACTGCATACAGAACAGATATCATGGTTAATTGGTCTTAACCATAACCTTTGTATATGATACATTAACCACATTGTTATACTCATTTGAATGGTGTGGCATACAAATATTTTAGCACCTTTTTCCCATCCGTTAATGGTGATTTATGAGCTGCTATTGTAAAAGATTTGTGGCGTGAATGTATTTAGCATGACATTTTGTGGTTATGACAGTCGACACTACTGGATGTGGTCTACCCACAAAAACATATGTTATTGTTGCGTGGCCACAGTGCTGTAACAGATACCTTTAAAGTTGTCCTGAGGGCTTTATTGTAGACGTATTCATTCTCACAGTAGAAACATTATCCACCACAGAATGAGTCAAATTGCCAATGCTAATTTTAGAATGTTTCGTGTTAATTACCAGTTTTGTTGTGCCCATTAAAACAACGTCTTTGTGGTGTTTGGATTTGAAAAAAAGATGACACAGTTTAGTGATGGATAACAGTACCAAAGATAAGAGTGCTTTTCGGAGAAAAAGTTTACTTGTGTGCACTGACACAGTGACAGATTGAAGCATATGACAACCACATTTTTGTATATTTAGAATGTACCACTGAAAACATTACAACGGCTATGAAAAAAATAATTGTGATTATAAGATTTGGTTCAGCCTTTGTGATCAAAATAGTTATGTTTATTTTTAGAAAACTGAAAAAGGAAACATTGAGACTAAAAATTATTTGAAAATAAAGAACTTATTAGCTAAAAAATTAAACTACAAAGTAACCTCAAATATGAAATAAAGTTATACCTAAATTGCACAAAATGAATAGAACAATTTGTCAAAGTAAGGTCATATTTAACTATGCTATGAGTATAATTGTCTGCATTTAAGTAACCTGTTTATATTTTGAAGATATTATATTTGATATTGATGGTGTGTTGTATGGTTTTTCTACTCATGTTGTTTTACACCATTTGTTTTGGGTTTAGTTTACTGTTGCTGTATTTTGTATGTTTGTGTGTTGTTCAGTGATGCTTCTGGGGTGTGCAGTGTGAGAATATTGTTTGACAATACTGGCGCAAAATTGAAGTGTCACCACACTAAAAATACCAACCCTGGGGGCATCTTTGGTTATGTACTGTGTAATCCAATCTATTGTGTATAAATCGGTTTATTCGTCAAGTCTTACAACTTTCAACACAATACAACACACAATGGTTGCCTTATAATTTAAAATATAAACAAAACGTTTCCAGTGAAACCGCAAAAACCTAACATTTTGTTATCTCTACTCTCATTCGTGGGATCAGATTTGCATTGGCAAAACTTTGCCACTGCTGTTGTTGTACAGCTGTTGTTGTACAGCGGTTGTTGTACAGCTATTGTTGCATGTGTGTTGTATGGTGCACATTGTTTGTGTTTAGGAAGTCTCTGACCAGCAAGTCGCTGCTTGTCTATAAGACCAGGTGAGTCATAAGATAGTGGTTCATAATCCACACACGAACTGTTATAAATGTATGCCTCATGATATTGAGAACTTTCTTTTCATGTTCAGCTTTTCATTTTCTTTTGCAAATATCTCTCACACAGTACGGTGCAATCTTATTAGGACATGCAAATCTATGAGGTAACTAATAACCAATATGTGATGTGAGTTTTGTGGAGTCCTGAATAAAGATAATGAATTTAAGAGAAAGAGCACCTTTGGACTACCTGAACTCTCAGGTAGAAGTCTGTCTGTCTGCGTCTGCCAGTCTTTACCTCTGTGTTAGTGTGTTTGTCTGACTCTGTTTGTCTCTGCATGCTTATCTTTATATCTATATTTCTCTCTATGTGCCTGTCTGTCGGTCTATATGCCCATTTCTATCTTTTTACCTTTCTCTCTCAGTTTTTCTTTCTGTTTCTATGCCTGCTCTGCATTTCTCTCTCTGCCTGTTTTTCTGTCTGTCTGCCTGTCTTTATCTCACTCTCTGTCTCACTATGTCTATGTTTCTCTGAGCCTGTTTGTGTCAGTTTCCCTGTCTGTCTTACACTGTCTATGTTTTCTCCTCTTGCTCTGTATTTCTGACATTTCTTCTCTGCCCCTCTCTCTACTTTCAAGTTTCAAGTTTCATGCAAGATCAATAGTGTCATTTTGTTGGAAATATTGCTGTCTTTCTTTTGTTGCCATGCAACTTACTATTTAAAAAACTTACTGTTGAGGTTTCTCTGCTGTATGAAATGCTTAATCGAAAATTAAACGAAACATTTTCACACATTTGTGCAAAAATCATCACGTAATTCTTCACATAGATTCTTTTCTACAGCATCTCATAATCTTGTTTCAACTGGCATAATCAGATGAGTGCTTCTGTTGTGTGTGCAGGTTCCAGCAGCACGCGAGACTTGGACACTCTGTTGACTGTCAGTGCCATAGTTCCTTCACAGAGTGAAGACAACAACTTGCTACAACTGCCCAGCATAGAGAGATCTAGCAGCTGTCATTCTGTCGTCAGCGTCTACACACACAAGTTGACTCGCTGACGGTGCCAAGAAATGCGCATATGTATTACGACTGGACATGTCCTTGCAAAGGATCTGAGATCTCTATCATTGCAGAGATGTGAAAAACTTTGAGTCTGCTTACATTGATCAATCAGAGTGATATTTTGGTGTTCATGGGAAAGGTCGTTATGTGGCCGTTGACTGCAGCTGATGTCTACCAGGATATATTTCACTGGTTTGACAGACAGACGGAATTAATGATGGTGCTCCCGGTGAATTGAAATCTGGCTTAGATGACAAGTCCATCTTTACGTTTTTGTCTGCATGAACCTCGTATGACGTTGATGTCAGATTACTATTTGGGCGCATGTTGAACTCGGCATCTGTCATATGAGACATGACACTTGTCAGATGAATCATGACACCTGTAAGATGAGGGCATGCTTTTTGAACATGTGACATTGCTTTGTGAATACTAACTTCTGAAGAAGACGTGTACATTTTATTGAAACAAATGCCACATCATACCAGGGAAATGTGATTCCCTATTTCACTCATGTGCCGTTTGCATTAATATGCAAGAGGACACTGGAAAGACCCCTTTAATGTTGTATTAGTAATTGTTGGAGCAAGGGGGACACAACAGGCTCTTTGATTGTCAGAGCAGATGACCATGTATTATAGCAGTAGACTTAACAGTCGAACAGACGCCAGCTTACTGGTAGAAGAGAGATGTTATTTAAAACTCCACCAGACAGGATGGTCAGATTTTGGACTGTTGCCAAAGTATCCATATAGTATATATAACTATATATATATATATATATATATATATATATATATATATATATATATATATATATATATATACATGTGTATATATATTTATAATGGACGATGTATAGGAGAGAATCGACCAGTTCCAGAGATGTATATCGACTATAGAGGACCAATGTTGTTCATAGTTGGAGAGCTATTTGTCCTCAACATTGGAATAGCAACACAAGGCAGTTGTCTACTTTCTATTTATTGACTGATTCTAAGAATCAGTTATGAGCAAAGGTTTTTAAGAAATCTGTCTAAAATGATGTGTTAATGCTAATATACCCATCGTATGCTTAAGCATTTATTTCCGTTTGACAATGTGACTGCACCCCAGTGCACGACTTGCTTTTACTGTAGTCGTACTTGCTTATCTTTGTGTTGAGAGCAGGCCATTTCTTTTGGAACGGCTGCCTGTTTGTTGTATTGTTTTCTCGTGAACAGCAGTTCGATTGATATTATATATACTATTATATCCCAGTGATTTGTTTGATGTAGTTGCCATATCATACCGTTGTATCAAACGGTGTTTTATATACATACATTATATATATATATATATAGACAGTGTGCATAGTAGCCTCTTTATTTTGTACAGTTTACAACAAAGGCACGGCCATGCAACAAAGACACACTTTGTCTGAACCTGTATTTAGCCAGCATTGTGCAGCCTTCTAATAGTAGAAAGCCTTGAGACCATGGCCTTTATCAACCTGCGTTTTGTTGCTTTCGATGGCCCGGTGGCAGTTTGTTCGGACACACCTGTCGGTGGCAGGCAAACGTGTACGCTTTCATTGATTCGCGACTTGTTACCAGTGCTATAAATCTCATCTGTCCGATGTGCCATGATTACTTTTTGCCATTCAGTATTCCGTCCAGAACACGATACTGTCTAATAGTAATAATTCTGTGTCTGTCCAGAAACAGTCTTTGTCGTCACGTTGCATGCACACTAGTCTAATATTTCCAGTAATACATCGCTATATAAACACCAGACAGTTGATGGGTTCGCATATCAAATGTTCCGGACAGGTTATTTAAGTCAATTTTATATATTCTACAGTATTATAATGATAAATTAGCAAATTTGATTGTACAGATGCTGTTTGTTAGTCGCAACAAGAATCTTTTGACGAACCGCTGCTATTTTCTGTGAGCAGAAAGTGAACCATCAGATCTTGCTAGCAATGGCCAGATCTGTAAGAACATTTATTTGCCCATTCTGAATCAGTCCCTTGTTGTTTCTTTATTTTCTGGTCGATGTCTCTGTTACCTATCATATTGTAGTATTTATTTTGTCATACTCTGAATTTGTTTAAATGCTAAATTCACCCTGTAGTTTGATTTATACATTTTCTGACAATGATGTATAATTTAATGAAAATCAAACTATGAAGAATGTACAACTAAATTCGTTATGGTTTGATTTTCAGTTTCTTAATATTATTATTATATATTCATTTCTAAATTATTTTAAATGCAAATTTCTTTATGGTCTGATCTTTTTTGACAATGACATGTTCATTTTTAATTTCCAAATTACTTTGAATGCTAAATTCTCTCTGGTTATATTTTGAAATTTTCTGATAGCGATATGTAACTTCTTTAGTTTCTAAACAATTTAAAATTAATTATGGTTTGATTTTCACATTTTCTTACAACTACTTGTTCTTTTTTAATTTCGCTGTTCAGTTACTATTATTTCCTTTCACTGTGAAAATGGTGTACAGCTTTTCTTCACCATTGTTGTCAATTCTTATTTGTGACTAACTTTTTGGCTTGAAATCTCATAAAAGTAAGATGGACCAGCTTGCTTATCATATTGGTCTGTCTAATATCAATCTGAAAATTGTCTTTTAATACCGGTAATCCACATTGTACTTATACATGTTATGGGTGTTAATTATTATTCATCGGCTGGTAATGTCTTGCAGAGTGAACATGTTTTCATTTAGGGACCGTTAACAATTGTCAACATTTAACTATTCGTACTAAGCATACTAAGGGGGAGTGTCAAGGCCCGCATACAAAATTTGTAAATGTTGGTCGCATGCGAAATATGACTACGGTTGCATCATGCAGGGCTGTGCATTGAACTGTTACTGAACTACTATTGTTTGAAATCACAACCATTCACCACGTCACACTATAATACAGTCTGACAGCTTGGAAATTCACAAGTTCATGAAAACCAATTATCAGTATGACACCATGGAGTTGTTAGAAAAACACAAAACTTGAACATAATTGAAAAATAAGTTTGTTACCTGTCAGAATAACAAATTAACATAATTATTGGAGATCATTGTTTGTAAACATAGTCTGATGGTTATCCTGTGTCATAAGTAACACTGTTACATCAATACATTTTTCATTATGGAAAATAATCAACGTTATAAAGTATTAATTCGGGGAGGGGGAGGGGGAGGGGGAGGGGGAGGGGGAGGGGGTATGATAATTAGTATGCTTTCTATGAATAAGTAAATATGGATAGTTGTGAACGGCGCCTTACTATCCCGTTGATCTCAGCACTTTAGTCTCACAGGTCATTTCCAAGCCTGGTTAGTTATTGTCACAGAATCTTAGAGTGTATTTTTCTATTGAATCTGATCTTGTTTGTTGTCTTACGAAATATTACCAGTGAATTACTGTTTAGATGTAGAGATTTTTGTATGCTGTATATCTGCTGTACAGAAGACGGGAACGTTGTGTACGTTCTCTTATATTTCTCGAACTTTTATTATTCACATGTAATTTAGTGTATGATATATTGTGATGATATTCTGTTGATGCTGGCATAACAGTGCTGAAGTTTTGTTGCTTGTGGTAAGACCGTATGTTTGCTGTCATATTTCTGTACATTTATATGTTGTGGCTTCCGTAGATAATGTCTGCTTCTGGTTTTATTAACACTTACAATCTCCAAGAAGCAGACTATGTCCCGGTAGGTCCTGAGAAAGGACAGTTAAACAAATGAAATGATGGAATTTGGAATAACAATAAATCAACAGGTTGTATTTGAACTCACAAATAAGGTGCAAATTAATATCTCAGCATTCCTACGTTAATATAGAAAGTTATTTTGCCGAGGTTTTAAAATATTTTCTTAGAACTCTGTTTTCTGTATGTGTAAGATTATATTGTTACCCCCACCCCCACCCCCCCTGAGTACATACCAAAGAAATAAGATTTGAGGCACTACCAGTGACATCTGGTGTCTTTGTCAGTCTGCTACCGTGTCTGTAAGATTATGCACCTTTCAGTGTTTGTACCCTGGAGACTCACTTTAATTGTCTTATTTTCAACTGTGAGATACAGCTAGGTTTAAACATTTTATATTTAAGAGTTTCTACTCTGATTCCAGGTAATTAGGCATGTCTCTGCAGGTTGGAATTATACAGGTTTTTTACAGATTGTCGAAATCATGGGGATATCTTCCCTAGAAAAATACTGACAGGCGCTTCACTAGTAATGGCAAGAGACAGAGAGTCATGCGCTGTGTTTCTGCACTGACAAGTTACTGCTAAATAACTCCACACACAGACATGATTCTCTTATGCACCGTCTGTAATTAATGAAGACAGTGTTTGAGGCAGCTGTGTTCATTCCATGTGCTTGCTCCGGTGCTTTACGATCACAATGTCATGTTATATTTATCCGTGTTCTACAATAATTGTGATTATGCCACGGTTGGCTGATGTGGCAGGTGCTGCCCTCTAGTAGTGTATCTTACATAGCCCATGTTGCATTTCGACTGTGAGGCATTGTGTTATCCCTTGGATGGAAATATTGTACATATACAAAATATGATTTATTTTCCGTTGTAGTTACAGCGATTGTTTATACGGTTCATGTTATTGTCTGATGTTTGTTTATTGTCAAGTGCTATTATATGAGACCGAGGACAAATACTGTTGTTTGTATGCATATGTGTAGGTATATTGCCAGCTGGAATGGATGGATTGCGATTGGTTTACTGTGATTGCCATGGTGACACGAACTGTACTAACCAGTTGAAGTTTTGACATGACTGACCGCGTAGTTAGGCAAGCGTAGGCTAAGTTATAACAACGGCAACTGTTCAAACCATTCTGAAATAGTTGTAAAATTTTGTTGCTTTGGGCAGGTTTGCCAGCAAGTCATTTCGTAACTTGGTGAATTCTAATGTTTAATACTTGCCAGTATCACCAGGTGTTTATAAGGCAAGTCACATTCCTAACATAAGAGATTTACTGAATTCATTGACATGTAAAATATGCCATTTTGTTTCTCCGCAGTCAACAGAGCATATAAATCTGTTGTATACTAATCTTCAACATAAAGGCACTCGTTAACAATGATTCTTTGGTATCTGATGAATTTAAAAATTTTCATATTGTACTTTTTGCGACTGATTTTACAGTTTTGTTATCACTTTTGTCATTGTTTTGTAGGGAGGTAAAGTACAAGAGAAATCACTGATAATGGATATTTATAAAACAATGATCAATCGGTACTTTGTTTGGAAAAATATGGCACCATAGCATTTATTTATTTAATGGCCATTTGGAACATTTTCACATAATTGTACAGCATACTCAGTGCAAATTCTCTGTAGTTGAATAATCAGACCACTGCATTTTGTAACTTGCTCTGGTACAAAGTTACATAATATTTTCCACACGAGTTCCTTGCCTGTCCATGTGTCTGTGAGGTTGTCTATCTCGGTAACTGTCCATGTTTCATTTGTTGTTAAATAAACTGTTTATTTATTCAGAGGTCTTTGTTACTGATTCCATTGCGCAGGTAACATGAACGCCAAGTGTTACAAAAACTAGTTTATTCTGCATCATCATGGTACGCTCGTAGGAGCTGTTCAACAACATCGGTGATATGATCCAGTGGTATTCCACAACACTGGTAGGCAGTCCACACAATACCCAGAACATACAATTTACAAAAATACACTTTCCATCATGGCAACTGAAGCACAATCGGCATAATTAGTACTTATACATAATACTCTGCACTACGGCCACTTTAAGCCGCTTCCACTATTCAGGCAGATTCCATGGGGCACATTTCAGCCTGGCATGTTTTTACTGTAAAAGACCGCAACACCCAAAGAAATGTGTACTGGACATGTGTTGGACATTATGTAGTGGCCCTGAGCTGAGAATTTTTTGACAATTGTTAATTTTCACAGATGTTTTGTCTCACTCCACTGACGTAACATGTCTGTAGTAGTTTGCCTTTACGCAACTGCCAATATAATTCTCCTCTGGATACATCACACCAGTGCATTGCTTTTTATTTATCACAAAGCAGATACATGTCATTCTATTTATGCCCTACAATTTATTTGCCTGGCCTTTTGAGGAAGCTACACAAAATAACTGTTGAGTAGTACAGTCATACTGAACAACAAGTGAACGTATTTGACAAGCTTAAATTAAGAAATCACTCCTAGGCATACAACCATGACAATAAATTAGAGAACTACTTGGACATATGAAATACCAATTCAAGGTTGTTAACGAGACTTGTGAGTCTGTACACAAATAACTGGACAAATACAGTGGACTCTGCTTAACAGAATCGTGCCCAATAGAATTAGCCGTTTAGTGGATTCACTAAAGCGGAGTCTACTGCACAGTCAAGTCCAGTTGCACGTGTCACCACCAACAATTTGTGCCTGTAAAATGTTAATCAAAACCATGCAGCAGTACATCATATATGGCAAACATGAAACATTGGCAAGCTATGATATGGACACATAAATTACAGGCAAATCACAAAGAGCACTGCACATCTAGAACTCTGAATACATTATGTACAGAAGACAACTGAAGTTAGACTTCTACTACTAGGTTATCATTGTTGCAAACATAAAGCTGGCATTTGTTGCTGAAGCAGAACAGCTGAACTATAACCTCGAAAATTATAGCTCTTCTTCTGGTTACAAGTTTTTCCTTCTCTTCAAGGCAATAAAGCCATTAGTTCATGATGGAAAATTAATGGGATGAAGCAAATTGTTACTTGATAAGAAATATACATTATCTTGTGCAGTTAATTTAATTACTTGGTGCAACAGTCAGCTGGGTAGTAATAACCCTTTAATTCAGAACCACAGAACACAGCACGCAACCCCTCAACCACCAAGCATGAACACCCATATACTGTTATATTGCTGGTTGGCACATCAACACGAGATGTTGCTGCAGATGCCACCATCAGCAAACAAGCAGCATGGACAGCACCAGTTGTGCAGTTGAATCTGACAACATTGGTAAGTTGACACACACATACACCGCTCCCAAGTAAACGGTACTTGGAGCACTTTTCCTTTGATTAGAAGAACAGTGTGGACACCAACCTAGGATGTTTTCCTAGACAAATAGGACTACATTTAAATTTGAGGTGATCAAGTTCCAAATTGTGTTCTGGATGGAAAATAATTTTTTTAACAAAGAAATTCATTTGGAAGACAACAACCATGACTCCATTAACATCAACAAAAGATTTGACCATAAAATGAAAAAAGCAGTTTAAACCACTTGGAAGGAAAATTACGTACAATGCACACCGTGCTGAAAAATCTGCCTAATATGAACCGGGTTTAGAGTTCAATATATTTATTTAACGCTTAATTACAACCTGTTAATTAAAATATTGCACAAACACCCAACAGTCAATATTTGCCATGCAGCAAATGCCATGGTATCCCTATCTACACGTCCCCCAGTTCCCAACGAACCCTGTTTGGGATAACGTGGGAAATGGGGTAAGTCCCATGCAGCTGACTGTGACTAGGGCAAGATGGCGGGCGGCTTAGGAACCCTGCAGGGACAGCACAAGATCAGGGTTAATGTGCGGAAGAACCCCCACTCAGTACCCTCGCTGGAACTGTGGCTGGGGTGAGTTGGGTGCGGGTGAATACTGCTGAAAGGGGGCGGCTGGCTGGGCATACTGCTGATACTGTGGCTTCTGTAGCTGAGGCACCCCCTTGCGGTAGACCAGCATGTTGAGGACGGGTTTACGCTTGATGTACTCCAGAGCCTTCTTGTGCATCACCACTGTGAAGTCATGGCCGTTCACCTGCAACAAAAACACTGCAACTTAATCTATGGCAGACAGGAAACTAATTAGATTACTGTTGTAACAACACTGGTTTGAGTTACAACAACAGTCGTCTGTCTATTCGTGGTCAACACACAACAGGAGGAATCTTGATGACATCACACATTGCTAATACGTCTTTACAACCCTAAATACCTACAAATACATTACATACACTTAATATAGCCCTATTAATACATCGTACATCATTATCACATTCATGAAAAAGTTCATAAAGTAGTTAGATATATGAGTAACGATTTTCTTAGGCTGCCATTGGCAGCTTTCATCAGGAATTCTGGAACTAGTTCTTTCTCTGCTCGCCAGTTGACTTGACAAGCCACATGTGGGATGGCTTGCTTGCAAAGTTGGTATCATTATGACAATTAATTTGCATGTTATGCAGTATTCAGCACGGTTTGAGCTTACATTTTTTAATACCAATTTTGAAATTGTGGGCCTATAATAATATATTTTAAATGTGGGTTTTTTGACATTGAAGGAAAAAGTAAAAATATTCCTATGAAATTTGAAAATCCTTTACACAAAACTTGTTATCATATTTACACTGACATAACAGAAACTTCACTTTAACCTGTGCTATCTTTGCAAAACATGAGTGAGAATCCTATTAAAAAATTTTCTCAGCGTCACTGTGTAGAGCTTGAATTCAATATCCAGTTGGACAATCCCTGTTGGAGAACTATGAAAACATACTGTAATTTAAAAATGTTTAACATGGTGAAGTCACTTACCTGTAGTAGTTTATCGTGTACCTGTAGACCAGCCTGATGCGCTGGACCGCCCTCATATACATACGTCACATATACACCCTGAAACAAGCAACAAGTATCACATGACAGAGGTGGATATCTGAATGAATAGTCTTCATGCAGTAATTGCAGCATGGCTGAATGCTTCCCAGAGAAGTCGCAATGGTGTTGGAATGAATAGGTTTGCCAGGGGGTGAAATGTAAAGCACTTTGAGCAGTCCAAAGGGCTGGATACCACGCTATATAAGAATGTACCCTTTTTAACATTTGTGTTTACTCATGTAGAACTAGCCCAAAATGTGTTTGCTCGGCAGTAACCTTAACAGCATTTCGAAAACAGCAGAAAACATGCTAATTTCGCTGTCACTACCTGCCATGATATAAACACTTCCTTCCCCATATTACCACATTACTAAATCTATTTTGCAATCTTGGCAATATTTTTTTTATTGATTTAAACTGTACTTCACATTTAACATATAAATGTATCTATTAGTTGAATTGAATACCTAAGACACTTAGTCTACCCTTATCTTTCTAAATAGCTGCATGCGTGTGTGTACATCATGTTCCATACATACATAATTAGTATTACTATTATGCTAGCAACTGTGCAAAAAAATTGACTAAAACGGTCATAAGATGGACACCAGACACGTAGGATCAGTGTGAATTCCCTCATAGCTTTGACATAGCATGAACATTAGCCAGGCTCTATCAGCAGTGGAAAGCTTCTATTGCTGGTCCTAAGTGCAACATGACATCAAGAGAACAGGTAGGTATTTAAATGCCATATCTTGTTCAAATAAATATACATAAAAACTACATAAATATATTTGTATATATGTGTTCTTCAATGTCCCCCAGATCTGTGGCTGCTGGATTTTATTTTATTTCAACTTGAATATTGCCGCAGAACTACTAGTCAGCTGTCATTTTTTACGAGCCGCTGCACAGCTGTCAATCAGTCAAGCCGCAGCACATGCTCCAGGCCTGTGGCTGTGTTCCACAAGTGACGTCACACAGCTGGCGCAAATCTAATGCTTGTATCGCTCAGCACTTTGCACCGTCTCACCATGACTTGCCAAGTCTACCAGTTTGACTGCTAGATTATCGGTTATTGACTCCCATCTACAGACATAGCCTACCAGCCAGTGGATGATTTCTAGCGATAATGCTGCGATATTTCATTCATATATTTCATCTATTGGTAAATTTCTACAGATGCATTTATCATTCACAACTTCACTCTAATTGCATCTCATTTGCAGCTTACTTTATCAGGATAACCCTGTGGACTCTTGGAAGGATCCTGGTCGATGCCACCGCCAATCCGAAAGCCACACCGATACTTCTGCTTGCCGTCAGGCTCGCAGACAGCAGTGCCTTGTTCCGTGTATTCAGGCTCCTTGTGTAGGACAATGGGAATCTGGGACAAGACAGGCATTTTCATTGACGTTTCATTTGCTAATTCAACATACTATAAGTACTACTACTTTGCAGTACTTACCAATAAACAGAATCCCATAAACTTTCAGATGTGGCTATTTATGGCTAATGTTCAAAAGTATATTAAAGCGAAAAAAAATCATGGTTATGCCTGTGGGCCTATGCACCCACAAAATTTACTAAAACATAACCAGTTCTTTACTAGGAAAACCATGTTGATAACCCTACATAACGAGTGTGTATAGTTTGACTCTGACAGTATTCGCTCTCCAAATCGTATGAAAATATATTCTATTTAATGACCATCTAAGACTAAGGCACCTCAACTCAAGGCTTCATTTGGTTGAAGATTTTGTAAATATGATCATGGCATTCATGCTGTTTGCATCAAAACTCAACTTATGCAACGATACTAGTTGTCATTGACCATCATAAGCTTGTACAAGAGGTGTGTGGGAAGGAGTTACAGAGTCAGTGCTCTAAACGTGTAGCCCAATTAGGGTGGAAGTCTTGGTACCCCAGTAATCTATTTTTAGAACACTTAGTTGGACCGGTCGGGATTTCCCCTTGAATAATGGCTTGTAAACTTTGCATGTGCGGGGTTTTATAATTTAGCATCAAGCTAATACGTATCGCGTACTGCTACATCATGTTTTTTTACAAAGCACGTCAATTTAGTAAGTTTAGTCAGCTTACACCATAACATTCCAAGGGATCGCCAGCAGTGTGTCCCGCCATCTTTTCGACGTCCAAACATAAGCGAGGGATCATGGTCAACCCGTAAATAATGCAATATTTATTCATTCCAATAATGCTATGCGTCAACTAATTGACCAGCAATTAATGTTTAATTTTTTTACTGGTAAACCTATGCTTTGAACCAAAATAAAACAGTACTATTAAGTGTGTTTAATGTCCGCGAGAGTTTAAAAAAAACTCCGCGAAACTTAAACTCTGTGGAGGCGTGTTGTCTTGGAATGTGGCATATATTACGTTATTAGTTCCCACTTTTAAATTTGCACAATGAATGCACAGCAACAACAGTTAGTCCGTTGGTATAAGCAAGATGTGAGTTGTCAGCTGAAGGTTGTCTTGCATATCAACACCCACATTTTCATAATTATCCGAGCGATATTAGAGTGCACATTGGTTGGAGCAATTTAGGCTAACATACCTTGTACGGGTTTGCGGCAGGGAGCCTGTTATGAAATTGTTTACTGTTAGTGCATTGATACGCTTGGCCTTGGTAGGGCATTTCATGGCTTGATTACTCGCGATGAAAAGAAGTGGCGTGCATCTAGGAAGCACTCGTTCTCACAGAGGACAATAAATGAATGGAACAAATTGTCTACAGATTGTGTAACTGCTAGCAGCGTGAATATGTTTAAAAACAAGGTTGACACATATCTCAGGAGGGCGGGCTATAAGTAGATGAACATTGTTGGACTCTCAATAAGCCAATGGCTTCCTTGTCCACTTGCCATCTGGGCCTTTGGCTTGGATGGCAAATCTTGTTAAATCTTGTTAAATCTAGTCGGCTGTGGTGTCATACTATATATAGTATTATACTATGTCTTCCTGGACCGGGGGTTAGATTTAGATCGAATATTCTCTTGGAGTCTATATCAGTAAATCCATTAATACTATTGAAAAATTCGAGCATATCAGCCCTTTTTCCCCTATCTTGTAGAGACAGGAAGCCACGCTTTCACAATCTTAGATAATATGGGAGCTTAGAGATTCCAGTGATCATCTTAGTGGCCCTCCTCTGCACACTTTCTAATTTGTCTATATCTTTCTGAAGATGTGGCCACCACATATGCCTGTTGGCAGTTTTCATTGATGGGTCATACCAAGGTGATGTATAAATTTATGATGCTTTTCATGCTTTTGTCTGTGTAGGCCCTACGAATGGTCTTTCTCCATATCTATCGATTAGATGCGCTCATCTCCCATAAAATAGTCGTAGTTCGGGTTGTTGTATTCTAGAATAAAGAACTCCTTCACCTTGCTTACTTGTGAGGTTAAACTAATTGGCCTGTAGTTTCCTGGCTTGAAATGGTGTCCTTTCTTGTAAATTGGAATGACATTTGCAGGGGTGAGATTTAGCAAGTCATGGAAGGTAGCCAGTCGGGCTACCAACCTTGCAAAGTGAAGTATCCCGACAGCTTCTTAGGTAGCCCACTTGCTAATCAATAATTTGATGATAGAAAGTAAACAACAAACAAAAACATCAAAAGCACACATTTTTGAAACATTTATTTTCAAGGCAGGATCAATATAATGTAATACATAATACTAAATAAAATACAGTATGCAATTGTACACATGTGACAGATTGTTTTGTTTTCATAACATGGTACACCAAGAGTCTACACGTCACAGGACATCAGGTGGCGCCAGCCTAGAAAACTTTAACCAGGTTCTCGATTAATTCACCGGAAGCATATATAAAAGTGGCGCGACACGGCGCCAAGACTATTAACATGACCGGTTATAATTTCAGTGTAGAATGACCGTTCAGTTACATGTTGAGCGTCGATGTGGTTGATGAAAAATACAACGAATGCTTACTATTTATATCGCTTCGGCTACGGTTTAGCAACATTTCTTGCAATGTCAATTGTGTCACAAACACATAAATGCCAGGACAACACTTCTGAGATGTTTATTGACATTCCATTTATTTTTTCTGCGTCTAAAATATTGCAGCTCTGTAAATATTTCGAGTCGCCATGCGGGCCACTGTAGTAAAAAATTGAAGTCGCCCGAAGCCATTTTTTGGGCGCCATTGGCGACCGGGCGACCACTAAATCTCACCCCTGCATTTGCATCAAGCCAGTCTTGTGATATCTGCCCACTTTGAAAGCTCTTTGTAAATAATGCATTCAATGGGCCTGCAGGTTCTTCAGTACCTCTGTTCAGCACAACTTGGAAAATCTGATCTGTTCCCGGATTTGGATGCGTTTAGCTTCTTTAATTTATTGCATATGCTCGACTCCTCAAAAGTAATACTATTTAATTCATCTCCTCTTCCTTAAAACATCTCGATTCTCCTGAGTGAACTGTGTCACGAAATGATTGTTAAATGTTGTCGCCTTCTTGAGGTTATCATTCATAACTATGTTACCATGTTCATCTATGCTTAGGTTTATGCCATTTTGAAAAAAAAGATCAAGCCTTTGCACATGAAATCAATATTCTAAATCACTAAAAATTATTTCATTCATTGAGTGTAAGCAAATTGTCACAAAACTTGTTTTTCAGTCAAATATGTTGCATTTAAAAAATGATGGAAGTATACTGGTTGGAGGAGCTTCCGCTATGCTTGATAGAATATGCCATTTTCACAAAAATCTTAAGAAAACTTGCGCAAGAGATCAATATTCTAAACCACTAACGGGTAATGGGTATTTCAGTTGTTTTAGTGAAATACTTATGATTATCGAACAATGAAAACACATTTCGTGAAAATACGTAGAAATTGCTACAGCTTGTTCGAAGTAAGACATAACGCAATAAATGCACAAACATCACAAGGCTGTTTGTTTTGATTATTATGAATAGTTGTATGCATTTTTGTCCAATCAATTTGTTTAATTTTTCTTTGAAAAAGTTACATTGTTGGACATTTAGATCTGAATAATGATGCATCGGATATCCAGTGTATCTAACGTGAGATCTAGCGAGATTTCCATCGAGACGTAAATTTCATGAAGAACATTCTGTCACTAATGTTCTGACTTGATATTTCAGGTAGAGCGATGGCGGACGGGAGCAGCTACGCTATGGTGTGGCATGATTGTCTTGCGAGTGGCATTTTCATTTTTAACAATAGCTATCCTTGACCCTCTGCATCCATTTGAGTATATGTACAGTGAGTAACAACTTTCTCCTTCGTCTGGCCTACCCACCTGTACACTCCAACTATATCCTGTTACTGGCTCCTCAGACCTATTGGAACTAATTCACTGAAAACAATCAATATAACTTAAAAAAATAAATATAATTATGGTAAACAATGACCCTCAAATCGATCCCCTCCATTTAAGGTATTTGTACATCTCTGATAAGTGGTGATCCCTATTGGTTTTTTGGTTGCTATAATTACAGGCATTTGGTTACTGACATTTTTACTCTTTGTGCTTAACATGATATGGCTAAAATGTCATGTTTTCTAAATACAGATTATGATTCTGTTGTATTTTTCTTGTTTGATACCTAACAGTATTTGGTTGAGACGCTCTTTGTGGTTCACACACAATTACACCAGTTTTAATGCTAGTCATTAATGGCCTTTTGGTTTGAGCTAAATGTCTGTAGATCACATATTGTTGTTATCTTTCAGTGAGTACTATATTGCATGTTGGTCACATGACTTTTCTGGAAATACTTGCAGATTGTATACAGCTGATGGTGTCTCCATACAACTGGCTGCATGTGATCGGCACTGCTGTCATTGTCACCACTCTTGGTCTGGTCAACTGTCACTACTACACAGGTGAGTGACATCTGGGCTGCAGGTAAAGAACAACTTCCTTCATATCTTGTCACCCTTACTGCTATGGCATTCTTGGGACATCCAACCTGCAAAAGTCAACCTTGTGTCACTAAACAGTGATTAGCCCAGCTGTTCAAAGAGGCACAGTGCAAGAATTGAAAGCAATTGTTTGCCTTTTTTACTGAATCAAAATACAATATTAACTTAAGTCATGTGATGTCAGTGATGATATAACACATTAGGTATGATTAGTCTGAATGTGATACTGAATATAAGCAAGCAAATATGATGTTTTTGTTGTCTGCTGAGAAACCTATGATTGAACACAGATGTTAGGTAAATAACCCTGACAGTTATGGGAAGAATACAACACTACAGGCTATATAATAAATTGTGCAGCCTTATACTTATTATAAATGTACAACAAAAAGTGTCACTGGGCCTGGGTAAAAGACGTAGATATCTAAGAGTAGGAAGGATTAGCAGTTTTGTTACAGCATATGTTGTGTGAGTTGTTTCTCTGATATTAACAGGGAACTGATCTGTAGAGAGGGCTAAATGTTGACATTCGCTTGTGTTGCAGTGAAGCCAGTGATCTTGCCCAGGCGGATCACCATCCTGTGGTATGTGCTGCACCCTGGTCGGCTACTACACATCGCCATACACACGCTGGCTGGCGGTCTTGTGGTGCTCTTCTACTGCCACCTTGTCGGTGGACGATACGCTACATTCGTTAAACCTTGTGATGTTGAAAAGTGAGCCATCAGTAACCATTTTGTCATAGAATATTGACGTAATTATCCATTCGTTTCATTTTATAGCACTAAAAATTGGTCCAACATGAAAAGGCAGTTCAGTGACGTATTGAGACAGTTTGATTTTGAAGAAAATTTTTTTAAGAAACAGGTAAGTGAGAAAAAAATATAATTAACCCATTAGACCCCACAACGGCCGCCGCCGGCTGCATACAGGACCCTCTTTAAAAAAAAAACCTGGCGAATGACTACTGAACTAAACGCTACCACATTTTGCCACACCCTAGCAGATACATTTTGCAACAACAACAGCTCGTTACGTGCATGGGTTGCCCTTTCGGAAATCTTGGTTTTCATCAGTTTTGTTCACGCTATCTCGAAAATTTTTATTTCTATATTTGTTATGATAAAATATGGTGTAACCTGAAAAATAACCGTCCGAATTTGATAAAGTTTTCAGTGGTGCAAAGCTAACACATATAGCTACATTTTCTTCGCTGAGTTGCATAGGGTTATAGCATGGGATCATTGTCAAATGCCAGTCGCAACTTTTAGTTTTAACAAATGTTCTATTTTGTCTTTGCAAATTGTGATAAAATGTCAACATTTTATTAATATATCCTATTTCTATGTATACATGCATGTGGAGAAATTACTACTCTTCAAAATAAACACAACTGGTAATTGTCAATATTGAATAGTTTTTTTCTACAGATTTTTTAACACAAGGAGGTAAAATCGCTCGAAATTTGCCAGAAATCCTGGGAACATGGTGGCATGTTTTAATAAAATCCTTGGGCCTAATGGGTTAATAGTTTGAATAGATTTATTCTCATTCACGAGTGCCAGATTTAAATACTACACTGTAGATTGTAGAGCATGCCAAACATTTATACGCTTTATTTTTGCAAATTTAACATGAAACTAATTTTGCCCATTGTTTGTATCCATCCTTGCATTTAGCAACACTATACACATTACACAAGGGTAAAATTTGCAATTAGCAAAAAGCATTTGTTGGATTGCAACATGAAAAGCAAGGTGGTCATAGGAGTATTTATTTAAAATTTTGCAGAAGATTGAAAATTGCCTTATTTTGTTTATACAAATACACCATTAAATGATATTGTAATGAAAATAAATGAATATGTATAAGTCCTTTTATTCTTTATTAGTTGGTTTACCGATTTGCCGATCCAATATATAAGTTTCTGTGTGAACACATTCTGACGTGTACATTTCCAGGGAGGAACTGTGTCTGAATGAACAACAATTGTTTCTTGTCGTCCACGGCGCACTTGTGGGTGCCGCTTATTCAGCCAAGTTCTTCCTCGCTGAACACAACTACCTGGCTTTCTCTCGGCTGCAGGTATATAAATACACTATACTAAATATACAAACTCTTGTTTTTTTAGTAAATGTAATGAAATATTTGTATATGGTAGTTGTATGATTTATCCTGTCTTTAAGGTAGAACACCCCATGACATTTTTATTAGGAAAAGAAAGTTATATTATATTAAAGTTATATTTTGCCACATTCACATTGTTATGTTGTATTTACAGTAAGTTCACATCCATGTAAACAATTGTATTTCACTAATAATGTCATCATAAACAATGTGTTACCAAACATTTTTATCTTCTCAAAACTGAGTCAAAAATATGTTTCCATGTCTGGAGGAAGCATATCTCTGGAAGTATGTTGTATTTAACCATATCGTGCACACATGGCAAGGAATATTTCAAAATAATAATTATTTAAATGTTACATCAGTATTTGTTGCTAAAAAAGAAAACATTCTGGACATAAAATATATACTATTTTTTTTCTGTAAATTCCTCTGACAGTTGTGTAGAGGATACGGCTGAATACATGTTATGTGCACACACAATCTTACTGAATTTCTTAGACAAGATAAACTTGAAATGTGTTTTACCTAGGACGTGGATGGAAACTTCTAGCAAATCATGGACATTGGAAACTGTGTTTCAGGAATGCAAATTTTTCATGATAAAGAACAAGGTAATGGGGCAGGTATGGGACTCGCTCATAACAGTCCTACGATGGCTCCGATATTTCTACCCGCTGTACTATTTATTCTTTGGTATGTTTACCTTTTATATAACTTATTTCTGGTATAATGACCAATCTGTTTGGTGACATTTGGTTGTTTTAGAATTGTTTGCTCTCAAACCAACATATTAGAATTAAATTGCCATGGCTTGAGTTTTTATCAATGGAAGAACTGGTTTGTTGCTCAACTTACTACATGTGGGGAAGCTTCCAGGGACTGACACTAAGGTTTTAGGAGTACTGGCCTGTAAGGTCCAAACAAAAAGTGTTCCACTGTTATAATGTACTGGCATGACACTACAGTGCAGGTCTGCTGTGTTGCAGTGTATGAAAGGGTCGCTGTGTCACATGACTCTTTGGCAGCACAGCATGTGATTTTTAGTACAGCAACATAATATTGAAAAAGTAATTATCATGACACCACAGGAACATGACATCATTGGAACACATATATATTTTTTATGTTGAGAACAAACATGAAGAAATAATGTTGCAAGCTTAATTTCTTGATTGGCACTTCACTATTCCTATTTTTATTACTTAATTTAAGCCATATTACAGATTACAAGTACATTATTATGTCTTACACAAATGTTGCTGCTTTGTTCGTACACACAGGGAAGTTGTTCAGAGATCTCATTATCACGAATGTGAATATCTATCAAAAGTGAGTGCTTTTTCCATCTTCTAAAATCACAGATAAATTATTGAAATATGTTGAAATATTTGTTATGATCTAATCTTAACATAACATGTTACATGCAGTAAATTATTCTGACATACACCCTGTAATTAATTAACAAATTATGATAAATATTTTGTTAGAATAACTTACCATTATTGGTTTCACAATGAGACTGTTAGTTATTGGTTGCTACGTAAAGAAAACAGGCTGAAAGTGGATGTAAATACATATCTAACTATACAAAATATGCAAGAATATCATACTAATGCAACGCATTACTATTTTTCTCGGAAGAATGCCGATTGTTTGGCCAGTTTACTTTTAGTTTATTTTCAGGTTGTTTACTGTCTCATCAACAGTGAGTGAGAAAGTCTTAGAGGAGACTCCAGACCTATTTTATTAAGTACCTTACTATGTAATAGTATGTACCATGTTTTTATATATGCATTATACTCTAATCATAAATGGTCTAGGAGCCTGGCTAAGAAAAAGCACAACAGAATTGTTTGAAGACACTTGTGATTATGTGAAATGGAGGGTCATGGTCGCCTTCTCCTTCAGCAGACACAGCACCCGATGCAATTTGTGATACACTAAGGTTTTGTGAAATTACAATTTACCATCACTGTCTGTCTTATTCAAATTTTATTCAAATACAATCATTCTTCTTCTGCAGTGAGGAGGATGCTGTAGACACGGTTGCAGGGATGCTGGACGTAGGTCTCTTCTGGAATGTCGTCATCAGTGCAGTGTACACCTACGTCCTCTTCTCCCTGCCCTGCTACTTCTACAAGGCCTTCCAAAGAGAGGTGGGCAAGTGTAACATAGCGGCTGACAGTTTTATTGAAATTTATCTTTATTGTAGCTTCTAAGCGTGGAGTATTGTTATAACTTATGCAGTTTTTATTTATTTAGAGATTTAATTGATCATGTGGAACAGGCTGGATACAGAGACAGAACAAGGGTAGAAGATGGTACGGAGACTGAATGTAAGCAGAACAGGCACAGTATTTTGTCTTTTTTCATATGGGCAAATTGTACATATGAAATCTCGTTCTTCCTGTGTGAGATGCACCTTATAAAATAATATTAGTTTTAAGGTAAACTGGTTGTCCCCAAAAAAGGTTTTGCCCATATAGCATTCCGCACTTTCCATATGAACGTAACCTTAAGGACATGTGGATAGCAGAGATAGTGTTATTCTGCTTTGGAAGGATTGTGGACTATGATTTATGATTTTATTAATCGCTGATTTATATGAATTTAACACAAATAATTGTTTAGAAGCATCAATATCAACAAAGTTTTGTATGTTTTTTAATACAAAAGCACAATGTGTGCACACTTGTGTAGTTGTAATGTCATCAGATAGCCTGATAGTCAACTATTTTATGACATTGTGTATGTTTGAGCTATTCCCTTTCTGAATGCAGTGAAGCCACACAAACTTGTCTTCAAGAGGAAGTATCTTTTCAAGTCAGAAGCCCTGAGTTAAAGTCCACTTAGGGCTTGTGCTAGTTGTTACCAATTCAGTATGTTGACTCAAGTGAGACAGTTTTGGTGACAATTGTTTAATAATGTACCAGTTTGCAGTCTGGTTGGAGACCTATAGAGTACACAGAGCCCTGGACAGGTGGTAATCCATCTTCTCAGCAAACAATAATTAGCACTGTTACAGCCGCAGACACACAGCATGCTTTCCTTTCCAAGACAGATTATGCAACTACAGGGGGTGAGGCCTTGTGGATACTGCCTAGCAAAAATCAAGAACCCTCTGTTAAGACAAATGCCCAAATCGATTTGAATAGAACATGTTTGAAAGAGTTTATAAATATAAACATCTATATATAAATGTCTATATACCAGATTTAAAAAATCAACAAAACAAAAAAAATATGATTTAAAAAACGTTTTAAATAAAACAAATCCAATTTTTATTTTTTAAATCATGATTTTTTTCAACCCTGATTGTGGAGAGTAGAAGCTGAAATGACTGAAAGTCTATTGCCTGGTCCTCACCCTGCAGGGGAAATAAGGAGAAGTAGTTCTCATCTACTTTTTGTTCCCAGAGTTGAAATAAACATTGGAACTAGGGTATTCTCAGTTGCTGCACCTCAACTCGTTGGAACTCATTCCGCTTTAGCATTAGGTCAGCAAGAAATATAATAACACTTTGCCATCATCTGAAGACATCTTTTTAACTTGACTTGTCAGTGAGTTTATTCATCCATTTTTTTATAACTCAAAAATGTTATACCGATTTGACACTGCCTAATCCTTTGGATTTGACATTCCTCTGAGCTCGGGTTCCTGAAGATTTTGGCACAATAGAAGTCTTGGTATTCTATTGTATTTTTTTATTGTATTTTTCAATGGATATGTCTACTATTGAAAGAACGTGATGTTTATCAGTCGGTTGTCATGAGAAGACAGCCAAATGTTGTTGTTGGTTTGTAATTTTAATATGGCAAGTTTAATTTTGCAGCGACATGAATTTCCTGTAGAGATTCCATTTGATGAATCACCAACTTACTGTCTCCACCAGATACTTCCATGTTCTGCGTATCCCCTTCTACAGGTGAGTAGTTTTAATATGATACAATACAAAGTAATTTCATATATTATTTTTGGCCTCTGCTTATTTATCTTTTGTATATAAAATTAACAAAATGTGTTCTTTACTTACCACTGTGTATTGCAAATTTTTCTTTTCTTCTCACCTTGCAACATTCTCGTGTATATAAATTAACAAAATAATACTTTACTTAACATTGTATATTAAAAAATTATATTTTCTTCTCTCAATGCAACAGTCTCTAGTAATCAGCATATTTACAGTGTTTTGGTCACAATGTGTCATTCTAACTAACTTTTCATTATTGCTGATGATGCTACAATAAAAAGAAAACAAACTTGGCATTTGTTACATCTTCTAAAAAAGACCAAAATATAAATGTACAACACAAGGTAAAATACACAAAGCAATGAACAATAGGTAGGTACAATAGGTAGGTACAATAGGTAGGTACAATAGGTAGGTACAATAGGTAGGTACAATAACAACATGTACTTACTGATTCACTTGATGATTGTCTAATGTAGTATCAAAATCAAAGATTACTTCTGCTCCTTTCAGTACTTGGGTTTTTTGGACCTGTACCTGCTGTCGAGATATTCTCCTCGCAGGAGGAAAGAGATCTTTAGTTTATCGCAGCTGGGCGGCCATCCTCGAAACTGGAATGCTATCAAACAGGAGTGCCTTACATCACTGAACTTTTTCACGGAGGATGTGGTACGCTTCAATAACAAGATACTGTTGAATGGTATGGGAGCTCGCCTGGGTACCGTCGTGCCAGAGATAAAGAAACAGACACTACTGCCTGTTTCGCCTGTTCACAAAGGTATGTACTTTTGCAATGTTCAAGCTGTGAAACAAATCCCACAATTGATGTGTAATTTGTGTTGAGATATGATTAGAGTACAAGTTATTGAAACAGAGATTCAAAGATGAACAAGAATGGTAGAGACTCCAAGCAGTGGTAATCACTTGCCCAAGAGAGTACTCCTGCAATCTAAACCAAGCGAACAGTCCTAGTCACAACTACAACTGAGAACAAGATATATATATAATTACAAACTATGTTGAAGTTTCTCATGAAATTAATAACGCTGACTGATTCAGTTTGTTTGTTCCTGTGATAGACAGTGGATCATCTTCCTATTCAAGTAACATTGGTGAACAATCCTACTATTCCGTGCTGACACACAGAAGTTTCCAAGCATCCACAACATCGGCTGCTGTAACATCCTGCACTTCAGCACCAGCCATTGGAGCAGTAACACCTGCTGCTGTATCAACCCTGGCACCTGTAACATCAGGTTGGTGCTAGATTGGCCATGTGGTTCAAAGACGTAACGTCCATGCTTCTATACTTCGCAGTTAGGGAGTACCTATATGTTACAACCCTAAACAGACCGTAGCGTACATTTGCTGAGAATGCTTATAGGGATTCCAAAATATTGTAGTGCGAGCGAAATGCTTGCCTATACTAATGTGCCAGATAACTAATGTGTTCTCAGAAGGTATATATATAATTTTATGAAGTGCATTGAGAAAATGAGCAAATATATTGTACACAGCATTGTATGAAGTGATATAATGTATTCGTCTTTGCCACGAAAAAGATGTTTGATACAGTTATATTCCTTAATTTGTTACACTTGATATGGCCTGCCATGACATGCAGTTGATTGTATTAAGTAGAGTTGTCTTTTGATGTTGTATCACCTGATATTTTGATATATCTATGGAACGCTCCTTGTAATAAGGAATAAGTCTGCAATAAACTAAATCTTAAAGTTCAACAAATGTTCACAAAACTGAGTTTAATTGTTCATAGCTATTTAAAAATAGCATGATAAAAAGAAGTGCAGATATGATGTTCCCCATCCTGAATAAGTTGATGGTGACTGAGACATAGTAAGAGTTCATATGTCATCATACATGCTTTTAATATATCTGATGCAATGTTGTTACTGCAATTCTTAATTATGAAAACACTGAGATAAATGTGAACTAGGAACTGACTGTCACATCGTCATTGTCATTGAACTATCTGTGAACTTACTTTCAGCTCAATCTGCTGACAATCCTTTCGTTAGACCCGTGAAAAAGGTAAGTAAAACTGGTCCAACAAAAAGCTATTCTAACACACAAGTTTTATCCATTCTAGTGCTAAGTTTCTACCTAGTCAATTACCACTGAATACCGAGTTTCTTTTGAGCTTTCAGTGACATTGAGTAAAACATGTCAACCTCACCTATTAGAGAGAAGAATGCATTTTTCTATTATTAAACTAGAATCATCAAGGAATATTGTAAGCATGCGAATTTAAGAAATTGATTGCCATGGAAACCAGATGGCTGATTACCCTTAGTTGTTTTGTCATGTTTCTCCTAGAAAGATGCACTTTTTTAGTAGGAACACCTCATATATTATGAGTGAAGGATGAAGCCATAACATCGAGGTACTAGCAAGCCGCAGGGAACTCATTTCACCTCACTTTGCAGGAATCAATTCCAATTTAATCTGTTTTGATTTTTATCAATTCAAATTGACACAATTGTTTCTTCAATTCAGAATTGATCCCAGGTCAGCACACTGCACTAGCCCCACAGAGTTATACATCATGTTACGTTGTTCGTCAACCTATGCTCTGTTTGTTCCTGTAGCTTTACAAGAAGCTGCTATCCAGCTGGCCTCTCTCCTTCCTCTTGGCCGAGCTCCCCGAGGCTGCCAGTCGCACGCTCTTCATTGATGCCCAGACACACATCTGGACTGTAGAAGGTAACGTTGTGGTTTCAGTTTATCATCTTGTGGTGTGTGATGGTACGCTACACTGAATGACTCCCCTTTCACAGGACTTGTGGAGTACCTGATCTGTGGCAGAGCTGTTTCCTGCTTTATTTAATTATTTTATTTATTATGGGACTCTGGTTCAGAATAAGTTCATAACATTGTGTGATCAATTATTTTGTGTATTGGTGTTCTATTCAACAAGTGTACATGAACTTGAGTGTAACATCCTGTTGGATGTCTTCGTGAGGTTCTTTTGAACATTTTGTTAGACAAACGTTTTGATTTGAAAATTGTCAAGAAAGCAGTGCAATACATGTATTTATATTACCCATAAAATTTGTTTAAGTGTCATGAGTGCTTGCATGCGTGTTTGTAATTATTTATTGTTCCTCTGGTGTTACTATTTCAGCTTTATCGTATCTTGTTTCTGCCTCCTATGCCGAAGATGCCTTTGGAGTTGTACAGCGATCACTGGTGGAAATCTTAACCACTCTGCTAAGTTTGTATGAGGTCAGTTTATTAACTTTATTCTTGAATCCACTGTGTTTTTCAAACATTAAGTGAGTGTATGTATGCATAGGGTAACCTGGATCGTTTTACCATCAGCTCAGTGATTTAAAAACAAAGTAAATATGCCGGGTATAAACATTGTTAAAACTCTCTCCTTAATTAATTTCACAAATCAGGTTCGTTTATATTCAGATTTGTAGTGTGTGAAAAGTATTATGCGCAGTAGGTTTTATAAGAGAGTGCACACTTTTGTTAAATCATCGAAAGAATTCACTTTGATCAAAAGATCGGTTGACTTGCGAAAGTGTAAAAAGCCTTATGTTATAGAATATAGAGGTGCAGCTACTTTGCCATTTTACCACTGATTTTTTACTGGAGCTAGTCAAAAATAATTTGTTAGTTTGTCTGACAATTTCACCCGACCTAATTAACAAATTTGCATGAATGAGCTAGCATGCTGTAGTGGATGCTAGGAAGGTTTGATTTGTCATGGAATGAGTCTGAATTGAGATGAGCCAAAAATTAATTGAGGAGAGACTTTTAAAGCCAATAATATACAATACTTTGTATCAATAAGTTACTATAATCCAGCAATACTTTATAACATATTTTGCATTTCTAATCAGATAGAGGATGACTTGATATATGTAGACACGAGGTACCTGTGAGGGGCCTCCGTTCAGTCAGCTATATAACATGAGTTCCTGGCAATTGAGAGTAGTGGATATGTGAATGAATAGTTTTCATGCAGTAATTGCAGCATGGCTGTGAACCACTTCCCAGAGAAGTCAGGTTGGTGTTGGAATGCCCAATTCTGCCAAGGCGTGAAGTGTAAGGTGTTTTGAACAGTGCCAAGGACTGAATACCATACAACGTTTGCGTTACAGCTTCGTTGGCAAAGCACTAGACTGGATTATATCATATCTGCAAGAGCCAATCATCGAGTACAACTACTCTGACGGCGGGTGTCCCACAAGGCTCTGTCCTTGGACCACTGCTCTTTTCACTGTACGTCCAGCTTATTGGCGACATTATTTGAGCCCATGGACTATTCTTTCTCCACTATGCTGATGACTTACAGATCTACTCACACTTTGACCTGAATCCATTCGCTTTACCGGCTGTTGTGCAGCAAATGGAGGATTGTTTGGATGACATAAAACAATGGATGGCATGGAATTCTATGTATATGAATAATGGCAACAGTATCTTCCAATTGCACCCAAGTCTGCGGCTGAACTCGTTGACGGCAATGTGATTCGTGTTGGTGTTTCTACAATCACAGCTTCGCAATGTGTTCGAAATCTCGGTGTCTTCAGGCACCTAAATATGAAAAAGCAAGTGTCTCAAACCGTCAGTGCATGCTCATTCTACCTCTGCCACATCAATCAAATCAGCCGTTTTTTACCCAAACCGATAAAGGAAGTGTAGTCAATGCCATCATCACATCGCGGCTTGACTACTGCCATGCACTCTCTGTAGTTAATATTGCATGTCTGCAACGAATACCCAATTCGGCTGCCAGATTGATTCTGCATTGTCCACGTAACGACAGTACCAAGCCCCTGTTACAAGAACTTCACTGACTGCCTGTGGCACGCAGAGTCGATTTCAAGATACCGGTACTTACATACAAAGCCATGCACGACGAAGCGACAGTGTATCTGTGTCCACAGATACACTGTCGCTTCGTCGTGCATGGCTTTGTGAACTCGGTGCACTCATATCAACCGGCAAGAGCACTGCGCTCTGCCAGCAGTAACAGTTTGGAAGTGAAGCGCACTCGTACCAAGGCTGGGGGCGGCTCGTTCACAGTGGCTGTGGCATCTCTGTGGAACACTTTACATAACTTTATTAAAACCTGTGACACTCTCGTCAACTTCAAATGTTGTCTAAAGACACATTTTTTTCGTATCGCGTATTAGCATACATTGCAGATGAACATTGTCCTCTACTCATAGCAATTTAAATTATGACTTCCAGTAATCTTATTCATGATATTTAACATTATTTTACTAATACATTTTTATCATTTAAACTAATACTATAAAAATATTTTACTAAATTATTAAATTATTTATTGTTATTAATCATATATATATACATTTATTAGTATTATTGATATAATTTATAATTATTGTGCTATAATTTTTTTTTATTCTTATTACTAGCAGCTAATATATTTATTTTACTATTTCCTTATTTAGCAATTCTGCACTATTTTATTGCTGTATCTATTTAAAATAATTCTTATTACTAGTAGTATTTTAAATGGATTTATTTGTTATTTTGTAATTTTACACAATTTTATGTATTTTAATATGTTGTGAAGTGCAACGAACAATTTTGGATCTGGCGCTATACCAAATAAAATATATCATTATTATGTAAGAACATGCCTGTACTCAGTTATAATGTCAATTACCCCAGGCTGTTGAGAAACACTTCAAGGTGGCCGTGACCACCAGTCACAAGAACCCGCGGGCCCTCGGACCACACAGTGACGTCACACTGCGACACGCCCTTCGAGCGACCTTGAGAACAGCCATCTATAGGATCGTGACGACATTCGGCAAGCACCTCAGGTGACTTCACATAGTTGCCAGTTTCATTTGTAAACAAGTGAAAAAGGCAAAAATCCCAAATGGCTTCGAAGCTCGGTGCACTGAACATGGTTGATGAAAAAATACAGTTGTGCAACCACACAGCAACTGTTTAATTTTAGCGGAAATGCGACATGTCAAAACATAATATAAATATCTTTATGGTATTGATTTGTTAAATAAAGGGCTGGTGTACATGAGTGATTTGTGCCCCAATCAGTCAGGTGACACCATGTCATGAATAATAATGTATTTGACCTAATAAGCATAATTATAGTACGCTTAAAAAAGTTGGCCCATGGTAAAATGCTAACAAATCTGTTCTAATAAGCGTACAACAAAATTTGTTTCACTAGACAATAAGGTGTTTAACACTAGTGCTGTCATTTGGTGACTAGTGTAGAACAACTAAAAAGTTGTGCCAACTGTTTAAAGGGAATAACAACAAGGACTAGCTAAAATGCTTTTTCTGTATGTACACGTTTAAAGTGAAACCAAAGGCATTTTTGCGGCCTTTGCATCTATAAGAATACTTGAATACAAACCATTTGCAACTATAATCAAGGATATCATGCAAGTGGTTAACTAAATATACCTTGTTGAACACTGAAAATCTTTTTTGTATGGGCAGCACCATATTTGTTCAGAATCCTATGTCAGGAGTGCTGACTAGGTTTTCCACAACTCCAACTTTAAATGCCTGATCATAGAAGTAGGCAATTTTAGTCACATACTTGCCAATAAGTTTGGGCATGCTGTTTGCGTCTAAATTCAACTTATTTGGCAAGATAGTTCATTCATTCATTGTTTACTAACCACCTCGCATTCTGATTTGACAGTTCTTTTGATCGAGTGTTTGCGTTGTGTCGAAGCTTTTAGCTGAGGTACATGCTGGAAGATTGTTGGTACTGTTTCAGGCTTTAACGTTCTCTGTCGCCGACGTTTTGAAGGATCTTATCCCATTGTTTGATGAAAATATATTAACTTCAAAACACTACTCTCCAAAGTGGGCCAAATGGTGGGTCTAGCATATCGCATGGGCTTCCAACCAGCCTGCTCGCAATTGTGAATTCATTGCTTCACTACTATCTGTTTTTTCAGAGGAAATTGAAAAATCTCTATACCTCTCTGAATCACATTTACATCCGAATCCTTCACAGTACAACATTGTAAGAGTTTTTGCAAATCCAATATAAAAGCAAATAAAAATGTAACAACACATCTCAACCATGTTAAAAATACATGCTATATGCACAGCCTATGTCACAGCCATGTTGGGGGTTAAGGGGCTGCTCGCTGCTTATTGGTCAAAATTACAAACACTGATGAATATGTCGGCCTCCATGAAAAATGACATTAGACCAGAATTTAGAACAGATTCCCAGTAAACTGCTCGCGAGTATATTCTTGATTATAGTTGCAAATGTTTTTAGGCACTCTTATAGGTGGAAAGGCCTTTGGTTTCACTTTAATGCTAAAATAAAAAATTAGGAAAAATTTATTTATAGGTAAAATTAGATGTTTAATGCATCTAACTCGCAAAGCATGCGTAAAATTCGAAGTTAATGAGATAAGTGATCACGTGGTTTTGTGACGTCAATGATGATATGGGTTTACATTCAGTCAGTGATTTCTACGCAATGCTTCAATGTAGTTTCACTCGCGTTACTATAGTGAGTGATGGCGATGTAAATTTTCCAGAATAAAAAGTATAATGTAACAATTTCGAACCGCTAGCAGCAAGTGATACCGCAGAATCATCTTCGAATTCGGCTCTTTTGGAGCAGTTTAGCAATGCCAGAAGATATAGCTAGCTAGGATTGGTGGCATCAACATAGCTTCCACTACTGGGAATAATGTGGGCACATCTTCCTCTTTCAAAGAGATTTTAGCACCAGGATAACCCAGGGCTGCACCTTCTCTGGTCCGGATCACAGTTGAAACACGTTTTCTCAAAGCGAGCAAAGCCGACTGTACTTCGTCGTCTTGACGTTTGCTTTTTTTAGACAAAGCTGGCTCCGTAGGGAACTTAAACCAACTACATGTTACTTTATTCTTACTACTGTTTGCATTACAATCAAATGCCGCACAGTAAACCATTACGGCACTCACTTCTAAACAACCGCTATCACTGTCAACAGTATGGTGAATGAATTGAAAGTCCCAGTCTCGTAGCACTTCCTTATCATCAGTGATGTCACGTCGAAGCTTGCCGATAAGCTCAGGGAAAATATGCATAATTGAGGCAGGCTGGTAGAATAGAGTATTATTTGGAATTATTAATGAATGGAATTCTAACGAATTGTTTGGTGTTGTGGAAATATACTACAAGATGTAATATAATATGATTTCCAGCAATCGTTGTTATTCCCTTTAACACCAGATGGCGACACTTTTAAGTTGTTCCACACTAGTCAAATTACAATAATTAAGGGTCCTACTGATTAAAAAAGGGGGTGCATGCTAATTAGGGCATGTACACTTAATAGGTCAAATATGGTATGTGTGTCTTTAGACAAGTGACCTGTTTAGACAGTGCAATGTAGATCTTGACTTGCCCTAATTGCACTGACACAATCATAGCCACAAATTGGCCTAGCTAATTGATCTAGGGAGGGTGTCAACTAATGCTTGGGCCTCATGACACTGTCAGCCAACCAATGAGCCAATTAATCTTGTGTGTGTAAAGCAGCCTTTAATGAGTAACCACTTTAGGACAACAGTATATATAATGGTGAAATGATTTAGAAAATGAATTACCATTCTTTGAGTAATTTCAGAACACACAGTTATCTGCCTGGCATAAAGGAGTAGTTAGGATGTGTGAATTTTAGAGTATCTCATAAAAATGGAATGTAGAATTCTAGATAAGCCATTGTCTTCCTTGTCCATATGCTATCTGGGGCATGTTGCTGGGGCTGCCATATTTTACCGTCAGTTGGTTTAGGCATAAAAAATCCCCAGTTTCTTATCAACACGTGCATTTGACAAACCTTTTTTATTGTCTTCTAAATATGGTTTTTTTTCTGCACAATAAGCAAGATCCGAAGTTCCAAGGGGTACTTATTGTAAAAAATTAGGAGTGTAAGAAATACACTTGGTACACCTCTGAAGCTGTTGTTGATTGAGAATAGCCCCTTTGATAGTGGCTAACACCTCCATCAGCATACTAAGAAAACTCACCTTTCGTTATTATGATGAGAACCCAGAATTTTTTTTATGGCCTTATAAAGAAGACATTTTACCTGGTGTGTTTTGCTTGTAGTGCTGTGCCACTGAGTGGAGATCACGAGCGGCGGCTGCGCAACTTCATAGAATTCAAAGAATGAAAGAACTCATGATGCTAAACGGACGAGCAGTTTATCTCATCTACGCACCAACAGTAGTAATGAGACTGATCAGTTATGTGGACTTAAAAAATGTCATTGCCAAGTGAAATTAATTGACCATGAACATGAAATTAGGCTGAAGAGCTTGTTGCTTAAATATCACTGACATTATCCAAGTGACATGTGTTATGCAGCTGCTATAATTTTGTGAATTTAAGGTGGATATCTGATTACTACTGCATCAAGATGGAATATATTATATATATATATATATATATATATATATATATATATATATATATATATATATATATATATATATATATATGGTCAATGTTTGAATTTTTTTAAAGTATTTTTTCTAGGTTCTTCTTAATTTCATACTTGACACTGTTGTGCTTTGTTTATATAAATGTATTTCAGAGCTGTACAAGATGGCATGTTGTGTGTGGTAAAAGTTACTCAGTTTACATAATCTGCTTAATTTAATAAAATTATATAACAGCTACTGTATTAAAGTTGTACATGGAATATGTTGCCCCTATGAAAATCTATAAAACTTTTTGTCTTTAAGTTATCAAGTGGAAAAAGAGGAAATGTTATCAGTGGTTTTAATGGCAGTTATTGGACATTTATTAGAAACACCAGCTACTGACTCAACAAGTTGTAGTTATACAAGGTTGATACCTTTGATTTAACAAGATTTGCCATCCAAGCCAAAGGCCCAGAAGGCAAGTGGACAAGGAAGCCATTGGCTTATCGAGAGTCCAACAATGTTCATCTACTTATAACCCGCCCTCCTGAGATATGTGTCAACCTTGTTTTTAAACATATGCTGCTAGCAGCTACACAATCTGTAGACAATTTGTTCCATTCATTTATTGTCCTCTGTGAGAACGAGTGCTTCCTGATGTCCAATCTACATTGATCCTTTACTAATTTTACCTCGTCCTCTAGTTCTGCTATCTGATGTGTAAGTGTGGGTACTATGGTAGACAGTGGTGCAAATGGTGCGAATAGGCATAAAAAATGTCATGGTACACTTAAAATTTGCATGCATGCATGCACGCACACAAGCACACTGATCTCATCATGAGTAATCCCTATTACACTTTAAGATGTATGATTGATATAGCTAGTTAACAAGCTAGACCAACCACCAGCAACAAAACAATAATGCATATTTTTTTAATGTCTTTATTTAAATCCATTTATTTAAATCAGTTTAGAAAATTATAATTTGTTTAATTATAAAAAAATATGCATGACGTTTGTTATGTTATTTGTTTATAAAACAAAATCTTGCATCGAGTGTGCCACTTATCAACTATAATCATTCAGATCAAAGCACACAATGGTGCAGATTCCAAATTGATTACTGATTAATGATCACCAGCAAAAACTGCCTGAGATTGTACACATTGAATTGGAAAAACAAAATCAACACCTCAATCAGTTTCATGAGCGTCTTAATTATGAAACCAAAAGTTCTTTTTACTACTTTCTCTTGGTTTACTGCAGACATGGTGAAGATATGATTGGTAATTGACCTGACTTGATAACAAATTTGAATCACTGATTACTGTTATGTTTATTATAAAAATTGACTTAATTTTTTTATTTTAGGGGTATCTCAAAACATTGATGTGTTTTCTAAAAAACGTGCTTATTTTCTGTGCTGACCTCTATAGTGACTTCTAGTGCATGCAGGCAGTTTTGCATTATGATGGCTGAAGTGCCAACTGACAAATACAGAGTAGCTAATGTTGTACACATGTGCAGGTCAATGTAATTCAGTGTCATGTTGTGGAGGGGTCATAGGTTAAAAGGTATCTGTTGTAAATGTTTTCAGATCATCCCAGGGTAAATGGGCTGCAGCAGCATATGGGTCTGCTAACCCATTTCGACAATTAAGCTTTTATCGTAACTTCTCATTAATGCACAAAGTGATGTAAAAATTAATAATGTACTTCTTCCCTGTGCATAGTTAAACTATTTCCAAGGGACAGACAATAAAGTCTAGTCACGTGCATTATTAGTTTACAACACCAGATGTTAATCACAATCACAGAAAGTTAGGAAAAACATAAAAAATCATACCTTTAACACATATTTTCTGACCGTTATGACAAATGACACCTACTGTACGTCAATCGTCTTCTAATAGCATGTTCAATCACTAGGTGGTAGGCGTGCCATGCAACTGTCTGTGGCACTGCTGGGAAACGTGGGTGACTCAACTAACACTGCCTTCCCTACGTGTTACGCGGCAGTACACTACATAATTACTAGAAAAGTCGTTTTTCATGTTCTTTGTCTTAGATTTTGGATCCGACCATTAATTAGATTTGTGTCTCCGACAAAACAACTTCAGTGTCACAGACAACAGTGAAGACTTCTCGGAGTAGAATACTTCACAAAGTTTACAATAACTTCTGCAAAACCTTATTTGACAACGATAAATGTTATCGTTGTGTTTTTCAACGGTTGATAATTAATTGTACTTGATTACGTTTCTTCACCCATATATTGTTTCCTACGACTTGGGGAGGTTGTTTTAGGCACAGGCACAGGCACAGCCACAGCGAAAGCGTTGGTTACGGGTTGTCTCGTCATTCAAATCATACAGCGCAATGTGCTCTGTGTCATGTTCGGTTACGAATAATTGGTGTACAACTCTAATTCGTGGGCTATTTTTAAGATATTTCACAATGCTGGATTAAAACATTTGTTTTCATGTGTTTATTGAAAAACAATCTTTTGTCGTCAAGTACGCCATCAACATTTCACGCCAGCCATTTTGATTAAGTTGTCCTTCGAAGCAAAATGGCTGCCGACCAATTTACCCCTTACATTCAACGTGACTGGCTAGGACTACTTTGTCTATACCTCGTACGAGTAACACTCATTTGTCCGATAAATGACAACAAATATGATTATTTTACAATGTTATGATATGCAAATAATAAAAAATAAAAAAAATCATATTATTCAATTCCGATAGGGGATGCTTATGATGATCACTTGGCTTCGACGCGTAGGAATCTGCGCATTTATTATGTAAAGCTTCTGGCAACAGTTGCCGTAGGAATAAACGCCATAGCCACGGTAGCTGTGACGACTGTTACCCGCCAACAAGACTAGGTGATTTTTCCTTTACATTTTACCTTGTACACTTAGCTAATGTACCACAGTGTTTTTCGGTCCTAACTTGGTCAGTTGATGTCGTTGTTTTTAGGGAAAACTGATCACGGGATGATCCCATATTGTACTGCGTGATCAGTGTTAGTAACTGAACATGGCGTTGTGAGAATTGAACAGTAAAACCGAATTTCGCAGCTGTTTTTCACGAGTTTGACGAGTTTTGGTGTTGTTAATCAGAGATCGGTTGCCGTTGCCTACCGTTTTAAAAAGCAGCGCGGTATTTCATCGATCTTTCACATATAACGAAGCTTCATGAATGTGAAATAACGGATAATTTGTGCAGTTTAAATAAGTTTGTGAGGAAATGTGAATCTTTGAAGTAATGGCAGTTGTGAACTCGTCGCCATGGACATGTAGACTGACCGAGTCACATGTTCCGTCATTCCTCAGATCGAAATAAATGATTACTAAGACATAGATTCTGAAACGAAATGGTCGGATTACAAATAACGAATTTAAAAACATGCCATATGAGAAACTTAAACATGATGCTGGGTGGTAAATGATTGATAACAACATTATCAAACTGATAAAGATGCCTTATATTAGTTAAACAATTCGTATAAAATATTTATGTTGTGGTGATTTTGCACTTTCTGCTCATGATTATTCAGTAAAAAAAATCAACTTACATAATGGACATTGTTAAATGTTGACATAAATATAACAATAATGTATCTCTGCATTTGATATAATTTTCATTCAGTGCAGCATACAATCCTTAAGTTTTTCTCTAATTGTGAGGTCTAAAAATAAAATATCACACAAGTTTGTCAAATTAAATCAGTTGGTAAAATCAATCAAACATTTTAACAAGATACAATCTTTCATTTGGTTGTCATCAACATGACGCAACAATTATACTATTTAGAACCCAAGCTCCTGATACTAATTGCCATTACATTCGCAAGATTATGGAACCACTGTTTTAAATTGTTTCTCATATCAAATCTGAGCATTTCATACAGGTCTTTGGAAATAGTTAATTCTAATCACTACATGTTTGTAGCATATCAATCGTGCTTGAAATATAACTGAGAAAAGTGTACATGTTGTGTCTGTACTTTGGTAAAATAATACATATTCAGATTTTGTATTTACAAAACATAATATTAATGGAGATGCACATTAATATATTACAGCTAAGTTAGTTTTATCTATGCAACTTCTGACATTGTCCCTTGAATGTTCCCATCTATGTCTTTTCTTTGTGATTACTCTTGCCAAGTTTGTCAATTTACAATGTGATGGCCGGCAAGTAATTTCACTAAGCCGAGTTACACTGTCAGTATGATTTTGATCCCTATCAGTGTCTGAAATTAACACACGCACAAAATTAACATCAGCAAGATTTTTTTTTTCTGGCCCAGTTCCATTTTGAAGTGGCCCTTGTGAGAAGTTTTCATGCATAAAACGCAGACTAGAATCAGGGTTGGCCGGTATTTCCTGGCGGTAATCCCGCCCCGGGAAATACTGGGAAATAAGAATTTTTAATATGTTTTTTGTTTAATTTGATTTAATTTGTTTGTTATTTGTATATATGATTATATTACATTGAAGTGTATGTTAGTATGTTAATTGAAGGTGTAAAACTGTTTCGTCCCGGCCAAGGGTACTCATCAGATAGCTTTTAAGGCAGCCATGACAATTTGTTGGTCAAGCTGGGTCTTCATTCTGTGATCTGTCTGGCACCCATAGTTGTTGATATTGCTCTGCTGCAATTTGGGACGCTTGGCTGCTGGAGTAGTAGTCACCTCGGTCTCAACTTCCTGTGGCCCATCTTCAATTTCTTCATGTCGTCGTTTGTGGGTTTGTTTTGGCAGACCCGGACATCTTTCTCTGTGACTCTTTAGTCGATCAGCCTTCGCGCTAACAATAGTCTGGCAGTCGTTGCATTTCGCAGTTTGCTTCTTCCCTTCTACGGTAATAGTGTAGAAACCCCATATTGGATTCTTGGCTTTCATGGTTAAGTTGCTGCTAGACTGAGAGTATAATATGCATGTGCTCTGACAAAATTTACTGAAACCTTATATACCTTAGCAAGATATGAAGCCATTTAGCACTTATTCCTGTGATTGGCTGTGAAACTAATTGACAGCAAATTGACAACTAGCACCCCCTTTAACTGTTTTAAGCTCATGTCTGTGGACTGGCCCTGTGGAGATAATTGACACCTTTTGTTAATCAATTAAATGACTCTTCTTAAACAAACACTGGAACCATACCTGGTACATGCTTGAGTAACAGTGTAAAGATGAAGCCATGTATACCTGTCATTCACTGTCTTTGTACCACTGTATTTTTAAAAGACAATGAAGATTGACACCTTTTTGTGAAATGACACTTCTGTAGCTAAGAGTAAGGGATCGTGATATAGATTAGATAGATAATGTGTTATTTATGATGAGCCATATGACCCATGAACAAATTGTCATGGCATCAAGTGTTAAATAACCAGGTAAGAACATACTTTCCATATTTCCCAGTATTTCCCACCGTCTTGGGAAATACTCTTATTTCCCGGGAAATAGCCAACACTGACTAGAATAAATTAATAATAAAAAACAATGTCAAACATGCAAGTTGATAGATAATCTAGATAACAAAATTGTAATAAAAAAATCATGTAATTCTATATTACATTGCGGCGAATGCAGTCTGAAGCTGTAATATACATGACTAATACAGTCTGAACAAGTTGTGGCTGTCGGAATTAATCGGCGGGGTGGGGCCGATAACTTACGCATTTCGATAAACTGAATCGGCTGCTGCAGATAAAAAGCCTTAATTTTGAACACTGCCTATGCAGAAACCAAATTAAATATGTTGAAATTCAGATAACTACTCAACAGTATGCAATTCGCGACTCTAGCAAAAAGTGATGATGCACTATAGAAATCCTATAGCAATCCTGCAGTTAATTATTACTGCAGAATCAAGTGCAGTGGCAATTTCAGAATAAAAGTACAGATTTTGTACTTACTGCTGTGATTGTTTTTAGTTTTCACCTTTGCATGTGACAGTAAATTGCAGAAAGGAAACTGGTGTTGTAATGTTTCCTTTTTGGTTGGAACTGCAGCGGTTTGTGCAGGCCTGAGTGGGTGCAAACAATAAACTTCATGGTTCATTAATTAGCTTGCTCATTGCATCAATAGAGCAGGTAAGCTGCATACCAGGGCCTCACTGCAACTCACACCAGTGTTGCTCACCGTAGCAACCATGCAGCCATGCTTAATGCTATGGAAATTGGCAAGCCAGCACTGGTTACAGCTTAACAACAGATGACAAGTGATAAATAGGATTTATAAATGATGGGCCTATGCCTGTCCAGATCACCGTTGTTCATTTAGAGGCAATGTGTTATGTGCTGGTGGCATTATATACAATGAATATTTTAAAGGCTGTTTAAAAAAGCTGATTGTCTGGCTGAGGTGGCTATTCTATGCTTGTTTAGAATTTAGTAGTTTCAATAGAAGTTTTTAAAATAACCATATTTTTTCTCTTATTGAAATTGAACTAGTAAGTAATGTTCCAAATGAATAACACAATTGGTGACACAATTCCACTTTATAATCTTGGGTGGGAATAAGCAAATATTTCTAGACAGATTTTGATTAACATGAATGAGTTACAGACTTACAGTTGCTTCAGCACTAGAAATAAGTTTTTAAAAATGTGTCAAAGAAGTTTTGTTTTATGATATCTTATGTGGATACTTGTCAGATAATTACTTTAAGTGGCTGAATTGTGTATGCTAAAGAAGTTTGCCATTGGCCAGTCGCAAGGTTAAATATGCTTGTGTTTTACTGTGTGGTGGCGCCACCATTGCCCATTCGGATTTTGTCGTCATCGCCATTAAATTTTAATTGGTTCTTGTTGGCGCTATGACTTTTATACATTCAAATAAATGTTTACTTTACTTGTTTAAAGTAAACCCCATACATTGCAATTGGTGAAACAGTTTTGAATTGCAACATCATCGATCACCGTAGGCGTAGCCTAGGCAAGGCACGACATGGCACTGATTTTGTGTGCGACTTCGCTTAGGCGGTTTGAAAACTGCAACTGAAATTCACAAATACGCCATGTATAAAAATCAGATGGATAATCATAAATGCAGCTTAGTAGGCAACATCAACATAAACTGGGGTGAAATGGCATGCTTCCATTGCATCATAACGCCAAATGCACAACTCAAACTTGGTGCGCAAAATGTTTAAAAAAAACAAGTGGTACCAGAGATGTGCGTCGTGAATTTGTGTTCAGAGCGGTTAAAAGACGAAGTGAAACAATTATTACTATTGTCGTTTTCAATGTTTAATCAACTTTTACACACCGTGTCAATTCATATGCGAGTTCGGTAGCTCAGATCCAGGTTATTATTTTCGATTTCCATTACAGCGTAATCGGTCGATCAGATCGTAACGAAATATTGTTGATCCCATATCTATTCCATAACTGTACATGTATTTTATACAGTTCAACATACAACAGTATGTGACATTTAGACATAATACACATCAACGCTAGTCCACTCATTCGATAACTTTTTATAAACCGCGCGGCCAGCACATCGTGGCTTCGATGGTGTTCTTTCATTCTTGGTGCAGCATACTGCGGTCGCCATCTCCAGTGATGGATGATACGTGAACTCCGAATATATTTGGAGTCCGAATGCTGCGTTATAAAGAGGGTATACTTTTCTAGTGAATCTAATTCTCAAGAAATTCCTTGTCAAGACGAACACTTGGAGGCAGCGAGCGATTTTAGCAATTGACGGAAGCGATAAATCACTCCCTAGATTATTGATTTACGTGAGCGATAAGGAGCGAGAGCGATCGCTCGCCTCAAACGTGATGCCCTGCTTGTCAACTATATTGTGTAGGGATTGTGTTACCTGTTTTTTACTGTATTTTCTTCATCATTCTCAAATGCAGATTGCTATGGCTTGAACAGCTGCATGATTCGAGCAGCAACATTATCTGCCATGTGGAATATTGACAGAAAGTATAGAAGTCAATGACCAAACTCACATCCTTCATCGTTAATGTGTGAGTCATTCATGTGGTCAGGTTTGAGGCATTGTCTAAACTCTGTTTAACCCTAGGAGTGACCAATGATAATCTTCCAAGGTGCACACAAATCGGAGTTTTTCACAAGGGTGCTTTTAAAAAATCATAACATTGCTAATAATTATCGCACAAATGTGATTGAAATATCATTTTGTGGCTAAAAAGACTATTATAATAATACCTCAAAACACCTGCAACATCATTCCATTTTGTGGCTAACAAGACTATTATAATAATACCTCAAAAACACTTTCAACATCATTCTAAGTGTCTGAACTAGTATAATAATATGATTCACTAATGCTGTCATGCAGTTTGCCAAAATATTGACTCGGAAACTTGAAATAATCTGGCCTAAAGCGAACTGACACAGAACAAAGTGAGACAACAAAATGGCAGAGTAGCACTCATGTATTCGAATAAACCAATCATAGGGCTTGCCAAAGGTATAATGTGTTACATATTTAGATACTATGAATGGAAAATTGATTCTGAAGAGTGTAGTAAAACCAGCCGAATATGGGCATTGGGCACCAACCATCATTAGCTATCATTGACTATGCCCATGAATAAATATGAGAGAATGAAGAGTGATTCATATTTCCAATTTGTTCCTGTGTGAGGTACTAGTTTTTTTACTGCGGAGTAATACCAAAATCGACTGGAACCCGCTTTGCACTGATAACGCAGACCAAATTCAGCCCAGTGGTCACCTCTAGGATTAAATCAGCAAAGATTAAGTACTAGTACAGAAAATGGGTTTATTTAGTCCTAGTTGAGTTACCCAGCTTTGCACATGGAGAAAAACCAGCCAAATATATTTTCCACTGATCTACATTATTATATAGATCAGTGGATGGTCAGCTACATTGTTACTATAATGTAGCAAGTGTTTGCTATGCTATGTATAGACACTTTCTTGTCCATAAACATCTCTATGGGATACAGACAAACTCTAATGACTTGAAAAGTATTCAACATTGCTGCTTACAACCAACAGCAAATGATTGCATTTTTCAACTGCAAGACGTGTTATCCTAGTGACCATAAACACAAGATGTACATAACATTTATTTCAACTTTTTATTTTTCAGGTAACAAAATACAACTAGAAAACGGTTATTATTGGACTGTCATCCATACCACATTCGAGAGCGTCTCTGCGCAAAATTGTTGAAAACCCATCCTCCATGGAAACCCTCAAAATCACAGCTAATTTCTGATTCCTCTGCTAGCCAAATTTGCATCCAGTTGTCATCAACTTGTACTGATGAATTGGTTCAACAACTGTCTGATTATTGTCTAAAATAACATATGAATCATCTGAGAACCCATCAACTTCATAGCCATTGCGCACAACGTGAATGGCATCAGCCATTTTGTGATAACAATGAAAATCAACACTTCATTTAGTAATTATGTAATTATTCACAGTCGAAGATTTAAACAGACCAACGTATAAGAACCGGAAGTGTGCTGGACCAGTACACATACACACATTTTGTGATGTCAGGAATTTGTGTACATGTACTTGAGGTAATTCGACAGGTCTATGCGCCTTAGTATGCATGGGTAACTACATAAAAAGCCATGGTCAGGATAGAAAGAGTTAAACGAGGAATTGTGGTTGTTTGTTTCAGTGTTCCAAATTAAGGCCTTTTTATCGGTGGCAGCTGCCGATTCAAAATGCTTTAGGTCGATTCAGATATCTAAAATGTTATCGGCCCCACCCCACCAATTAATCCTGGACTGTATTAGTGATGTACATTACAGTACTTACTAATCTATGCTAATTCGATATAAAATCCAGTTGTGACAAAATACTATACTGATCTTTGCCAAGACAATGGATGGATATATATATTGGATGATTTATATTTAATGACACCACTATCTTGGGGAATACCAGGGAAACACCATTGCAGAGATGACAGACTAAGTTGCCAGTATCCTAACAGGGCTTAAAATTTGCCTGAAATTTTAGGGGCCAGCTGGCCCCTGAACTTTCAAAATTAGGAGCCAACAATAAATTTTAGGGTGCAATTGGCCAGGATAGCAGGTTTCATCTATTAATTACCAGATGCTAAGGTGCAGTTTGTGCATAACACCAGCCTATCCATATGGCCTATGAATGAATGGAGGAGCTGAGGGAGGAGGTTGGTGTGAAAGAGAGTTTAAGGAGGAAGCTGGTGAGGAGTTGGTTAAAGTGGACTGAACATATGGACGGAATAGAAGGGGAATGGTTAAGGTTAACAAAGAGAGCCGATATGCTCAGAGTGAAGGGCAGAAGGAGACGAGGTAGACCGCAACGGAGGTGGGAAGACTGTGTGAAGACATACTTGGGAGGAGAGTGGAGAACAACAGCATGGGATAGGGGAAGTGGTGACAGGTGGTGGAGACGGCAGTGAAATGAGGAACAGTGACAGAAGGTAAAAATTGACACCCAGTATCGATGCCATCCTGACCCGGACTTCAGGGTTAAAGAGGAAAGCAACAACATAATAAGTACGTAATGTATAATAAATATTATGTACATATTATGTGTGTATACCGTATTGACCTCCTTTATTGGTTTTATTTATTATAATTCATTGACATCTTTAGAATTTGGAATGAGCCAAATGCAAAAAAAAAAAATTTCCAGTTTAATAGTTGAATCATAATACATTATTAGCATCAAACTGACCATGAGGAAATAAAAAAAATGCCAGATTATCGCGCGTGCGTTGCCATGGGCCATAGCTATTCCCACTGTTGGCGTTGGTAGTGCACTGGTAGTCGTCTAATTACATTCTCACAGTAAATATGAAATGTCATGCAATATTTGTCATACATCATAATTAAAAAAGATATGTGTAGTGATGCCAGTTTGCAATCCAAACCACGGCACGAAAACATTCGAATTCCCCGTTATCGCCCACGTTCGGCACACAAACTTGTTTCAAAGTAAGACCCATGTAGCACGTGTCACAAGCTAGATACTACAATACTTTTAATGTTTCGTGAAACAATTATTAATTGCGGTGATGTGGTAATTATCTTACTTCAAACTGTGGCGAATACAAGTAGGCCTAACAATGAAAATATGGCGAACGTCGAAATGAGACGAAAATGCAAGTGCCGTGGTCATGGAACGCATTCTGGAATTTTGGCAATGACTTTTGACAAGATATTTCAGAGGTCTAAGCCAATTCATCATTATATTTTATGATTGTATAGCTAACGAAATGCAGGTGTGATATATGATAGTTATAACTTTTTGTGAAATAGACGCTCATTTCGATGTGCACATACAGCACAACTAGCGACAGGCACAGCCAAAACTGCTAAATGTTTCCTTTGAATGATTTGTGTAACCTACACAAACTTGCAACTTTGGAGGTAATACAACTTTCAAAATATATTCGCCAGCTGGCGCCCGCTATTAAAAAAACACTCACCAGGACAATATTTGGGCGCCATTGGCGAGCCACAGCATGCAAATTTAAGCATGTCTAAACGAGTTCAATATTACACCAATTTTCTTCATACTGATGATGCTAAGAAGGCAGACAATCCAATTGACAATATCGTGCAAAGACATTCTGATTAATGTGATATTTGACTGAAAGTGAACTTTGTACGTTTGATCTGGAGTGAAGTGAGAACGGCGGTGATGTTTTCCCGGGCCAGTACATGCAAACCGTCGGCATCAAACAATGTTTCTTTCACGATTGTCACTGTTTAAAAAATAATAAAATTGGTCTGTTAGTTATAAGAATTGAACAATAAAATATTTGTTATGGTTTATATTTATTAAATTGTTATTACTTTATTCTAATTGAAGAAAACTTCAAAATGGAACTGGGCCAGTTGCTAATTTTGGAAACTGTACAGTCTTTTGTCGCTGCAGTGTCATTGTTGTAAAAGTTTAATCAATGTCATGCATTTTGGTGGATGCCCTTATAAAGTGTACTTGTGTTTAAACTGGTATGTTCCTTCACCATGGCGTACAGATTTATGGTGGGCTAATTTTGGTGGCTTGCTATCTGCAGTAATAAGAACCATATGTTTGATAAATGAGAAATACCCACAGATGTTTCCAAGAATATGATAGGGTTTTCCAGTGACACAAGTGAAATATTAGGTTTCATAGGTTGGTTTATAAATATATATTACATTGATGTAATAATTTTATTTGAACATGATACAGTCGCGCCTCGTTATAACGCGCTGGTCGGGGTCCACGATATTGGACCGCGTTGTAAGCGAGGCGCATTAGGTTTTCCCGTATCTGCCACCAGGGGTACCACGAACAGCAATTAGCACGCCACGCCGCCACTGATAAAGCTTATTTAGAGTAGAATATTAACGTTGATGTGTGTTGTATCGATTTTAAAATGTCATACTTTATCGAATGTTCAACTGAATAAAATACGTGTGTGTGGAATATGGAATGCAAATGATCTGTTACGATGTTGATGGACTGACTGATTGCCGCCACTGCGAGGAAGCCCTGTTGTGCCGCACGGTATATAAAGCTTATTTACAGTAGAATGTGTGCTGTATTGATTTAAAATGTCAGAATGTTTAATTGAATAAATTACACGTGTGTGGAATTGGGCTGACTGTATGACGCGTCACTATGAGTAATGCTCATCGAAAACAATAACCTGGACTGGAGACGAGCAGCGGAACATGTTTACGCTTGCAGCGAAAACGTTGATTAAAAATTAAAGCGTCGATTCGTGAACGTGCATATCCTGAGACACTTTGCATTGCGATTCACGCTTTCGTATTCGGATGACCAAAACTAACTTTTCGCGTACTGTGTACACCTTGCATTTTGGCATAGCGAAGATTCAAGAACGATATTTGTGATGTGTGTAACATACTAACCGAAGGCTAATGATACTTCGTTGCTGTTTCACCGGAGATTTATGTTGCCTGCTCAATTACGTTTAACACGATTTTACTCAACTTTTATTTCAATGCACTGAGTTATTTTCATGTATCGGCATTCAGTAAAAAATGTTTAATCTTGCCGCCTGAAATCGACTCGCTCTTGCGGCTTGTTATGTAGAATAAACGGGTTAAACTTCAATGTTTTTAATCAGTTGAAAGGCGCAGGAGCGAATTGGCTGGTGTGTCTCTGATGTCTAAATTACCACTGAATGTGTGAACGTTTTATTCCATGGCAATTAACAAGTCTTCCGGCTGAAGCCAACGCCGACGAAACATGATTGATGGCAGGCAGCCCAACCATTTCACCCCTGGCGGCAGAAAATCGGGGTCCACGCCTACCACGTTATATCCAAATCCGCGTAATAACGGAGCGCGTTATAACGAGGCGCCACTGTATGATAACAAAAACTGACTGCATCGCTGAAACAATAACATTATGAAACACTTCACTCTTATGGAAGTTAGGGACAGTGATATGTTTATTATTACTTGTTTCAGAGAATAGATGGCAATGACGACACAGGCGTATGTCGCAGAGATGCAGACAATTAATCCCGCCAGTGTGCAGCAGGTGCAGCAGGTAAGTTGTGTAGTCTAATACAACCTCAAGTCCTTGTTGACTTTGCATGCAACAGTAACAGATACTGTACTGTTTATTGCTGTCAGGATAAAAATAAACTGTTTGTGCTAGAAATACTGGCTGGAGTGTAAAGTGAATGTATAATTACCTTACTACATTACCTGGCCCTGGGGTAGATTTAGACCAGTTGTCTAGTTCTTGTTGAAAAGTGTTTCTTTCAGGACATACTTTAATTACTTAAAACCCCTTCTGAATGGCCTCCCTGATCAATGATCACCCTTCTTTTCTAACTGTTTTTCCATTGATAAACTACAGAAAATGTATAAATGACCCTTGTCAACGACCACCCCTAAAACCCGACCATTGGTCACCAGGGATGATCAAAGTTGATCCTTGTTACAAGTTGCTTATGAAGCCCGGCAAACACGTCACTAGCCTATGACAACTTTTTGAGTCGTCAGCGAGTTTGTTGTGACGTGTATGCACTCTCACGACCCGACACTTGTCGAAGACAGTTTTGATCCAGTTTATGTCTCGTGGAATATCAAACATGTTCAATATTAAAGACAAGTTGTTGGGGACAAATCGTCGCCGTCGTGACTTGTATGCCGGTGTCGTCGATGACAGGTTTTGAGGCCCTTAGCCAATCAGGAGCCTCACCATAGTCATGGGACTATCTGTAAAAAACTTAAAATGGCGCAGTTTGATTGGAATGTTGAACGCAAGGAAAAGCTAATTGATTGGTGGCAGGAGAGGCCCTGCTTGTACAACTTGAGTTCAAAAGCAAAGGCCTGAGAGGAAGTGGCTATAGGGTTGGAATGCCCAGGTAAGTGACAATCTTTAATATATAAATCTAGAGATCTGCGGTTGTCCGGCGTCGGTGTACGTACGTGTGACACACTTTGATTTTCATAAAAATTTGGTTGAATGTGGCAAAATGATTGCCAGCAGTCCCGTCATTTTTGTGTAGTTACACTAGATTCCACTGTGCAGTGGCAGAAGTTCCTGTCACGACCACCAGGAGTGCGTGCGAGTCGCGCCGTGACGTGTATGACCCCCTCCCTAGCAAAGGTGTCTTCCACGAGTCTTGAGACAAATTGTCACATCGTGACATGTATGTTGGGCTTAATGTGTGGTGCAGAGATGTAAAACTAGACACGTGACATTGGGCACTGGTGGTTGTCTGCTGCAGGTTGTACGACACTCACAAGGCCAACTGCAGACACAGCAGAGCCAGCAACAACAGCAGCAGCAGCAGCAGCAGCATGCCAACACAGCTCAGACCATACAAGTAACAAATCACCCAAAGACATCAACACAGTCCAACTCGCAATCAACCGTCATCCAACCAGCACAAAGTGGACAACAATTTATTGTTACAAGTAAGTGCTATTATGTACATTGTCGAACTACTTCCTGAATTTAGATTATTTTTAACGAGTATAGTATGGCAGAGTTAAATCTTAACAAAACGATGGTAAATAAATCTAACTGCTGCATTGGTTTTTGTAACAATAAAATGCTCATGTTGTCCTTGTGCTGCAGACATCACTAACCATTGTGTGTTGTATTAGTTTCCAGTGATCCGCCCGACCAGCAAGTGCAGGAATCTGTACAGCTTCAACAGGGCTCGTCCCAGCAGGTTGTCTACCAGACGCACCAGTATGTCCACGAAGGATCCTCAGACCCAGCGATATACGCCACTCCCAATGGCCAAATGTAAGCCTGATTCTCAACATGTCATTGCTATCTCGCCCATGTTTCCTTTACTTCTGACAATGACTAAATCGATATTGTTTGCATGTAACAAAATAAAATCAGCATGCATGATTTGTGTAAAGATGAAATGCAATCGAAAGGTAAATAGGCCTAACTATGGTGTGGTCGTGTATTTTCAGTTGATTTCACAGAGAAAATATTCATTAATTTTAAAGCTTTTATGAAGCATTTACAGTCTTACATGCTGTTTATACTACAGTCATTGTACAGACGAATGGGAAGTTATGTGTGATGTGCAATGGTTTTCAGGCAGTCCTACACAGATTATAGCCAAGCAACAATGTACACGCCAGTGCCAGGCACCTACTTCCAAACACAGTCAGCAGATGGCAATCAAGTGGTATGTTTAATGTTACCAAATACTTGGAAAAAGTCAGTGTTGATGGCTATTTGTAATAAGTAAAAGCAGCTTTATCTTAATTTTTTATTATATAAGTTTCCAGTCTTGACATTAGTATGGTCAGAATACTGTGTGTTTTTTTGTTTTGGGAAACGATTTCTGACTGGGTTGACAGTGGCATTAAAAAATTGCTATTAACGTCCAGCTTTCCAACGATGTTAAGGTAGCTGTTGGTGGCTAGCGTGTCAGTTGATTTTTTTTCTCAGCACAGTAAGAAACATTGAACTGCACGTAACACTAACATTTTATTTTGCCAATCCATCCTTTAAAAAACCAGTCCTTTTGGAAATCTCCGACTTAGAAACTCTGACAATGTTTCCATAGTAGCGACCGCGTGTTCGCCGATCTTCGAACCAGCTTTATTCATTCACTGTGAACATGGAACATATCGTCTGGTTACTGCGTTCCCAGTACACATCAATAATATATCTACCTAACTAAATCATGTCCTTAAACCAGCAAATATCAGCGCTAACATAGTTTTTTTGTGCCTTTTAAACTAAAACGGAAATGGCATGTAAATGTGAGCTGGTAACCACGCCAAACCAAAAATGATCATAAACACGCCTGTTTGTCAGATGGCTGACAGCCTGATATCGTAGAAGACATGTTACAAATACAGATTCAAGAGCCATTCTGCCTGCAAGTTAAGGGGATGTGTCAATATTAGGAATGGCCGTTATGTATTGTCAACAATACGTAAAACGCCAGTGAAAATTTTCACATTTCGAGCATGATACGCTTATCTATTGACATTTTTTGTATCATTAACAACCACAAAATTATACTTAATTTACTTTTTTAGAAAAACCACAACACTTGCTAAGCTGCAATTTGGCATATGAATGCGTCTTACATGTAGGCAATTTACATGGTTTGGAATTACAATTGGTGAAGGGTTTGTGCCAAAAGTACACGTTAGGCTGTCATTCAACTTTTGCTTAATTCATTCACGGTGGTAACGTAATTTGTTTATGTTAACCGAAATCTACCTTAAACTTATCAGTGACACTGTCATACTTATGTGTCATTTATTTTTGGGGGATTTTCTCAAAACGATATAATTTCGCATTTTGTGGCTATTTTTTTCACATTTACAGAAATGTTAAAAACATCTTAACATAATCAAATAAATGAAAAACTAAATTTTTTTTAACCCTTTCAAACCCACATGGTCGTCAGCAAAATTTGCCCTAGGAACCATAGTTTTTTCAATGATTAAATTTTCCGTTACCATGCATAGGGGATTGCCTAACAACAGCATAATAGTAAGAGACAGACCCATTAAAGTATACATTTTCTGAAAGCTGAATGAATGAACTATCCAACCAACTATTTATTCATGAAAACACAGACAGGTGCATGACAATTGCCATGGAAAGCAACCTGCCAAATTTTTCATCACTGTCCATCTCAAACGACACATCGAAAGACGCATCACCAGCGCCACTCGATCCGACCATTTTTGTTTTTCGGCAACCTCGAAAACTACAATTTGGCGTATAAACGCGTCTTATGTGTAGGCAACTTTACATGGTTTGGAATTACGAGTGGTGGAGGGTTTGTGTCAAAAATACACTGCCACTTTAGGCTGTCATTCAACTTTTGTTTAATTAAATCACGGTGGTAATATAATTCATTTATGTTAACCAAAATATACATACTTATATGTACGTCATTTATTTCTTTGGGGATTTTCTCAAAACGATATAATTTCGCATTTTGTGGCAATTTTTTCACATTTACAAAAAATGTCAGAAATCTTAACATAAATAAATGAAAAACTCAAAAAAATGTAATCTGGAATATTACATAGTATTTAATCTACAATCTTTAAAGAAATGGTTAATTTATATTTAAAATTTCTACTGAAAATACTCAATTCAAGACAAGCATATAATAGCCATCCCAGCTACCTTAACTGTATTGGAGTCGAGGAAGACATGATTGGTGAACAGTTGGATAGAAAACAAGTGCTTTTGGGTATCAAACAACAGTTTTGCAGTACATGTTAGCTGAATTAGTTACACTAAACTAATAAGGAAGGAGTTTGGTCAGAATGAAGTATTTTTGCATTTGTATATGACACAAGAGATTCTAGGATTCATTTCTGGTGATGACTAATTCCCAGTAATGATTTTTTGGACCAGTAGCTCTGTTTTCACTTTGCCTTCAAGCGTCTCATTTTTGTTGGGTCCAGCCAGATTTTTCTACTTGTAATGACATCTGGTATAGTCATATATTAGACTGACAACTCTGACTTGTGACTATTTCAGATGAGCACCAGTCAACAACTGGGCAACCTTCAGGGCCAGCTCGTCTCGCACCAGGGAGGAACCTACCTGGTGCAGGGAGGCATGATGGATGGCGAGGGGCATCCCCTGACGCACACGACCAGGGCGTCGCCAGCCACTGTATGTGTAGATGGTCTCCTCCACTCCCTTCTTTCTTCCTGTGTTACTGCGGTGTTGCTATGCACTTACTAATCTTCACCACTGTGTGCAGCAGTCGGCCATTGGTTGAAGTTGTTTCCAGCATTCTGTTTATGGAACCACACTGTTGGGTGGCACTTTCTGTGTGTATCTAGGAGCTTTGTTTCTGATGATGATGAAAATGTAAAGCATGCTGCCAGGTGATGGAATGGATAACTTCCCTTTTCTCTCAGTTAAATGGTTATTTTGCCTTCATTGGCAATATATATTTAGGTTTTCCATAAGTTTCTGGTAAGTTAAGTGTATATTCGGCTGAAGCTTTCGCATACAGTGGTGTAACTTGTGTGATTGTATGAAAATAGAGACTCATTGTTAATATTCACATAAGCTCACGTCATCTCGTTTCTCAATTAGTTATGCTTCAGATAGGCTTTTGCTTTTTTGGCAACAACAATATTACAGCTTGTCAAGGACATGCAAATAATACTTGTTGGCTGTATCACAGTTGCATTATGTTGATGAGACTACATGAACATGAGTGATTGAATGACTAGAATGAAGCCTTACAATGCATAACAGTAGATTTAATGGTTTGTGGGCAGGAAAATGCATAACCTTTCATGATATTGAAGTAAATATTGTGTTTATAGGAGTTGAACTTTCTGCAGAAAATGCACCCACATAGAGTGGGCGTTCACCAAGAGCATTGGACCATGTGAATTAAGTCTGGTATTGGCCCTCTGTACAGTGTTGTGGATCTTGTGCTTGGTGTGGCGGGCATATTTAGTAGAGAGCAACTTGAGCAAGAAACTGTTGCTGGTGGTTCTCTAGTTGTTGCAGCTTACATCCACACATCCTGTAGCACCATTACAGTTTCTGTGTAGGCAACAAATCCCTTCACATCAGTGTCCCCGATGACAAGCTTGGGGGCAGCCGTTTTTATTGCCTTTCTGGTTTCTTTCCCCAATGAGAGACAGGGTCGCGGAGCATGCGAATAGTTGGCTCAATTTCTTTCTGTTGCTAGGAGCTCAACTCGTCCGACAGGATGCCTCATTTTGATGTGAAATCATGGCAACGGGAAGTAAGTTGTGGCAATCATCAATGTTGTCTGTTGGGTGTACTAGGCATGCTTCTGTAGCTCCCTGCATGACGAGAGCCAATAACACACGCACACAATGCCATTAGATTTGCATGAATCTGTTGTTCTGGTTCTACTTTGTAGTTGTAATTACATTGTTAGTAGTGTTCATGTTCACTTGGCATTGTGGTTGAGTCAGGGTTGAGCAATGCAAAATTTGGTGAGACACATTTCTGAGGTGTAGGTCCACGCATGTTTTTCTGCAGTAGAAGTACCAGATATAGTTGTATGTGAAGCAGTTTTTTATTCCTGCTACAGGAGTACTGGTGTAGTTCATAATAACGTTGTCTTTTTAGCTGTTTCAATTGCATGTAGAGTGATAAAAAAGACAAACCTTTGATTCTTGATGTTCCGGTTTCTTGGATTGTGAAATTTAACATGGTGTTTACCTCTTAATAAACTGGTATTCAGTCTGAATGTTTAGGCCGACTCACCTGGCCTTCGACTGATTTCACCTATAACGAATACCAGTTTCTTGAAAGGTAACCACCGTGTTAAATACAGTCTTTGATTGTTAATTGCCGCATCTACAGCAGGTGTTTAAAGACAGGACACCAGAGGTCGTTGTGTCTGCATGCACATTTGTTACGTAGTTACTATGGGAATAACCAACTAACACCATTAACAGTCATACCTAGCCATGCCACGGTTTCTTGCTCAGTTGTTTGCATGTCTTGCTGCATCTTGTGTAGTTGTTGTTTTATGTTGTGCTTTTGTGCATGGGCAAGCATTGTTGAGGTGCATGTTGACTGATGTACATGAACCGGTGCTTTCAGGTGCAGTGGTTGATAGACAACTATGAGACGGCGGAGGGCGTGAGTCTACCCCGAAGCACCCTCTACAACCATTACCTTCGGCACTGTCAGGAACAGAAGATGGACCCGATGAATCCAGCGTCCTTTGGAAAGTTGATACGTTCTGTCTTCCTTGGATTGCGGACCAGGAGGCTTGGTACCAGGTATGCATCTGCTTTGTGTAGCAACTGTGATAAATATTCCTCATCAACATGTGTTCGTCTCAGGCCAAACAACTGTGGTATAATACTCAGTGTGTAACTGTATCCTTTCCTCAGTAATAGTAGCAAGAGATTCTTTCAGAGATTCTTTCAGGAATGGCCTCATGAGGTAAGGTTTAGGGTATAGTTTCGAGCATTTTATTACAAGTTTGAAATTCAAATGAAATTAATAATTAAATGATGTGCCGATAACCCAACGAGAATCCGCTCAGATTATTGGGTTTCTGTTTCAGGGGCAATTCAAAATATCACTATTACGGAATCCGTATCAAAGCTACATCACCGTTGAACCAGTTCACTGACGACCAGACAATGGCTCTAAGACAGACACCCGTCAACCAGGGAAAGAGGTCAGTACCACAGCAACTGCATAGCAAGCTATGATAATTGTAAACAGAAGTTTACTGTAAAGATAAACCTGGTATTCAGCACTTCAAACTGTATATATGTTTGTGTTGTCAATACATTGTACAAAGACTTGTCATTAGACAAACATCAGATATATCAAGCAATTGTTCCTCCATTGTAACTTTGTCATCATTCATAAAGTAGATTTTGGTCAGGCTGATACAGGATGGAATTGACGTGTGCTAGCACTATGTAATGCATTGAGAACTTGCTGACTTGTAGGTTCAAGACAATGAACACTTCTGCAGGAGAAGGCCTGGAGAGTGTACAAAACAGCTCATTTGGAGATTCGAACCAGCAACAGCACCAGCAGTTTCTTGGAGACGCATCAGGAGCAATCCCCGCATTCAGTCAGATAGAACTGGGAGACGAGCCTCTTCCAGAGGGAATTACAGTGAACCATCTGAAGGTGTTTGAAACTCTCTACAAGGAACACTGCGAGGTTAGTGACATGCTTGTAGACACCTCTGTTCATTGAACAGAAGTGGTTGGTGTGTTGTCGCAGTTATGAACTATCACCTAGAATATATTCGCATTTTATCATAGTTTAGAAGCAATCTTGTGTGTGCTATAAAATGTGCGTGTAATACAGTTTGTGGCCTATGCTGTTGTGTACTTTCTGGCTTGATTGTTATACTTGTAGTTTGACTGCATGCATTATTTCCAGGCTATTCTCGATATCGTTGTGAACCTACAGTTTTCCCTGATTGAAGCGTTGTGGCAAACGTTCTGGAGGAATGCGCCCACTGATATGCCTCAGTGGTGAGTATTGGCATGGTTCTCACACCAGTTTCTTTGTGTCCATCATTGCTAAGGAGTTAATTATTCTAAATTGAACTGTGTCGGTCATCATTGTCACTTTGGCTCAGCTTGCATGTACTGTCACTGTTCCCTATACAATTCATGTGTACGACATTTATCCACTGAGATTGTCTAATGTAGGCAGTGATGTGCGTCAACAGTATTGTGCCAAACTTTCACTCAGTGGCACTGAAAAGACTTCGTTTTGTGCAACAAAGCTGCATACTTGACAAATAACCCTTCGACAAATGTCATTTTTGTTCTAGCTATGCCAGGAACAGCAACCGTTATTATAAACCACCCCACCACCTGAGAGTGGTCTTCACAACAAACAAGTTATACACTGACATTTAGATACTTTTTCCATTATGTGGTGGTTCGTTTGTTTCCCTGATATTGTCTTGCAGGCCATTTTGTTATCTTTTGTCTACATTCTATTGTCTTTTGTTCAGTGACAGTGATCTGGAGCAGAGGTTGTCAAAGGAGGACCTCTTACAAATGTGCAGTCTGGCATGCGTGCAGAAGTATGTGCGCAGTTCCGACTACGCCTTCTATCAGGCCCTTGTTGAGGTGCTCATCCCAGACGTGCTGCGGCCTATTCCAAGTAAGAGTTTTACCAATCTAGTCCTTGTCAAGACAAACCTGTCATTCTATTATTGTGGCTGTTTTAAATTACAAGCTTGCATTGCTACATCTTTCTGGGTGATTTTATAAGCATACCTGTTGTTGCTTCTTAATTTTAATATTCAGTTCCAGAATTAAATCTTGCATGCTGCATGGTTTTAGCTAGTTGCCCCTGATATCTACTGTGTCAACATCTGTCTGTTACTAGTTGTTCCAATATTGGATACACGGAGGTTATCTTGTTTGTTTGCTAGGTTCGTTAACACAAGCAATCCGCAACTTTGCTAAAAGTTTGGAAGGTTGGCTGAAGAACGCAATGAGTGGAGTGACAGAGAGCATGATCAGAACTAAGGTAATGACAGCTAATCCTCACAAATGCATGTAGTGCTATGGTGGTATACCATTGTACTGGTATTATGTGGTCCAGAACCAATATTCTCTGTCTAATCAGTATTCGATACAGTGTGCTACTACTCCATTTGACAAGGTTTGAAACTTCCAAACCATGTAATAGTCAAACAATTTGAACAAATATTTTTACATTCAACAGCTCTTTTTGGCCATGGCATTACACGCCGTGAGGTACATACCATGTAGAGTCATATGGTACACAGCACTAGTCGCGTGCTCTAAAAACCTTTTATCTGTTGTGGAATAGAGAGATATTCTGTGCTGTAGCTCTGTGGTAAATGCAAGGAAACACATACAAATTTAACTATTCAGCACACTGTAAGACAATCCATGTATATGATGTCTGCACACCTAAGGTACAATGTGTCATAACTAAACTGTTTATGCCAGAAGGGTAAAATGTTGCCTTGTTAATCTGTATATTTAGTAGTTTACTACTACCAGTTATCAAGCGTCAACTCTTCTAAGAAAAACGTATATGTTATCAATGTGTATTGATCACTGGTGTGCAGATATGCCCCAAGATACTGGAGCATATCCACACAGGTATGAGCGAACATACATCGTGTATTTCAGGCTGTTGCCACAGAGCAGAATACAAACTACAATGGTAAATTTCATGCTGCAGAGCATCATGTAGCTTGTTAGGTATATCCATACGTATAAATTGGGGGTAAAGTGCGTCCATATAAATAATATGAACATAACCAGCTGTAGTTTATATAATACAAGATATATTCTAATAACATCTACATCGTGCCGCCACAAAATGTAAATTACCTTACTGCACTGGTGTATTTACGCACATGCCTTTGCGGATATGCCCCAAACAACCGGCTGAGGAGGATGATAAATTTTCCGTACCTGTAGTCTATGGCAGTAAAGTTGATTATGCAACAACAACCCTAATGACACATTCCAAAAAGTACACTCCAATATGCATATATTATTGAGAATGGGTTACCTATCAATGTGTGTAAAATATGTATAAAATTATATGAGATTCTGCATAAAAACATTTTACTTCATTATTACTTACCAATGCAAACGAGTTCAATTCGTGGGTTCAAATGCACGATGTATGAGTTAGATGCTACCATAGAACACAGTTTTGAAACCAAATACTACATGGTTTGGTCAATGACGAGGTGTGCAGACATGCTTCAGCATGCGGACATGCCCCACCTTCCCTTACTATGAATGTTTGTGTGCAGGTTGGCTCTGTGAGTGCGTTTGCTCAGACATTGAGACGTTACACATCGCTAAACCACTTAGCCCAGGCGGCGCGGGCCGTGCTGCAGAATACAACCCAAATAAGCCAGATGTTGGCCGACCTCAACAGAGTCGATTTTGCCAATGTTCAGGTAATTTACATACTGGTGCACTGCAACTGTTTGCGGTGGAGGGGTAATTGTTGCAGAAGTTAGGTAAATCACATAAATGTGCAGAAGGGACGCATTATCTTATATGCTTGTATACATCAGTGATAGAGTCCACTTCACATGCCAGGACCAAGTAGCATAATAATGTTTTCTATGCAAACTATAATATCGAGGACTTTCATTTATGGCTTAGATGCGAGATAATGTTCCTGTTTCCTTGTAAAAACAGTGCAAATGCCTGAGAAAAACAATTTAGCATCATCTGACTATCAAAGGAGCCATTAGAGAGTTATTCTGAAAGAGGATGATGCGGGTATGTCAGTGCATTGACTTGTTGTTTGCCAGATTATGCATTGTGGGTGTGTCAGTCTAGTGACATGTCTTGTTGCTGTTTGCAGGAACAGGCATTGTGGATGTGTCAGTCTAGTGACATGTCATGTTGTTGGCAGGAACAGGCATCGTGGGTGTGTCAGTCTAGTGACATGTCATGTTGCAGGAACAGGCATCATGGGTGTGCCAGTTTAGTGACGTGTCATGTTGCTGTTTGCAGGAGCAAGCATCATGGGTGTGTCAGTGCAATGATGCGGTGGTGCATCAACTGGAGCAGGACTTCAAGAAGACCCTGCAGCAGCAGAACTCGCTCGAGCAGTGGGCTGACTGGCTCGAGGGAGTCGTCAATCAGGTGCTGAAGGCACACGAGGGAAGCGCAGACTTCCCCAAGGCAGCCCGGCAATTCCTGCTCAAGTGGTCCTTCTATAGGTGGGTCCTGTCGGCACATTCAGTGTCTTGTCTAGAAAAACAGGTTGCTCCCAACTGTTTCTCAATATTCAGTAGTAGTAAAAGCTTTATTTCATGATGGTGACCATGCCACGTTTATCGCGTGATTTTCAATGGGCCATCAATCACATCCACTCTTACATACACAGTTATATAACGAAGATAAAATATACACGTCAAAACAATACATAAACAAAATTAAACAAATAAATACCTACGTAAAACGTGTCATTCAGTGTGATCCTTGCTAATATGTCGAATAAAAATCTTTCTTTTTTTATTGTATACTCTTTCACTGAGTATTTATTGGAATAATATTCTTGCGGGTTGCTTTGAAGTGATAATGGGGTAACGACGTGGCACTTGCATTGTGACTGGTAGCATTCGGACTGACTGCTAACATTACATTTCTAATGTTTTTTATTTTAATATAAAATAATTTGAATTATGCATGTACGTCTTCCTTTCTGTCTTTATGGTGTTTGATCTAACAACATCAACAGACTGGTCCCAGCTGTTTTATGCTTTTCAGTGTAATAACAACAATAGTAAATACCTACTTCACTATTCACTAAGTGTGATTATGCTGCGCTGTGCCTGACATCTGTGGTCTGTTTGCAGTTCGATGGTGATTCGGGACCTGACTCTGCGCAGTGCGGCCAGCTTTGGCTCGTTCCACCTGATACGCCTGCTGTACGACGAGTACATGTTCTACCTGGTCGAGCACAAGGTGGCCGGAGCGACCGGAGAGACTCCTGTTGCAGTTATGGGTGAGGTGAGGCAGCTGTGTACAGGCACATACTTTAAATATTCTTAACAGTTATAGCTTTATGTAATAATCCTCTCTTTATAATTATAAAACGGGTCAAAATTCTAATTGTATGTGTGCACTGTGCATGCATACAACTGGCATATTTCATGATATCAATGCATGCACGCAGTTGTGGTCGGCTGTGATTTTTTTCCATTTTAACTTCAGGAAACCTCCAATGCTCCACTCCACTGGAAATGTTCATTAAATTCAGTTCTGTTGTGTTTTGAACAACTGCAGTTCAACGCTATGTTTGTAGACTCTGTGTCTGATGATTGTCTTCAATTTGTTTCAGTTCATTCACCTTGGTGGCCCAAACAACAATAGCACGAATGAAAAGTTATCGAATGAGACTGCTGTCAAACCGACTGTACAGACGAAGATTGAGACGGTCGCCAAGACCGTCGCAAACATTCCCATAAAGACCACTGTCAGCACACCGCTGACATCGACAGTGGCACCACGAATTGTCAACATCACACCTGGCATTGCGAACCACACGACGACGCTGCAGACTCTGTCTAGTGATTCAAGTATTGCTCGTGTTAACACCATCACTAACAGCAACCCCCAAGCGGTTATGGTTGTTAATAAACCCGGATCTTCTGCTACTCCCACCAAGACGATCGTAGTTGTGCCCGTGTCTGCTGCAGCTATCGGCAGTGGCGACGCACAACCCACTGCTAAGCGACTCAAAAGTAACTAGTCACATTGCTTTGGATACTAGTTTGTTGTTGGTGAAGCCACAGAAAGTTGCAGCCACACAAGATGTTCACAGATTCTCTTGGGTGCAGTTGCTGCTGAAGTGTTGCTTGTTGTGGACAAACATTGACAACATGAACAATAACTATTTTATACAGGTTTATAAGTTATTTCCTTGAATGGTTTGATGAAGTGACTGCTAGGGAGATAAATTATTTTCTTTGCCATATTTGTAAAGATGAAAGAGAACACTGCCAACGGTTGAAATAAATGTTAGTTTATTGGGAAACTGGTTTGCATGGTTATTCTTTTTAACTGCTGTGCCTTTTAGTGTAAATGTTGCTTTACAAGTTGCCTCATGTTTATAAATAAATTTGTAGCAATTCTAGTTGTTTTCCATAACCAGAGAAGTGGAAGTAGAACAGAACGTGTGCCATAACTGTCACTATCTGCCACGAATCACAGCACACTGTTTTATCCCATGTTGTTCTGAAATGGCTATATATACTTTGTGGTTTTCATAACTGAAGAATAGAAATTTTTTGTTGGATATGAAATGTTACCTGTTGAACAATTTACTCTGTTATTAGAATCAAATTGTGTGAAAACTGATGTCACATTTATAGAGTATGCAAAACAGAGTTGAGTTACTTAGTAGAAGTATTCTGTTATAACTTGGCTAAGAGGTGTGTGTGTGGAAAATATCCTTGCTGTTTGCATACCTTTTGGAAAGTGGCAAATTTACAGTATTTCTATTTTTGTGCTGCTGGTAGTAAATGTCTTGTTGATGTGATACCGAAACATTGCAGTGTTCTGAGCATGTTAATGACCTTCACTAGGTCTAGCCATGACAGTGCTAGAGTAACCTTCAACTTTGGTAGTTCAAACTAAGTCAAAATATATCAGGCTGTAACTTGCAGAGAAGCAGCTCTCAGCCTCGGACTGTCTCCCCTACTGAATTGTCAAGTTAAGTCTTGTCATAAATATGTCTGTTTGGTTGAAAATGTATTTACATGTGAATGGAAGTATTTAACATACGTGCAAATATGGAATGCAAACTAATCTAAATCCTCATACAGTCTGTGATGTCTTCAAACATTAATATTGCCTTTGTCACTGGACAGTTTTACTGCTTATTATCAAATTATAGTAATAGTGTATATATAGAACTTTGTGTTGATAGTTAGAGTACTACAGCTTAGTTAACATATTTATTACTGCAATATTGGATGAAGACAGTATTTTATTAATAGATCCAGTGCATTTTATTTGACAACATTTGTCAGGTTTGCTTTGTAAGGTTCTGTTATTGATGAAATAAAGTTCTTTTTGTATTTGCTTTCTAACTGCCTTTTCAGAACCGTGATGTGTGTAGAACAATTTAACGAGCCCCCTATATGAAGAATACCTAAGGAGAATTGTTACATGTGTAATGTCAAATACAAACCTGTTGTATTGTTTGAAGAGATTCATAGCATGCTATTTTTGACAATGAGAATTGCATAAATCTTGCAGGCAGCACAAGTAGCAACCAGGCTTAGAATTTACCCCTCTAATCCAGTCACATATGGCTAAATAATTCTAAATGTGTGATAATTTTTTCAGTTATGTTATTGGTGTCAATTTTGAGACACGGACCATGTAGAAACTGTACTGTTGAATATTTATATTGAAGGAATATTAGTGAACGTTTAGCTGTAGTGAGCACGCACGCACGCACGCACACAGGTCACGTGTAGCAGGCAAGGTAGTGTAGTTGTTAAAACATCCTTTTTAGGTCATCCACGATGTTTGCTGTCAAAAAACTTACTAATCACTGGGAACTGTTCTCCCTTGTCGCAAGCATACCCACGTTAATGTAGGCCCAGTATCATTACTAGCCATTGAAATTTGAGGCACTGTGATAACGAACAGTTCCCTTAGCGTGCTGGTTCAGGAAAAAGGCTGAGAAGTTGAATGAGGATTCTTAACCATCAGTAACCACAACGTATATAATATAATGAGTAGTGAGTGAGTTGCTATGATGTGCATAGTAATTAACTATAACTGGGTTTGTTCAATTAATTACTTGACTTACCTAGATAAACTGCCAAATAAAGGTGAAAGAAACCTACTAGAACACCACCCACTATATTATATTGTTATTATAACCTCAGCCTCTGGAAATATTTCTCAAAGATTCATTAATACAAACAGTGCACATGATATAATAATGTGTGAGTTCCCACTTTCCCTGTTCATTTTCGCGCTGGACCGATCCCGGCTCGAGTACATTCATGACGTCAGGCGGGGAGCAACATTGCAAAGCTGAAGTCTGTCTTCTCCGAAGTTTCGACTACTAAACTTCGACTACCACCTGACGTTCGTGTCCCGGGTAGCGTAAGTATCCAAGAACGAAAACCACGCAACTGCGGGGTACCGAGAAATGATTGGAGTCTGCCAACTGACCCAAGACCAAACCAAGTAATCCTCGGTAGAACTTCAGGCAGTCGGCGTTCGTATGTTTTGCCGCCATCTGCAAGACGGTTGAACAACTTAAATATACACTAATTTGCGATTATATCATATCGTTAACTGTGCAAATGTGAATTGTTTGAGTTTTGATCATACATACAGTGAGATAAAATTTGTATTAGTACCAATGAAAATGCTGTTATATCATAGCCAGTAATTCACACAGAACAGAAAATGACCCATTGGCATTAGTAGTAGGCATAAGTTTGTAATGATTAGACCTACTGGCATCATAGACAGACTTGAGTCAAGAGTTGTCAAAAAAAGCATACATAGGTTTATGTTCACGCCGACATTTATCTCGGATGCACAGCAATTTATTTAAAGTGGCACTGGGCTGTTTAGATTAGGGCCTTTGCCTTTTAGCTTCGAAAGGGGGATATTGGCAATACAACCAATAGCCAGTACCCTGTCTAAAGTTCCTATGAGGGTATTTCAATCAATCAGTGGGGCACTGTGAAGTCAGTTGCCTGGTTCACCACTGCATATATAGGTGGATGTTACTAATTAGGGATTATCTCAAAACATTGAAGTGTGACGCTACGTGAAATTTGTTTCATGGCAGGGGTTATTTTGTTTAGCATCATGCACTGATGAGTTTTTCCCAAAACGTACGTAAATCAAAGTTTCATGTAGCAAGGGAGGGTGATTAAATGACACCGGTTTCATGCAAGTTTTGAGATCATTCCTTACAGAACAAGAAAATGTTAGATAAGCAGGATCTGTAATAACAAAATAATCAGCATTTTAAAATAGAAAATGGCTTTAATATAACAATAAAATATATTGCCCAGTATTCTTATAAAAAATCTTTTAAATTGAGTCCGTGTGCAGATTCTCCAATCTGCCAGCTGATAAAACATGTTCGTATGTGTGCATTTTTGCCTGTGACTTGTTATAGTGGTAGACAAGTGTATTCTGCAATGAAGACTAGAGCCAGGACACAGCATGGTAAAGGTTCGTCTTATGTTTCTTGCTGCTTTAGATTGAGATACTTTTAGCTGTTAGTTCTTATACAGGACATTAACTGAAAGAAAGAAATTATCTGATGATTGTGTTAATGTGAGCAACTTGTGAATATATTTAAATTGACAGATATCTGAAAAGGGCAGGCTATACATATAGACTGGGTGCCCAGAGCTTTTATTTATGTAAACAATACCAAAAGGTTTGATCCCATGGACTGAAGGGACCACCCCCCCCCCCCCGATATCAGGAAGTACTCGTTCTCACAGAGGACAGTAAATAGATAGAACACATTATCTACAGATTGTGTAAATACTAAGAGTGTGAATATGTTTAAAAACAAGGTTGACACATATCTCAGGAGGGCGGGTTACACAAAAATAAAAAAAATTTGGACTCAATAAGCCAATGGCTTCCTTGTCTACTTGCCATCTGGGCCTTTGCCTTGGATGGCAATCTTTTTAAATTTAACTTCTGAGTTCTTGACTCGTAAATACAACTTGACTGGGGGTCGTGAACTCTATTTTCATGTTGTGAACTCATGATCATGGTAAATACGAGTGCACTGCAACATAGCATTAACCTCCTGGAAACAAGAGTGCAGTATGGCAGCTGCTGATGATGACAAGTGTGTGACATGTTGACAGAGGAGTCACAGCAGGGACATTCAACTAAGAAGACATGTGGAAAAGGAGTTAAGAAAGTTGACAAAGGGCCAGTTCGACTGCCACCTGCCGTTTCTGGGCTTAATAAGAGGTTAGTTGATGTTAAGAGCGCATGCATGCTCAGTTACATTTGTTTTTGGGGATTTCTAAAGAGCCTGTATTTTCAAGTGTTGCAGTATGACAGTTGTGATACATTGTAGGCTACAATCGTAATGCTTTCATATCTAAACTTATGTATATAATATGAAATTGCGTTTCTTTAGGCTGGGTTCATCTTAATTTTCTCATTAAAAACATGGTCGTGGTCACAAAATATTACAAAATAATAAACTAGTACCCAAGCTGTTCTTTTTGTTAGGCCGCACTATAAGTTATAAATAATCATAGTGCCCTTGTATAATACCGTTCATGTGCGTATAAGTCTTTTCCTTAGACCACTCGCCTCTGGCAGCAAGGAACTACAGAATCTGCTTGGACACATCTTGTGTGATGAAGAACTTGTAAAGGTGATGGCAGACACTGTGAGAAAGGTAGGACAGTTCTCATATCCTTACACTTATAACTACATGTAACCAGGAAAGTTGGCGTTTAACCTTTGTACTAAAATTTGGAATTCTATCCATGTTTCAGGAAATAATAGCATTTTGGCGCCACCTAAAAACCCACCTTTTTGTTCCCGCTTATCTTCCATAGCTCCTCCGCGTACCTGTTCAAATGACTTGATGCTGTAAACTGATTTGAGAGGTTCTTGAAGATCTTGGCGCTATTGATGTTTTTCTCATTGTATTTCATTTACACTCCAGCACTGAAAATAGTGTGGTTCGTCTGGAAAACGGGTCAAAGTACATGCATGCAGTTGACATTTTTAATAACTTATTAATTCAATTAGCTGCATAAATGAGTACCTGGCTACGGACAGGTGTATATGTGATCGAATAGTCTTTGTGCAGTAATTGTAGCGTGGTTGAATGCTTCCCAGAGAAGTCGAGATGGCATTAGAATGAATAAGTCTGCCAGGGAGTGAAGTGTAAAATGTTTGAGCAGTCCCAGGGACTGGATACTGCATCATAAATTAATTTACCTTTTTATTTTCTGACAGAAGTGTGAGCGCCTGAAGAAGCCAGACAGTCGCAGGAGTAGTCTACGCAGCAGTCCCAAAAAGATACAACTTTTCCAGGTGGCGCCAGTCAAGGAGAAAAAGACAAAATGTGCATCTGATGACGCTGATTCAGACGCAAGCAAGAAACTGAAGTTCACTTCAGCCAAATTTCCCAAAGGTCTCTTAGTTTTCCAAAATGTTGAGGGTTTGGGTGTGTACAGTGTTAGCGGCCTTGTAAGTGTTAGTTAATCATTCAGAAAACAAACTAAAACTGAGATTGAAGGCTATGATTCTGTGAGAGGGTGACGCCTCAGCAATCCTCAAACACCAAAGGTAACGTCTATGCACATACTAATGTTAGCGCTGCCCAAACGAGGGAATTTGACAAGTTGAAGGATGTGGCTAATAACCTTGCATTGCACAGACCTAATTTACCAAAATGGCTCGCAACACAATATGCCCTGTATTCCAAAACGTGGCTAAAATAATTGGTATGCAAGTTACACAGAAAGATTAAGAGTATGTATTCAGTAACATGGCAGCAGTCCCAACATAGAAAGTGCCAAAGACATTAGAAAATACATCATAATTATTGTGTTAATGAGTCCGTTATATCTGGTGAATTATTATTGAACTTTCCAACAATCAGGCTATGTATGTGATGTTATGGTTTCATGTCTTCTAAACAGATACAGAAAGCAACATTCCAAAGACAGGGAAGAAAGCAGCAGAGATGAGAATGAAAATAGCAGAAGAATTAAGAAACAAGCCTGCAGTTGCTGGCACAGATTTACCTATAATTACAAAAGGGGTAGATAACAGCAAATGTATGCCAACACAAGAGGGCAGAGCCTCACCCAGGAGGTTGAGTAAGGGAGGTGTTGTGTCCAGTGTGGTTTCAGGGGTTCAGTGTTGTGTTGACAAGTTAACGAAGAGTACAGAAAATGCTACAAGAGAGGTAGGCTTAAATCATGTCACCAGAATTGTGCTATGATTTTTAATACATATGTTCATCGAAGTCAGGTCATTTCAGATTGTAAAGTTAAAGCAGTGGATAATGTAAAATTATTTTTTTATACTATTACAAATTTGAAACTATATTGGACTTTCACTACAATGATTGTACAGATTCAACATTATCATTTTACTCGTTTTGTTTGCTACTTGCTTACACATTCAATGAATGTTTCATTAGTTATGATGCCTATCTGTGGTAGTGATAATGAATAAATTTAACTAAGTGGCATACCTTAACTTAGGATGGTTCTGATCGTATCATCTAGTTTGATCTGATGAGATCTTCAGATTATTAATAGTAGAATATCTGATTCTAGTTGTTGGTAATAGCGGTACTTCATAATCATAAAATCACCTGGGTTGATCAGAATTTATCTAGGCAGTTCTTAATATGAGTTGCAGTAATATTCATTGAACTCGAGTGCCTATAAAATGTTGCAGGAGACACAGCTGGGTAAACTGGTTTGGGCCAAGCTGAGTCGTCAGGTATGGTGGCCAGGTATGGTCATCAAGGGGACGTACTGCGGACTGAAGCCTGCTCGTCCGGGACACCTGTGGATATTCTGGTTTGGTGACCACAAAGTATCAGAGGTACATCTTAGATTTAACATATTGCCATGCCCTTAGCAAAAAAATCTTTTATTTTATACAAAATTATAGAATACTACAGATTCACATAATTTTATATAGATAAACTATAACTATACCAAAATGTCTGCAAAAATTCTATAGCAAATATTCTTTAGAATATTTTCTGAATTCTACACAGTTGTATCTGCAAAAATCCTATAATATATTCTATGAAAATTCTAAAGAATATTTTGCTAAGGGTGGTTATTTACTTATTTATAAGGCACATAATGAATGGCTAATTTATTTATTATAAATGTTGAGTCTAACAACTAGAGATTTGTTTCGAAACATTTAGATGACAGCTGTTTTGTAAACTGCATGATAGATTTAACAAGATTGCCATTCAAACAACAAGTTCTAGGTGGCAAGTGGACAAGGAAGCCATTGGCTTATCGAGACTCCAGCAGTTTGTTCAACTACATATAGCCTGCCCTTATTACATTTTTTTAAAGTATATTCACTCTAAGAGCATTAACACAGTCATTTGACCGTTTGTTCCATTAATTTATCACCCTCTGTGAGAATGGGTACTTTCTCATGTCCAATCTACACTGTTCCTCAATTAATGCTGCTTTGTGCAGACACGAGCAGACACACGAGCAGACACACGAGCAGACACACCAGCAGACACACCAGCAGACACACCAGCAGACACACCAGCAGACACACCAGCAGACACACCAGCAGACACACGAGCAGACACACGAGCAGACACACCAGCAGACACACCAGCAGACACACCAGCAGACACACCAGCAGACACACCAGCAGACACACCAGCAGACACACCAGCAGACACACGAGCAGACACACCAGCAGACACACCAGTAGACACTGACATTGTGTTAATTAAGACAATTACTTGAATACAAATATTTAATGCACAACAGATACACCACATTCACACTATGCTTGTAGGAAGTTGAGAAAGAAAACTTTCAAAATATCAGTATTACAAATAGACAATACATTTTGTTAGCAAATGTAAGTTTTGAGATTTTAAAGAGTTTATGTTACAACCACGTGTACTATTAGTAGAAACATGATTTCTACGTCATGTTGCAGATATTAGCCTTGAAAGAATCTTTGCAGATTCCAACGGAGAAGATCGTTCCATTTTGTTCATCATTTCAAGATCACATGCTTGGTTCCCATAGCAAGTTGTTCCAGAGAAGTGTCGTTGAAATATTACAGGTTGGATTGCTCAACATTCACATATTTTTCACATGTCATAGTAATTAACAGATCGAACTGTGTACATTATCTAGAGATGAGCATTATGTTAATAATTTTAAGAAGGCTTCATAAATCAATTTTACATGTTTTTTAGTGTGTAAGATGAAATTTAAATTAACACATCGTATGCTTTGCCGATAGGTGCATCTTCATGGTTGTAGGTATGCAACATATCTGTTCACCCAGACACAGGCTGACTTGGTACAGTAGGCCCCTAAGCAAATGGGCCAATCAGCAATGATAGTGCATTCTCATTGCTATGGTTTTCTTCTGTACATTATATTTTGTGCCAATGCGCTGAAGATATTGTGCAAAATGCCATTTACTATTTTAAAACCTGAATTTGACATAGAAAGAAAGGAGTGGATGGTTGTAGGGTTATTGGAAGGTTGTAGGGTTATTGGAAGGTTGTAGGGTTATTGGAAGGTTGTAGGTGGCTTGGTAGCCTTTGTAAAAGTATTGTTGTAATTTTGGTCAAAGAAAATTGCACTTATAGGTCAGGAAAAATTACATTTTGGACAGTGATAAGTTAGGGATTTTTATTATAGTTTCCTGTATAAACCCTGATACGTAGTAAGCGCAACTCTACAGGAATGTGTTGACCGAGTGCGATTGAATATGGGCTGTGATGGTAATCTAGACGACGACACGTCTCTCGATTGGGCAAAGTCTGGATTTCTCGTCAATGGCCAGTCGAATGAAAGTCACATGAAGCCCAACCCAGGTAAGTGTACAACTCAGGTTTTGAAAGTAATGCAAGTTTCTCAGTTTCTGTTTTCATTCTTTCACCATACGTGCTCCCAAATTTCCACTTGATTAACTTGTTTTCCAGCGGATTACACTTCCCCCTAGTATACCTGTTCATGCATACACCATATAAATTTCTATTGAAGGAAGCATTCAGCCATGCTGAAATTTCTGCGCAAAAGCTGTTCTTATAATTTCATCTCTAGAAACCATCACTGTCTATTGCCAGGTCCTCATTTATTCAGCTGAGTGAACTGAGGCAACTGAACTGAACAAAATTGCCCAAAATTTTAAACGACAACAACAGTAAGAGGACTCGAACCCCGGTCCTTTCAGTTAAGCGTTCTATGGTCTACTACTGTGTCACCACGTCTCAGTTAATGCCACCTAGCATTTATAATTTGCAAAGAAATGTGCAAAATAAATATTATACATGGAGGAACTCTACTGACAAAAGCATAATTTTTATGGAGAAATACCTTTTTAGATCTTTTTGCTGTACGTATTGTCTTCTCAGACCGTCCCATACCAAAGTTTGCAATGGCATGTTTGCGGAAAATAAAGGAACTGAACGATACTGATGACGATGATGATATTGACAATGATGACATTGCCAGAGAGGAGGCACCTTTTAGGATTGAGAAACATCACCCTAGAGGTACTTTGGCCTATTGTCACTTCATGATTGACAACTCTGGTAATTTTCATTACAGTGTCACAAAATGTATGGAGTGTCACCAATTGGAAAGACAATGGCGTAGCTGATTGGTATCAAATAAGAAATTGATATGTTATACAAATGAGTACTATAATGTAATTTTTAGTAAATGAACTTAGCTAAGTTAGTATTTAACTAGGTATTTTGGCAAGTTAGATATCGTTAATTGAACAAATATAATAAAAAAAAGTACTATTATTGATACTTAGATCGTTTTAATATACATGTTTAGATAGATTGATGTACTGAAGATTTTTGTTTCAACAGTATATTTACACAGGACATACACATAATTGTATCTATGCTATAATATTAAAAAAATTCTTGAATGAAAAATATATTCACATGATGTTTGGATTTTTCAGTTGGAAAGTTAGACTTTGTTAGACTAGGGGAGATCAACATCCAGGGTGAGTTGTCTTGCTGGTATCATTCTTACTGTACGAATTTGTAGATTATTTTTCATATTTGACATGTCTACATAATAGCAGTATTAGATGTACTGATGCATGCTGTTAAAATGTGTACTGCCCTTTGAGGATGTGGACTAAGTAATTTTGTCACTTCTAAAGATATATTTTATTTTGAGACCACCCCATGACAAAACAGCTATTAGTTACAAAAGTAGCATGTATGATAAAGAATTGATGACCGTGCACCGTGTTAATTGTTCCATCTTGTAGCATGGTCAGACAAAAAGCCAGAAGTGTTATGTGATGCATAGATATTACAATATTGAAAAAAAATTCGACCTAAAACGTTTGCTAGATATAACTGGCCACGGTCTTGAGAATTAATTTCATGTCGATAATTCCATAATGTGGCGGTAGCAAGACATTCAGTAATGACCAGTTTGTCTGTGTTTTGTTACAGAAGTGTGCATTGCATGTGGAGAGGAAAGACCTGTGGTGGAGCAGCACCCCCTTTTTGAGGGCGGCCTCTGTCAGTTCTGCAAGGTTTGTGGGGAGGGTTCTGAATAGTTTATGGAAACGACTTAATTGTTGCTAGTAATTGGCATTTTGATCAGATATACTCGAACAGTAATGCATATGTGATAATAATTCTTTTGCAGGATTATTGAAGCTGTGTGAAAAGTTGCAGATTAATTTAATTCCATCTGTGAGTAGTTTGTATTTGTATCAAGGAGGATATTTTACAGATTTATGTTTTCTTTTAGGTGGCTGACTACCTTGAAATCAAGCTATATGCGCATCGGTCTGCGCATTGTAGTCATAACAGTAAATCAACACAAAGGTTATACTGTCAATTGAAATTGTCTTTTATGACAATAATAAACACAACTGATACATGTTTTTGTGAAAGAACATTAATAAGAACCAAGAAAATATAATTTAAATGTAAGATACAAGTATCGCCTTCTGGGAATACCGAGTGTTGTAAATTCGTTGCAGAAAATTTACTTTGGAACTTGTGTGATTTCAAGATAGCAAACCCAATATTTTTTATCCCGGCACTTCATTTGTTTTTCCTATGTATCTAGAGATGTATAATAAATTAACGTTTTGGCCAACTTTTACTGAAATGACTGGTGAAATTTGATAATAGTTTTAATAATTTTGCTGCTGACGATATTTCACAAATTTGCACGGGAACCCACAATGTTGCCTTTTTATAGAGATAAATAATAAATGAATATTATAGCCAAGTTTCATTATTCCTTGTGGGTCAACCATTGAATATTGTTGAAAAAGAGCTAAAAAAAAAATTTTCATGACTTAATAAATTACATAAAATAATTAATTTTACAATTTTTGTTAGGCGAGTTTGACGTATATTTTATATACTATGAACTTATCAAATTGCAATATTTTTATTGCAACTTTTATATTTGAATAGCAAATAAATCTTGATCAGAGTACAGTATTTTGTTGGTGCTGTTACTATGTCAGATATTAAAAAAAAATTGCATGGGAACCATAACTTTTTGGGTCTAATGGATTTCAGACAACCTCTAAGTTTTTCAGTTTTATTACTTTTATTTCAGGGTAATCAGCCACCTTAAACTGTGTTATAGAAAGTTATAGCTAATGGAAATATGAGCCAAATTTAAGATACTCTAATGTACTTTTACTGGAGAATGTTTATTGTACTTTGCAGGACAGTTTAGTAGAGACCATGTTTATATTTGGTGATGATGGCACAAACGTAAGTTTATTTACATACATAGTAAAAACAATAAACACCAAAACATCTCCTACATTAGGACCACACTTTCAGAATTATGCGTGTAAACTGATGCTAACATACCATGAGTTAAAATAAAACCTTACTGATATATTACTTGCTGCATATGACTTTGGTTGAATTTTACTTATATTAATATGCCAGATTGTAATTAATTGTTATCAAGGAGCCACATGTTGAGTATTCAGGGAAGACACTGTATCTTAAAAAAATTACATTGAAATTACTGCCACAGGTTTTGTGCTGGGTGAATAAAAAATTTGATGGAACAAATTATAAGTAACGTATTCGACCTATTAAGCATACATGCCATAATTAGCGTACACCCGCTTTATGTTGCCATTTTAGACATTTGGCACCGCTTTTCAGTTGTTCCACACGAGCCACCAAACATCACCACTAGCGCTAAGCAGTTCCTTATTGTTTAGAGAAACACATTCTGGTGCACGCTTACAAGAACAGATTCCTTGACATTTCTCATGGCCTAATTTTTTTTCAAGCGTACTGTACATTTATTAGCGTGCTGTACGCTTGTTAGGTCGAATAGGGTATCTCCGTTAAACTAGTCTTGATGAAGTGGGTGTATTGCCGTATGAATTGGGGCATGTACTGCAGGTGTTTTGTGTGATCTGTGGCAACGGCGGAGAACTGTTTGTGTGCGAGAACACTGCTTGCAACAGGTAAGTCGGGCGTTCCCACTACACAGCCCACCAGCACTGTTATCGATTATTATCTTTAACTATGTTGATGTGGGACTAAACTTCTTACTCACGAATTAAGACTACTCGTAGGAATTGTTGCTCATTTGTGGGAGACAGGTAAATTTGTATAAGAGCTTTATGAAAAGCCAGACTCGGTAGGCATTGATACATTATGTATGTACAATATATGAACACTTGTTGCATATATCATTTGAATATACAAAATATCCTGCAAAGGTGGGAGTTGTGGCTGCCATAAAGTAATGGTTAACACAGACGCCTGCCAATCCAGTGACTAGGAGGTTCTATTTCCAGCTAGTGGCAGAAAAGCCAGGCTTTAAAGTAAAAACATTACGTGAAACGGAGTTCTGCTTCATTGGGGAGGGATGTAAAGAAATGACTGAGGATGACATGCACCCTTGCAGTTAGCACCCTTACTGAACCGTTAGGTTGGGTGGGTGAGATATAAACCCAGTTACCAACGTGAGATTACAAAATGTATAACCTAAATTTATAGCAGATTATTTAATGCTGACAACTTTACCATAATATTTAAGGTAGCTTGTGAAGCATCATCTAGTTCTAACTATGTATTTCCGACAATAGTACAAGTATATTAATTGCTAATTGCATGAATTTTTATCAGGTCTTAAAACAATTGTTTGGCTGAATACCATATTTTTATCATCATATCACTTACAGCAATACTTCTAAACAGATCCATCCAGACTGGGTATTGTAATCTAATACAGTAAAACCTGCTTTAGCGGACACCTGCCCATAATGGACACTTTTGTGAGTCCCAAATGACTTCCTATTAGTTGGCACTGTCCGCTAACTGTCCATAGCGGCCACCTGGCCAGTGTGGACAAAGGACAGGGAATTTGGACTCGTAGTCACCTTGGCACTTGCAGACAGCTCAAAGTGCATTGACAATCCCACGAGCTGAGGAACCACTGATACGCACTAGCTTCACTACATATGTATTCTGTGTAATACCATCTGCATAATGTCATCAATAAATAAAAGAAATATGGTCCAAATAATTGATTGTTTAAGTTTATCATCAGGTTACAGCGATTGTTGTTGAAAACTAACCGCCATATTGTGCGACAGATGTCATATGATGTTGCCGTTTTTATAAGAAATAGGTAATCATTTCATACTTGTGCATGGTTATTGTCAAGTAACTTTAGTAATGTACATATAAGAATTATGATAAACATGAAATATGTGTTTATTGCATTTTAATAAGATTCCAAATATCCTCAAAGAATGATGTTTTCGACAGCCTGGTCCTGGAGTTTCCCGAAATGCGTAATTCCAGAATTATTAAGTCTACGAAGACGAATGCGCTGACTTTGTGACACAAAGTTGACTTGATAATCCCCCTGAGTCAATCAGGGTCACTGCAATTTCAGCTCACCTTTTCCTGGGGCAGTGATTGATTTCATCAACTTAATTTGACTTACTTGCCGCAGGCTAATTTAGCAGATTTGCTTCAAGCAAATGATGATGCGTTGGATGATGATTTGCCAATGGCTGGAGCACTGGGCGCTAACTTGGAAGACACTTGGCTACTCAGGTTCAAGGAAGGATAAAGTGATGCGACCGAAAGTGCTGGAGACAGTGAAGCCGATGACGAGCAAATAGAGCATCCTTGTCTAATTACTTCAGACAAGGACACCCTGAAGTGGGCCGACATACTGACCAACTACAGTCTGGACAAAAATGGCCATTTTGCTTAGCATGGTTGCTGATATGAAGGCCCACTTAGAGCAGAAAGTGCTGAAAGGACAGCTGCAGAAAAAGCAGACTACCTTGCTTTCTTTCTTTGGAAAATGAATTGACTGGTGCCTAAGATGTGACAGTTGAATCTGTAGTAAACTTTAAAACTGTTGCTAAACTGGATTTACACAAATTTATGCAAATTGACATTCTCTCAATACTCAATGACACAATGTTATTTTTATTTTCATTTAATATTCATATTGAGGTGGATGGATTGATTAAAATGTATCATTACTTGTGATTACACCTTTTTGTTTGTTTGTTCATTTAGTAGCATTAAACAACTTAGTTTTTCAACACAGTATTTTTACAACCCTACAACACCAGCAGTATAACCTTCACAGCCATCTGACAAACTTCTTTCGCACACATGATAAGTTTTTCAAAAAGTTTATTGATATTAACACCATTCGTTGTTCCTGAAAACGAATCACATTAATTAATGATAGCTCCTGTGTTATTTTATTAACCAGTAATTTGTACTGTTTGTGACAGTACCAACTTGCAAACGTTGACGTGATCATTTATAATATTTATAAAATTAGTACCAACTTGCAAACATTGACGTGATCATTTATAAAATTAGTACCAAATTGCAAACATTGACGTGATCATTTATAATATTTATAAAATTAGTACCAACTTGCAAACATTGACGTGATCATTTATAATATTTATAAAATTAGTACCAATTTGCAAACATTGACGTGATCATTTATAATATTTATAAAATTGGTACCAACTTGCAAACATTGACGTGATCATTTATAATATTTATAAAATTCTCCATAATGGCAACTGTCCATAGTAGACATATTGCGCAGTCCCGGCGGTGTCTGCTATGGACAGGTTTCACTGTAATATATTTATTCAATTTTGTGTTGCAGGGCATACTGCACCGGCTGCATTGCTGAGTTGACAGGAGGTCTTGAGAGTGTGGAGGCTATCAAACGCACCAGTCCCTGGACCTGCTACATGTGTGTCAATGAGTCTCAGCCAACCAGTCTGCTCGTGAAGAAAGCTGACTGGCAGTGCAACTTGATTGCTTTGTTCCAACCTGCTTCTATCCACCAGGTGCGTCAATGCTGCGAGTACCAACCATAGCATATACTGATATATGTATTTCAATGGATCTACACCCAGCTTGTGCGGTACATGCTTGTTATCAGATGGCTGGACCATATGACCCACACCCAACTGTATGGTGACATACCACCATTGTCAACTGTGCTAAGATAGAGACAACTGCAATTTGGGCGGGACAGGAAAGTACTGATGTCCCCCGACGTCACCAGAGATGCAGGCTTTGAGTCAGCTAATGTCTCCTCAAGGAAGTGTGGCAGGAATATGTTGATGCTTCCATTCCATCAAAGGACAACTGGTACTGATGACGACTGCTATAGACTCCTTTTTAGGGAATCACCTATGGTACTGCTGTCATACACATGGCCTGCTCAGTGCCTCTAACATGCGCCTGACTGGTAAGCAGCCCTCCGCCAGACATGGGCAAAGGGGGGTGAACGAAGTTGCCAAAGCTTCAGAACAACAGCACGTACATTTGAACACCCGTCCTCTCTACTGTGAGACAGACGTGTGATGGAGGAAACCTCATTAGTTTGGATGTGGTAGCTAGGGCCGTCTGATTAGGAATGTTCATGTCACATCTTCCCAAATAGGAATAGATTCCTCTGGTCAAACAGTTTGCACTCTTTAATTACTAATGTGGAATCTTTCTAGTCTTCCATCAAACAGTGAAAGAAACAGTTTAAAAGACCACTTCTGTATATGATGAAAATACACTGGAAACTTTATAATTGGTGTAGTAAATTGTAAAAAATATTTCAAATGACAAAAACATTTATTCATTAAACTTAACATTGTTAAAAAGCAGTTTATTTCATTAACATTGTACCGGATGACTGCTATGAAAACAATTGGTTCACCTATAGCGATTCTTCCAACAACCACATTATCGTTATAGAACATGCAAGACAAATATTCCTAATTAAAATAATTTAAAACAAAATTTAAGAATGGTAAAGTTGAAATGTGAAAATCATCCCTCTGCCCCAATGCCAAAATATTGTTGATAAATCCATTCTTATAAGGCTTTTTTCTTACATTACTGAGATTGCCATTTCAATTATGTTGTTGCAGATTCCACAGGCATCTGACTTTGATGGACATCCCATCAGAGTGCTGTCATTGTTTGATGGCATTGCTTCAGGTCAGTGAGTGTCTAACAGACTATACATATTGATATAATAATGTTGTCTTATTTAGCATCAGTATCCACCTAGACTATGTGTTCATGGCGCTTATTCCATTCTCAGAGGGACCAATAGCTTTTAGGGTCTCTTCCGAATGATACAGGCAAAGTTGGGCCAACAAACTTGCCCAAGTTTTGAAATGGTGGCAGTGGACTCGAAACACGGTCCTCTTGATCGACAGTTCGGTGCTCTATCCACTGAGCCACCATGCCCCTGCTTGACCATCTAATACCATAGTTTCTGCTCAAGTTTATCCAAACTGTCATGTGTTGGAATGTAGGTAACAAACCTGACACGTTGCAGGCAAAGTAGCCCTGGATGAGCTACGCTTTGACATCAGTACCTACTATGCGAGTGAGATAGACGACGATGCCATGCTAGTGACTGGAGTCCAACATGGCTCACAGATCAAGCAACTGGGAGACATCACCAAGCTAGGGGTGACCGAGGTGGGACACACAGCCCCTATTAACATTTCACTGTCGATTTTGAGATTGCCTAGCTTTTTTTACGCACCTCTGACCTCTGGTTTCCAAGGTTTTAGACACAATAGAAGTTCTATTAGTAATGTCTTAGTGTCTCCTGGACCTGTGTAGTTGTTTCCACCGTTCTGCAGTTAATTAACTTTGCTATATTTTTTACTTTTGTTGCATAAGAGGTACATGAAATATTTAATTATTATGTTGATGAAAGTGTTTGTATGATAACAGATGCACAATAGTTCAATATGTATTTTGTTGATCTTGAAGGTATTTAAAGTATGTGTAGTTTACTTGCCATAATGTACTTGTCGCCATAAAATATGCATCGTTTATAGTACTGTATACCTGTTTGTTGTTTTTATTAAATTTATTAGCATTTATGATGCTTTCAGTGTTCAGATTAATGATCTACAAAATACTATTTATGACTACGTGTATATAAATGTGTACAGATTTCTGCGCTGGGGGCCATTGACCTGTTGATTGGTGGTTCGCCCTGCAATGACCTGTCCATGGTGAACCCCGCCAGGAAAGGCTTGGAAGGCAAGTTGCATTGTTCTGTAACCTTGTTTTACACATCAGTTGTGTTTTATAAGTATTATATGTAACAAAATGAGTCGGATGTCGGCAAACGTGAAACTTGGCAAATGCCGTTTTTATCAAAAACTGGCTAATCCAACGATTTTGAGATTTTCCCTGAAAATGGTTCCTTAGTATTCATTTTAACGATTACCACAATTTCTACTGTATATTTAGTTATGTGTAATGTATTTTAGTGTTATCTTTGAAGAGCTGTTCGATGTGTTCCGCTTGACAAACATGAAAATGCAAACACAAAAATGCCAATAATTAATAGCTTTTTTCATCAGTAATTTTTGGATGGTCCCTCACAAATGTGGCATCATTGCAAAGCTTTGCATCTCATCTTTCCATATATGGTCATCAAATTAACATATATTACGGATATGTCGAACAGGAGGGCGTGAGGGGTAGGCACTGTTTGTCTAGCTGTGTAAACAAACCCGGCTTGTTGCTATCACGTGATCCAGGAAAATTATTTTATTGGCGCAGCGATGAAGTCATTTAAATAATGTCCATGGACGCATGCGCACTATGCAGTTCCACCGCGTCACACACCTGACCCACATGTCGAGTAGAAAATGGCGTTCGATGTAGCAGGTTTGTTGATATCGTGCCCGAAGTTATCGCGACTAGATCAACACTTTGTTAGACAAGTATTTACTAGAGGAAGACCAGCAGGACAGTGAGCGAGACAGTATAGTCATTTTGCGAGGCATGGGGTTAGGTCATCAAGCCCACAAGACGTGTCTGACTGTGCTCGAGACTATCCCCGTTGCTGGGCCGTCCGACCAGCAGGACAGTGAGCGAGACACTATAGTCGTTTTGTGGGGAATGGGGGCAGGGCGCGAGGTCATCGAGCCCGTTAGCCATCCCCGTCATCTGCAGTCTTGCCGACGTCATGAAAGAGAGGACGTGGCCGCTGTCCCAGAGATGATTAACTATTTTGAGGTGTCGCTGTTTATATACTTGTTGTTGTTGTTGTTGTCTTGTACTAAATATGCCATTAACTGACATTGACATTGTTAAGAATCTCTTGCGCATTTTTTACTATGAAAAGTATCAGATTGAACAAATATTATTATAATTATTTGAAACAGTTTTCAGTATACATTTGGTACACAACTGGTAGAAATCATTTAAACAATTTTTTTTATTTAATACATTTGTGGGTAATTTCCAGAAAAAAATATTTTTCCGACAAATATTGATGTAGCTTTTAGTTACATTGATAATGTGTTCTACCAGTTGTAAGAATAAGCTGCATATAACACTAAACACCTTACTTTGCTAGCATTATTACTTCCAGAGATATGAGGCGTTTTTGAGAAAACAGGATTATTTCTTGGAAGATACATGCTTTACCCACAAATAAAAGTGATTTAGAGGTATGTAATTGACACTGAAATGAACGGTATGAATGCAATGCTTTCAAAATAGGGTGGACACATTTTGAATAATAAAATAATAATTCTTTTTAATCCATTTGCCGAGTCTCCCCTTAGGCTGAATAAATTATTATTATTTTTTAAATCACAAAAATCAAGTAAGTTCTTTCTTATTACATTACAGTGCTGTTGATTAATGTTTATATTTTACTTGTTTGCAGGTGGAACGGGATTGCTGTTCTTTGAGTTCTACAGGATATTGAATCTACTGCAGAAACTTCATCCAGACTGCCATTTGTTTTGGCTCTTTGAAAATGTTGTCTTTATGTCAAGAGAAGACAAGACCACAATATCTAGATTTCTTGAGGTAAATCCCATTTTTTTTATAGGTGGTATAACTTCTTTACTTGAAAAGTGCCTTTACTGATTACTTACTTTTATTAACATATCTTAAGTAATGTAATCTCTTCTAACTGCTGTGCAATGCTATACGTCACCCATGATTTGCTCACACTAAGTTAACCCAAAACGGCAGAAAGTATTTACGTTCATAATGGATAAGTACTTGTTTTTTGTGTATTTGTCATCAATTCAGATTGTGCTTTAGACACTACCGATAACTGAATCTTTGTCTCTTGTGGAATTGGCTAAGTGAATGACACACAAGGCTGCACATAAACAGCTACAGTCGTTGGGGTATTTAAAATACTGTCTAGATCGGAGATCCTTTGACCATAGCTTCTTGGCAGCAGAAATTTTGGATCGAAGGTGTGCTGCATTATAAATAAATTGGTGTTTTAATGATGCAGCTATAATGTATTTTGTTTCTTTATTAATGACATTGTACCTATCCATCATCGTTTGTGTAATGTGTTATATTGATTGGAGAGGTGGTGTAAGGATAGTGGGGAGTGACGGTCTAGTGGTTGCAGCACCCAACAGTCAGGAGAGGACAGTGGTTCGATTCCACCTGCCGCCGTTTTGAAGAAGCTTGGGCAATTTCGTTCACCCCACATTTCCAGTCTTCCAGAAGAGCTGATGATCCCTTCTACCTGGTGATCCCTTCTACCTGGTGATCCCTTCTACCTGGTGCCTAGGCCAGGGAAGTAAAAGATCCCACACATGGGGTGAATGTGTAACCTATCGTGGACAGTGGTGGTCTATATGTAACCCTCTGATTCTAGCTCCTACAGTGGGAGCTGCTTCTCGGGTGCCGAGAATCGAGTGTGTACGGCAGTAATACTGCAGGTGACTCCCTAACTACTGGGGTCTAAAGCAGTATATGGATGGTGTGAGGATATTGATCAGTGAATATGTGTCCATGTGTTGTGCATGAAATTTGGAACATTTTAAAACTTTCATATGTGATGCGATATACCAAAACCCGTCGGATGGTGCGCGATGTCATAATGAGAAAAACGGGAAATAGTTCCAAATTGATTTTTTCATCAAAAATTACTTATTGGTTTCATTATAATGTTTCATGTTATAACTGTCTTAGCACAATGGGTTTTTAAGAATAACTACCTGCTAATGCTGATAAAACGTGTTTTATCCCACCCCCTTATAACAACAATTTGCCCTGTCAAACTCGCAAAGCATACCTACACAATATACGTCATAAGTTTGAATGGTTTGCCCTACAACGGCGGTTCATATATGACCTGAAAACTTACAGTCCAGTGAATCTACTTGTATCAATGTGCATCCTCACTAACATATGGGTATCTAATGCGCAGGGGAAATTCCCGAAACCATCGTCTTCGCAACGCACCATTTTATTTTGCAGAATGTGTGGACATTCGTTTGTTTAAGCACCTGCGCTATGTTGAATCGTATCTTGGTAGCTATGTGAATTATCGATACATAGCTGTTGTATTTTAAAGTTTAGAATAGTGGCATTGAACGTCCGCCATTTTTTACATTTCTAAAATCCAAGATGGCAGCGCCCACGCGATTGGCAGATTCAGAACTGGCTGCATGTATAAATGAAGTGAAACGTGTTAACCTCTACTGCGATGCCGACGCTGAAGCTCTGACTGATGTGATAGTTAGTTACTTTACCTCTGGATACACGAGTGACTCGGACGATGAAATAGATAATGATGAGGTGGCTCAGGAGCCTGTCGAAAGCTATGATGACAACTGCTAGTACTACCATTAGCATTGGTCACGGTAGCAGTGGATCTGTCAGAAACGTCGATGAATGTTCTAATTGTGATTTTGTTCATTGCACATACTATGAAAATAGTGATTTAACTGTAAGAAAAAGTTATATTTTCAGCCTTGAACTGCTTTCACTTATACTTGTAAATGTAAACAAAGCATTATCTTGAAATGTCAAGTTGACAATGCTAAATTATTTAGTTGCTCTTCACTGATTAATTTAAAAACTTCAGTTTGTTATTGTGGTAAGAATAAAACACCATCTTGTTAAATCAAGTTGGCCAATATGAAAAATGTATGATCATCGAAGGTTGTAAAAAAAGTCGCCAGCTGTGCACTGATGTATTGCTGTCTGCGTACACGTACACGTATTTCAGTGGAAGATGCTTCTGCCTTCGACAATGTTGCTGAGATGCTTCTGCCGCTGCCTGCTCTTCTTACATTCGAAGAACGTCATGCTGCAACCGGCAGATTCCTGTGTAATTGCAATCACTACTCTGGTAATCCATGCTCGTCGATGTTTTCATCTGAGGAGTTTGAGGCAATCCAGTGTTGCTATCTCGAGATGACACGCAAGGAGTTGGACATCGCCATACTCGCCCAACTGTCTTGTGGGATGCATCTTTCTGACAGATCGTCACATGGTCATAAGAAGGAATGTAGTCCATGTGTGACACAATGCACAGATTTTTATCACCATGGACATAGGATTTGCAGGGAGACCTTCAAGTTCATGCACAACATAGGACAGGATAAACTAAATGCACTCATAAAACACTACAAGCAGAATTGGATTGCACCCCAGATGCATGGAAATGTTAAACAGCTGCCACCTAATGCTCTGAAGATGGAGGATAATGCCTACGTGGCTCACTTTCTACTCAACTGTGCCGAGACACACGATTTGAAGCTGCTGCCAACCAATTGCTCAAAACGAAAAGTGTATGATGACTATTGTACCGCCATCGCCATGACTGATCATCGTGTTGTTTCTCTAATCATATTTCGTCGACTATAGCTGTTTATTGTGAAGATGTGCCCTAGCTGCCACTGATTTGTGCTGATTTTGCCAGAAATCGCAGCACAAAATCAGTGAGGCAGCAAACAAATCAGACGAAGAGAAGGCAAAACTACACAGTATCGCCACTGACCACTTGTCTCGTGAGCAAGGAGCGAGCTTTCTACCAGAAGATTTGCAAAGACTCTCTACCAGCTGGTATGAACATTGGTCCTCACATGCCCTGCAGCTATGATGGTGTGATGCACTACAGCATGGATTTTGCGCAACAAGTACACTACCCGTCTGACCCCCTTCAGCCTAGTCCGGTGTACTTCAACACTCCTAGGATATGTGCGATATTCGGTGTGTCTTGTGAAGCTTTGCCAAAGCAGGTGACATTCCTCCTGGATGAGTTGGTTCAGAGTGGGTAAGGTGGCAACTGTGTCATCAGTCTTCTCCACTTGTACCTCGAGAACTACAGCCTGGGGGAAAGCATGTGCATTTGCATGCCAACAACTGTGCTGGACAGAATAAGAACTCTTATGTCATGTGGTATCTGCTGTGGCGAGTCCTTACTGGCCGACGTTTCTATCACCATGAGTTTCCTCCTGACTGGGCACACCAAGTTCTCACGTGACTCGTGCTTTGGCTTAGTGAAGCGAACCTTCAGGAGGACCAGAATGCATTGCCTGCAAGATATTGCTGATGTTGTTGAGCAATCTAGTACTGCAGGAATAAATGTTGCTTGTCTTATCAGACAGGAAGATGGCTCTGTTTTAGTGCCAGTGCATGACTGGTCGACTTTCCTGGAGAAATATTTCGAGAAAGTGAACAACATCAAGACATATCACCACTTCACAAAAGACACAACAGGCATGAAACTACAGCACTACTCAGACACAGAACCATCCTACCAAGAACTACTGAAAGTTACGAGGCACCAACCGAGATCAAGCCAAAGGATCTTGATATCGAGCGACAATGGTATTTATACAATGCCATTCGGGAGTATGTGGCAAGCGATAAGCAGGACTTGGTTTGTCCACTTCCCGAAACACCAGTGACACACGAGGATGTGGAGAGCGAGTCAGATGATGAGATTTACCCTCCACCACCACTACCACCGAAATGCACTCGCTGTGGCCTTGGTCGTGTGTCAAAAAATTTAATGGACACAATTTTGGTGGACTGAATACTGGTCCTCTATAATGTACAATCAGTTAACATTAGTTATATTATTAGTTATTAATTATCTTGGTGCACAATGGATGAACTAATATGTCGATTGGCAGATTACAAGAATGGGTAAATGCCCAATTCAGAACTTTCAGTTTGTGTACACAATGACTTGTTTTGCTAATTTCATATTTACATGTTTTCATGCACTGCCAGATGAATGTGACTACAGGTGTGGTATAAAATACAGATGTTATTCAGATAGAGCCAAAATCACACATGAATAAAGTCAGTATTTGTTACATATTTATTTAAACCCTGTTTACTACTTATTCATTTCCAGACTCTTTATTCCAGTATAATTTTGGTTCTGGTCAACATAGAAAAAAAATACCAACAGTTCTGGAAAGCTAAGATAATCAGCTGTGATATTAGTACACAAAGGCAACATTGAAATGTTTCACCATGTGAAGGGTTTTTCTAGATCGCATCACATATATATATATATATTATGCACTTGTAAATATATGCATAAAATCTGACCTGATTCTTCACATTGTAGATAGTTGAACGTTATGAAGGCTAACCAGATTGTTGACAATGTTTGGTTGCCAAGACAGGACAATGTGTTGTAGTGTGAGCCAGCAATGTGGAATGCAAAGTACTTTTCAGCCCAGAACCGAGCACGGTATTTTTGGGGCAACATCCCTGGTATGTACTGGTAAGTGAGGTTTACTTGGGTCGTGTAGTTTGATGTAAAATGAGCAATTTTGTATACACCAAAATAGTAACGGGTGGAAACATATAAACAACGGGTGGAATAATATTTGGTATGTGGAACGAAGACAACAGTGCTACCACGTGATATTTAGGTGTTATAAAAGTTGTTATATGGTAGTTTAGTTTTCTCCAACTTATGTGAAGTCATATCATCATCATATTTTATGCAATGCAACAACACCAAAACTGGATAGATTTGAAAATGGCCAGACTTTCAGTCTGACATTTATTACCTACCATATTTGGTAGAAATTAAACATATTTATATACAAACAAATGTGGGCCATTCAGTGTCTTCGGACATTGCCCCCTCTACTTATAACATCACATTCTAAAACTGGCCACATTGCAGGTATGAACACAAACATACCAAACTTAATGCTGTCTTGACCGTGATCAGCCACCATTTTTCCTGAATAGAACAACAAAGAACGAAGAAATGGTGTATTGATAGAGTAATAAAGAACGATTAATAGAGTAAAAAAAGAATGATATACTCAAGTCTGAGAGCAGTGACATTCGGCACAGTGGTAGCGGTCGATCCGTTGTGTTGAATAAAAAAAAATTCAACACGAATTGAAAGTTTTGAAAATTCAAGGCACGAAAGTCGGAACACGTATTACTGCGTCGACGTTCAAATTGCGTGTCCTGTCAACTGCTGGAAGAGCGGGGCAGATGGCCGCCATGATCAACAGTGATTGGCTAAACTAGGTTATCCAGCCATATATTACTATGCAGAAGTTGCAGGGCGAATTTACATGCCTGGTGCAAAGTCCACCTCCCTCTAAGCCAATCACAAGGGGATCATTATATATGGGGTGTTGTTGCCTTGCGTAAAGATTAGTATGCAATCTAATTGCATACATCCATTGTACAGGTAGGCTTGATAAGAAACGTCTTAGAATGGCATATAGATTATCTTTGATATTGTTATTGTCCATGTGATGGCAGCACTACTTATTACAGTGTACTAGGGCTGGAACGATACACCAGTGTACCAATATATCACAATACACACCACACGGTATGGTACACGATACATAATATCCATATCGTGGTACACTACGATATGCGATAGTGGTAGGCAAAACATTATTCGCGTTGCCTTTGTGAAGCAATAAACATTCAACGCGAACCACACCTGCCTGTGTATAGATAAAATAGCGAAATATAACATACGTTTCCCACATGTATATATAACTATAATCTATGTAAAATCTTTTTTAAAGGCGCACGTGCAATTTGGGCCTCATGTGAGTGATGACGTGACATCTGCTGTAGTGTTGCCTTGTCCTGTGATAAATAAATATATGTTTTACTGTTGTATCATTCTAGTCAGTGTTGTCTGCATCGTGATATGTATCGTATTGTGACCTCTGTATCGTGATACGTATCATAACGTGAAGTAGTGTATCGTTCCGGCCCTACTTATTACACATTTGCATACTAATACACTAGTCTATCATGTATATAGTGGTAACATTCAGCAGTTTATTTGTGTGATCATTTTATGTTTGTAGTCCCCCAGAGTTGAGTCCTTGTCCACTGCCAGAGATTGGACTGGACAGCAGTTTGATGGGAGGCAGAACAGCAGCGGTCAGTTCACTTACAACTCTTACTAAAATGTATTTGTCACCCTTTTCCATGGACTAAGCCTTTTCTAACATGACATTGTGTAGGTTTTGTTGAGTTTATAAAATGTTGTGTTTGCTGCATGCATCATGCATCAAAGCCGTTGGTCCCTTCTGCCTGGTGTCTATGTCAGGGGAAGAAAAAGATCCCACACAGGGAAGTGGAAAAACCTAGGGTGGACTCACTAACACTAGAGATGGAAAACTCTGAAAATAAACCACCCCCTGTGTTATGCATAGACAGGGCTATTTGGAGTTGTCACAAGAGTAGAATAAGGCAAGTCATCCGAGTTCTGCCATTCTGCCAGGTTCATAAAGTACGCACCGTGACAACCCGTAGCAACTCCCTGATGCAGGGGAAGAAAGATGACTACTTCCCTGTGTACATGGGAGCGACAGGAGACACTCTGTGGATACCTGAACTGGAAAGGTACGGTTCAACGCATCCAACAGGCAGGTGTTTACCAAGAGTCCAAGACATTTTTCATTGTTAAAGACGATGGGACTTGTTAACTTGTAGTCAACTGGTAGGTGATTATGAAAGGTTGTACTGTGACTAAAATTATGGTTGTGTAATTAGAATAATCTGGGTTGATAGCACAAATGTGGAATACTCTGTGTGAAATGTTTCAATATATGCAAAATAGAATTAAAGAAAATGAGTATTAGCCAGCACACTTCCCAGCTTTTTCAAGTTGCTCTTGCCCTTTAGATAATACGTCTGTATTTAAAAATGTGTGGGTAATTTGTACTAGTGATGTGTACCGCATTGTAATATACGCTATACGGTATGTACCGTATATTTTATGTGGTATGGTATACGTTTTTTCCTGGTGCATTAAAAAAAATATGCCATTGAAAGACTATGCTAAGACTTCCTTGTATTCGCATGTATAGTCCCAAATTACAGCCACCATTGAACCTTAATAACTACTATCATAATTTAAACTCGTTCTTGATTTATAAAGCTGACACGAGAAAACACGTTCTGCACACAACGTGCAGTAAATGCATTCATAGATATGAAAGTGGTGCCACACTGTGGCCATTGATTGACTTATATGATCTGCTTTGCTGAACGTGTGCAGTGTGTGCACGGAAGTAGCATAATAGTGTGTGCCGTGATATGTTGAATGCGCTGTCTTTTTGTAAATATGTTGTGACTTAGGTAGTTTTAGAAGCTTCAAGTATGTCAGTTGAAGATGTAACATATGGTATGGAATACCAATTCGACTGAATAAAAAAATACCTGTTTCAAAAAAGCATAAAAATCCCGCCATACAGTACAGCGCACTAATTTGTTGTAGGTTGTTTGGCTTTCCTGAGCACTACACGGACGTTGGCAATATCCCTCCAACAAGACGCCAGAAGTTACTAGGCAAGGCTTGGAGTGTGCCTCTTATCAAGCACATTCTGGCTCCACTCAAGTCTTTCTATGGCTGTCTCCCAGATGGACCAAGAGTGGCGAGGGAGACAGAGGTGACACATCTATGAAGGGACATGACCTCTATTAGTGCACTGACATTGGTGCAATGCAGGAATGATGCAAACATATAATGATATCATTTGTCGTACTGTGATAAAGCAGAATTAATTCTGCACTGAAAACTTCCTACATTCAAGTGATGCTAGATGGTTGTTGATCAGCTGTCATCAACATGTTGATTACCTTTTCTGTTTATTAGTAATTAATATGATGCCCTATACATTATGTAACATGACACTATTAGAATTGACATTTGAATAGACATTTGAATAATTGTTTACATACATTGTGAATACAATCACAATAATTTAAATGCACATCATTGTAATTTTCTATGGCATCTTAGTGATGATTTGCTGAATCTTAGGTCATGTATAGTCTACTTACAGGTGTGTGAACACTGCAAGCTATGCACGTGCCTACTGGCCTGCCAAAAATATGCAAACCCAGTAATATATTTAATTAGAATATTCCAGTTATTTATTGGGAAGTTAAATTGTGTTTTTTATATAACATGCTAGTCATATAGTAATCATTACTATAATTATGCAACTAAATATGCATTTGATTATTTTGGAAACTATTATCATACCTAGCAAGTTATAAAAGTCGTGTAGGTAAATGGTTGTATGTCCTGAGTCTACGGACTGAAATACTAGGCTGCAAAATGACTAGTGATGCACATTTTGGTGCCATATGATTGTTTACTGGTTTCTGTGGTATGATGACAAAGTGGTGACATCAAGTAGTAAATTAGGTTCTAAAATCAGTAGGTAGTATAAATGATATTTTATTGCACTAGATTTGTATTTTTGTATGGAAGAGGCAACAGTTTTCTGCATTGTAGTTTGGTTGATAGATTTTATACTTGATGTATTAGTGTAATTGCTATTGACAGGCAAATGACAGATAATGTAGGCAATTTATATGCTGCTTCACAGATACATAAAACTTGTGTTTACATCACTTTGAATATATTCTCAGGGTGCTTCCATTACATGTTTGTCAAAGACTAATCATTTATTTTTTAATGATTATGATTTATTTTATACATGATAATTACATAATAAAGAGTTATTAGTAATGTAATTGTGTTAGCTATTATCTTTATTTAATATGTTCATTGATGTTAATTGCTTCTTATAAGGTGTACAGAGTGCACACCACATTTAAATATAATATATATTGTCCCTCGATCTAAGGATGACCTTTCTCTGTGGTTGCTGTGTCTTGCGTAGCAGAAGAAGCTTAATGAATCCATTAAATAAATTATGATTGTTTGCATAATAACTTCAGTCATCTTGTTGAAATAAGTTCCACGTTCCATATGCTATCTGCCACCACTTCCAGGTCATCCACGTTTCCACTGATCAGGTTCATCATCAAAATGAACAATGGGGGGCTCAATTTCGATCCCTGTTTGAGACCTCCCACTATACAAACCCTTAATTCTGATTAATCTCGCCATGTGCCTATACGTTACCTTCATCATCCCTCCATCCAGCTTGTAACTGTTAATTCCTTGGTACATTCTGTCTCAAATGCATACTTTAGGTTGAAGTGGTCCATACTACAAATACTACATTTATTATCCTTTCTGAATTATGTTCTCTACTGAAATGGGTAGCTATAGAGCATTAATAAAAAAACATGAGAGCATGGGAAAAAAGAAAGGGGTGGTGGAATGAAGATAGAGGCCCAGAAAACTAGACATTAAGTAAGATAGATGGAAAAAGGCAGTGTGAAGAGGAGAGAATGGGAAAAGTGGCAGAATTTTTAGAAGTGTACGTGAGTTAGCTAGAAGTAATCAAGAGGGCTAAAAAAAATAGTGTGACATGTGATCTCACCACTCTATATAGGGATAAGAGTAATAACTTTACAGGGGGAAGAAAAGGTAGATGTCCGTGCCAGGAAGTTGTAGAGCATTCCAAGGGAAAGCTAAAGATATCTGACCACTGGCACTGAGGACAACACCTATAGCCTAGGCTACGGTCAGGAAGAACGTAAGTATGTAAAAATGTCATATTTTAGATAATCAGACTATTGGCAACTGCCAACAAACAATCCCCATATGGGTCTAGCCCGCTGATCTCTATAAATAGTTGTATTTATAAAGATCAGTGGCTAGGATTCACCAAAGAACGTTACTTCAGTCCTGAAAAATGGCGGGAATCGAATCCCCTTGGGAATTCCCAGTTGACTTACGTTTGAAACGTTTCTGCATGTCACGTGATCTAGTAAAATGGCGGACAAGCGTGTTGTAAACAGTTGGAAATTCAAGTAACGTTTTGGATAGATTTCCATGGAAAACACAACGGAAAGACAAACTTAAAGGTACGTAGACATATAGAGATATAAGACCGATTGATATATATTAAAGCAAGTGTTATTTGTATTCGTGAACAACTTGGAACCATAAATGACGCTTTGTAAACTTTTTGTGAAGTGGACCGAGTCCGAAACTCGGCGAAAGCGAAGCTGAGAATGCGTGAGCGATCCCGCCTACAAAATTGGCATATGCGGGCTTAATCGGCAAGACTTTGAGCATGAGCGATCCAGAGGATTTCGTTTAACGACAGTTATTCTAATGTTTCCCACAACCAACTTTACCGTATACAATTGTGACAGTGTCGTGGACCGCTGTGGCCCAGTCAGGGTGCTTCGTCGCACCGCCGCCGGCACGAATCTCCATTGTCATTGGCATTACACCAGTCAGTTAGTAGCAGAAGTTGTGGCTTGTGCTAGTTGAATTGACAAAAGTAAAATCCTGTTTACAGTAGAATGTAAAGTTATAGATAATCTGTTTAAAAAGTGTTATTCGGTTGACTTGTTTCATTGATATCCTGCAAGTAAAGTATAAAGACACACATGCCAACCATGATTCATGAAACTGTTGTCTTCCTTAATTCAATCGTAATCGTATCCTCTTAAACCTCAGTCTGGCAAAGTAGTTGGCAGAATTGACTACTGCAGTGGCTCACGAGAGAGTCCACAGCAGGTTACAGATTTCCCCTGTGTGGGATCTTTTGCTTCCCCTGGCACAGACACCTAATGATGAACACCTGTAAGATTGATGTGTCCCTTGCAATGTGGTATTTTTGTAGGCAAGAAACCTATGTTTTCAGTTTTTAAATCATACTCGTAGGCAAACAATATCAATACGATATCTGGTGTTATCTCTTTATGTTCACAGCCGTGCAATCAAAACCACATATTTTTATTTGTCTTCATTCAAAGGTAAAAACAGTTTTAAAGGGTGAGGTGCTGAGTGGCAACCATTTGAGAATTGCTCATATGTATCTGTTGGTTTTGTCTCAGTGATCTAATGACCTGTTGCTTTAGGCATATAATAAATCATGAAGCATTAAAAGGTCACATTTGTTTTCTCAAGTCTCAAGTAGTTATACTCCAAACAGCCCATTCTTGAGCTAACGCAGGAGTTTGGACCAACAGCTTTTAGTGTCTCTTCCAAAAGACACAGGCAAAGTGGGGTGAACGAAATTGCCCAAGCTTCGAAACGGCGGAGCTGGAATTTAACCACCGTCCTCTCAATCGACAGGCGGGTGCCCTAACCATTAGACCACCGCTCCCCACCAAAGTAATATGCATGCGCACACACACACACATGCTCGCTCGCATGGTGATGAAGTTTTCTTTTTTGTAGCTGAACTGGTCCATAGTACAAATGGTGGATAGTAAAAACCAGTTTGATTTGAAGTATGATATGGGTAGAACGTTTAATGTTGTAAGTATTATCAGCATGTAAATTAATTCTGTATGCTATTGCATACATATTGAAAAATACGTTTGTTACCTGTCATAATACTTCATATTGTGCTCAATACAACTTTCGTGACCTTCATTGGACCTTCATCAGCACTTTCTAAAGCTGGTAAGGGTCCCGAAAGTTCCGTTGAGCACAATGTGAAGTATTCTGACAGGTAACAAATTAATTTTTCAAGCTGTAGTTAATTTCTGGTTATTTGTTTAAAATGATTTACATGTTGGCAATGACATTCAGTGCATTTAACAAAATGTTATTTGATGAAAAAAACCTAGGATTTTCCTGTGGTTTTCTATCTTATTTGATGAAAAACCTGGGCTAGAAAAGTTAGTTCCACTGTTAAAGTTCAGTTAAGTGCAAACTGTAAAAGCCATCAACAAAATGTCCAATGATGAATCATCAAGGCAGATAAATGGAATAGTTTATGGCTGAAATTTTGTAAGTGAGCCCGGGGGCACATAGTGATGGTTTGTACATGAAAAAATATAAACAATTCCCCGGGGGGTGGGGGATATTATGAAGGAACCTATATGGACATTTTATGTAAATTACTCAGAACTCAGAACGATAGTTACTTACAGTTGTACATGATTTTTAGGGCATGACCTTGTAGTTGCCCTGCCATGGCATTGCCCTACCAAAATTTGACTGTATAAGCTCTTGTAGTGGTTGCCTTTTTATCCTGTGCAATGCCAGGCAACTTGGCTAGTATAGTATAAAGAATAGTATCAAGTATAGTATAAAGTATAGTATATCTATTCTAGCATCTTGACCACATGTAGAACATAAATTATTGACATGATATCTGTGATGGAACATTAAAATTAAACACAATAGTGGTTTGTTAAACACATTTGAGGTGTCCATGTGTTGGAATCTTATACTAGATATAACATTTCATAATAAGAATGATATAAATATATATATATATATATATATATATATATATACTATAGTCAGATCATTCTTGTATATATATAATATATATATATATGTGTGTGTGTCCTTAAAGGTTATACAAACTGTGTTCTTCCGTTAAATACCACCAGAGCGTTGTTGATAGTTCTAATACATATTTATTAGTGGGATCTAAATAACAGAGGGGGTCATAGGGTACATGTGATTGTAATACAGCCACAATTGCTTATACTAATTACATGTATAGTGGTTGACTGTTCTTGACTGTGGACCATGATAAGATTGTTATACTGATTTGCTTCTGGGATGTTTAACATTGACTTTTAATCATTCACATCACCCAACTCAATATGAGACTGGGTTTATCTAGGTTATCTTAAGATCAAAATCCTCATATATATATATATATATATATATATATATATATATATATATATATATATGTGTGTGTGTGTGTCAATATCTATGTCAAGTTTGTAAACCTGCAAGTTATCTAGATGGTACATTTTGACTGCAGCAGAGATTGTAAGGTTGTCACATGCATTTGCTTCATGTGTGTGCAGAAGGTTTGATTTTTTATTAGTATGATTTGAAATTATCAACAGTACAAGAGAATATGTTAAGCAATACACATAGTCAAGCAGTACACTCAGTCAAGCAATGCACGCAGTCAAGCAATACACCCAATCAACACAGGGCAATGTCTTAACTTTATCTTAAAACCAAAAATAGCATTTTAGAGCCAATGTTATGTATTGATTTATAAGTAACGTATAATTTTTTTATTTCAATTTGTCATATACTTGTATGCAAAATATTTCAAACTATATCACTCACAGGTCTGACATTTAGCATCCAGGTAAGTTTCACAACAAAATAAATATGTGTGCTAAATGTCATCAAAATCTGAGTCAAGAACGTTTTGGTCATTTCTTGTTTGATTTAATAAAAATTACTTATGGAAGTTATGGAATGACCCAATTTGTAAATGGAATCATCTGAAGTGGCATGACTCAAACAGCAGGGTGGCCAGTTTTACCAGCAGCCATGCTTTGTGGAAGTATTAAGTTGCAATACAGTCCATGGCGCGTCATAGCGAGATATGAGTTATCTGTTCATGTATGTTGAGTTTTTTCTTGATCAAGAGAACTACTGAACTACTTTGAGAAAGGTACAAAGGAATGCTGAGGAATGTCATCACTAAGCACCCACTTAAAGTTAAGGTGCAATATGTCCTTGTTGCAACACGTTGATATATCTCTTTGTGTATGTTTTTTTATTAAGAGAATTACTTAATTGAATTATACTTATGTCTACTTTTGAGGAGGCTACAAAGAGCTATATCAGGAATGTCTCCAACTACACATGTAAAATAACACTTAGCACTTGTATTGTGTCATTTCATGTTGAGTTTTGTCTTGATTGGGAGAAGTACTAAAACGTACGTCTACTTTCAGGAAGGTACAAAGAGGCATATCAGGAATACCACCAACTACAGGTAGTAAAATAACAGTAGCACAGGTTTGTATTGTGTCTTGGGATCTGGATCGCATGCACCGTGTTGTTTATTGGTCTGACATAGCCTCCAGTGACTACGCGAACTGTCACATGTGTGTCATCAGACAAAAGAAAATGCAGATCAGTCACAGTGTGTGCTGTCATATCTTATCTGGTCAATGGTGGTGACTGGGTATGGTTGTGACAAGTAGAAAATGAGACAAAGGACACATATAACACCTGGCCACTACAAATTCCTTGGACCCCAACTGCAGGTGATAGAATCAGGGCAGTTTCACTCAGTTTCGGTGGCTGGGTGAAGTGGTACTAGTTGGTCAGTTTGAAAGTCACTGGACAGTGATGTGAGGGTTATTAGGGTGACACTAACCCTGGACTCTAGCTGGCCAACATTGTAACAAACCAGGGCTGCATGATCAGTTAACATTTTCATATCAGTGACCCTTGATCTTGTCGTTATGTTATCTGTTGTACTAAATGGAGGGTTGGTATTTTCTTCTTTACTGGGGAATCTGTTGTCTGAATTGTCACCTAAACTTCAGGTGCTGCCATTGACCTATAGCTGCATATTTGGGGCTAAACCTCCCCCACTTGGCACTCTTATAAGTTATCAGACCAGGAACTGTTTTTTGAGAAATGCTTGTCCCATCTGTTCATAAAAAAATTCACCGCCAGGTTCAAGCAGTTTTATTGCAGTGCATTAATCATGTGGTCCGGATAAGTGGGATATATCCAGTGCCTGATGCAACGGGAGTTATAGATTGAGATATTTATGAAGTCGCCCCCCCCCCTTCCCTTGACAGAGGTTTTGTCGCTGGGGCATCACTTCAGTTTCAAATGCTTTTTGTCAGATGATTTATGAAGTAAGGTTTTGTAAATATGTTATTCTGTCTATTTAAGCTTTCATCCACTTTGCAACTCCCACAGTAAGTACAGCAAGGTTGGGCTTTTCACTATATCATACTCACACAGAACTTTTGATGGGGCATAATACCATTGACTACCATTTTTTGTCATGTCCGAGATATTTATTCTTCCCAATCTGTGCAGTGAGAATGTTGAGAATGTTGTTGTCCAATAAAAATGTGTTCTACCTAAATTTGCAATCTGTGGCACTCAACAGCCAATACATGAATTGAAGGAGCATGCCTAGTAGGGCGTCTACTCTAGCTGAAGCAGTTATCAGCCTACCCTAAAGCTGAATGCCCCTGTGCACCTTTGTGTAGCATTCAATGACTTTGTTCTCATTGTCCATTCATCCTGAAAGCTTCAGTTTTGGCCACTTCACTTTCCGTAGACTCACTAATTCAACGCTGGCTCCTGCGTGACTTTACAATATCATTGAAATGGTCCCTGGCTTAATTTCATTTTGATAACTACCTGTGAAGATGCTATTGTGGGCAAGTCATTTTGCAACACCTTTAATTGCATGTTTACTGCTAAACGAGCTTCATAGGTTGCTTGTAACACTCTGTGAATTGAAACACAGGGCTAGCCCTGGTATTATTATTTACATTTTCTGGTTCAGCAGCCCTGATAATTAAAGCCTTGTGCAAGTCTCTATTATTATGCATTACATATATTTTATGACTAATTAATATTAATAATTTTTTATTTTAATTAGTATTTGATGGATATATATATATATACCCACCTATATATATATATATATATATATATATATATATGTATATATATATATATATATATATATATATATACACCAACTTGATGAACATTTTCACAAATATATATATACATATATATTCATGAAAATGTTCATCAAGTTGGTATATATATATGAATTACGATTTTCTTCAACCACAACTATTTTGATATATGTATATATATATATATGTATATATATATATATATTCGTGAAAATGTTCAAGTTGGTATATATATACAGGGGTGAGATTTAGCAAGTCATGGAATGTAGCCAGTCGGGCTACCAACCTTGCAAAGTGAAGTAGCCCGACAGCTTCTTAGGTAGCCCACTTGCTACTCAATACTTTGATGATAGAAAGTAAATACTTTGAAGATAAAATGTATGAACAATATCAACGACAAGAAAAAAACAGTTTTGAAACATTTATTTTATGGCAGGTTCAGTAGAATGTGATTCATAATACTGAATAAAATACAGTATACAATTATACTCAGGTTGTTTTTCTTTCGTAGGATGGTACATCAACAGTCTACGTGAAAAGTCTCCAAGCATCACAGGACATAAGGTCCTGTGAGCTGAACAGTTTTGCTGATTGTTACGGGACCTGATTTTACCCTAGCCTAGAGAAACTTTAACCAGGCTCCCGATTAATTTACCAGAAGTGCTCCGCGCACCATGGAGATAATTAAATCTAACTATAATCGAGATAGCGTATATTTTTATGTATGTACGTTTATATGTGGTTATAAACTATCAGGGATTGATCTACGACCCCACTAATGAAACGTAACGCCTTTATTTTTTCGAAATACCCTATATATCAAGGATTCTTAGTGGTTTTTATGGTAAATGAAATGTTCACTGCGTAAAACGTTAACTTCCAACAATCGCAGAAACCAAGCGCGCCGCGGCGAATGCTTCGGCACGTAAATCGTTTGAGAGTACGTAGCGCCATATAGGCAGTTTATATTATAGTAGAAAGCATGCACCCACGTATTGGCCCGAGGTCGCAGACCAATACACAATAAAAAGACAGTAGAAAGCAGATATTCTACTATTCATCAACCAACACAAGTATCCACGCGATCTTCTATATTTTGAACATTCAACGAGTATTGCATCACGTGTGTGACGCGATTGTTTTGGTAATACGTTCGAGCGTATTGATGGCATATTGCCTGAGCCATTTGGTAAACATTGCTATCATGACTGTCACGTATAAACTAACACGTAATCCCATCCTGGGGATGGGCATTTTTCTTGTATATATAAAAGTGGCGGCACCAAGTCATGACCGGTTATTATTTCAATGTAGAATGACCGTTCAGTTACATGTTGAGCATCGATGTGGTTGATTAAAAATACAATGAATGCTCCCTATTGATATTGCTTCGGTTACGGTTTGGCAACATTTCTTGCAATGTCAAACGTGTCACAAACACACGATTTATGGTTAACATATATCCAGGACTACACTTCTGAGATGTTTATTGACATTCCGTTTATTTTCGCTGGGTCTAAAATATTGCAGCTCTGTAAATATTTCGAGTCGCCATCCGGGCTACTGTAGTCAAAAATTTAAGTCGCCCGAAGCCAGTTTTGGGCACCATTGGCGACCGGGCGAGCGCTAAATCTCACCCCTGTATGTATGTATATATATATATATGAATTACGATTTTCTTCAACCAGAATTAAACAGTCTAAAAGAAGCTATGAGCAAAAATTAGCATGTAACATAAAAAATTACAGCATGAGTTTTTAAGCATATATCAGGAGTAAACAAAACGTATGTACGAGACAAGGTTGGACCAATAGAAGACAGTGCTGGAAATATAATGTCACAAAGTTTTTTAATGGTGGAAGACCTAAATGGATACTTCAGTTCAGTGTTTACCAGAGAGGATGTTAGTTCATTTCCAGTTCCAGGTGATAAATTTCAGGAGACAAATTGGACTATTTAGGGCAGTTAGTTATAACTCCAGAAATGGTAGCTAAGAAAATAAAGGCAATGAAGGACAATAGATGTAATTCCTCCAGAACTACTAATGGAAACAGTAGAACAAATCAGTATACCACTTGCAAGAGTGTTCAACTTATAATTAAAAGAGGGAGTTGTTCCTTTTGAATGGAAAGAAGCAAACATCATACCATTATTTAAAAAGGGTTCGAGAAATAAGTCAGAGAATAACAGACCAGTGAGTTTAACGTCAGTGATTTGTAAATTATTAGAAGGGTTAATTAAGACCCTGTTAGGCATAAATTATTAAATTTATCTTAACATGGATTCCTAAAAGCGAGGTCATGCTTAACAAATATGTTGTTTGGAAGAAATCACTAAGTGGATAGACGAGGGATCGCCAGTAGATAATTATCTACTTAGATTTTCAGAAAGCTTTTGACAAAGTGCCACATCAAAGATTACTATTTAAATTAAAAGCCCATGGTATCGGGGATGGCATAATTGACTGGATAGAACAGTATGTTATAGTAGATGAAGACAGCATGTTGTAGTAGATGAAGAAGTTTGAAACTGAAATGTTGGATGACAATATAACAAGTAACGTACTCAAATTTGTGGATGACACAAAAGTGTTTAGAAAGGTTAACACTGATGATAAACAATGTATGGAAAGTTCGACCCAAGTCCCAACATGTTCCTTATAATAGCGAGAGTTCACCATACGTATATAAATATAGTTCAGTCACATACTGTTTTCTTTCAAGAAGTACAATGAAGTCATGTTACTACATGTCATGTTGCTCTGTTAATATGTAACTACGGTAAAAGCAAAGCCTCTTACTGCTGTTTTCTTTTTATGGAACTCTTACCATCAATTACCAGTCAGAATGCAATCTAACGCTGGATTAGGGTGACTGTCTATTGCCATGTTTACACAGTTAATGACACATTTGTAGGTACATGTTGCATGAACAATCCTATGCTCTGTAGACTACCCACATACAGCAGTATAAGACCTATATCTCAGGGCAACATGTCAGTAATGCACGTCATGGTACAGCAAGCAGCAGTAAAAGGAACCAGCACATAGACGTACGTGACAAACTTGTCAAGGCATTGTTAGAATAATGTCAGTCACAGTTGAAGCAGGTGTAATAACAGCCAGTGTGAGCTGTCCTGACTTGATGCTCTCTCGTATTAGTAGGTGTACAACTTTCACTACACCTGTGAAGTGCAGATATTGTCAGAACTGTACCGTTCACACCATTGTTATTTCAGGTATAACTGTTAGGTTCTTGTGTAACTTCATTTGTTTGGGTTATGTAAATATGTGCTATGCTGCCTATGCAAGAGATTAAGCAAAGTGTGAGAATGAAATGATAGAATGAACAAGAACTAGTGTTTTTTTTGCAACAATGATAATTTAAGACCATTAAAAAGCACCAGGAGAATGGTGCTACAAGTGCATGTCCATGTGCGTCAGTGACAGCAGAAGACAGTTGTGTGTCTACATTAACGCTGGCCCGCACCTTTTTCAAGGCCACCGAGCCAAACATTTTCAAATTATGCTAGCCCAACAGGCCATCATAGTTTTGGATTGTTATGATTTTTCACCAAAACTTCCTCAGTTTCCACATCCAAAACAATATCGCTGTTGCTGCCATCACTGGCCAAAAAGTACCATTGTCTCCATAGTCATGTTATTCTGTGTAGTACATAGTGCCTTCTTGACTGCCATTGAAAGTGGTTGTTGGTGTATTCTGTGTAGTACATAGTGCCTTCTTGACTGCCATTGCAAGTGGTTGTTGGTGTATTCTGTGTAGTACATAGTACCTTCTTGACTGCCATCGCAAGTGGTTGTTGGTGTATTCTGTGTAGTACATAGTGCCTTCTTGACTGCCATCGCAAGTGGTTGTTGGTGTATTCTGTGTAGTACATAGTGCCTTCTTGACTGTCATTGCAAGTGGTTGTTGGTGTATTCTGTGTAGTACATAGTGCCTTCTTGACTGCCATTGCAAGTGGTTGTTGGTGTATTCTGTGTAGTACATAGTGCCTTCTTGACTGCCATTGCAAGTGGTTGTTGGTGTATTCTGTGTAGTACATAGTGCCTTCTTGACTGCCATTGCAAGTGGTTGTTGGTGTATTCTGTGTAGTACATAGTGCCTTCTTGACTGCCATTGCAAGTGGTTGTTGGTGTATTCTGTGTAGTACATAGTGCCTTCTTGACTGCCATTGCAAGTGGTTGTTGGTGTATTCTGTGTAGTACATAGTGCCTTCTTGACTGCCATTGCAAGTGGTTGTTGGTGTATTCTGTGTAGTACATAGTGCCTTCTTGACTGCCATTGCAAGTGGTTGTTGGTGTATTCTGTGTAGTACATAGTGCCTTCTTGACTGCCATTGAAAGTGGTTGTTGGTGTATTCTGTGTAGTACATAGTGCCTTCTTGACTGCCATTGCAAGTGGTTGTTGGTGTATTCTGTGTAGTACATAGTGCCTTCTTGACTGCCATTGCAAGTGGTTGTTGGTGTATTCTGTGTAGTACATAGTGCCTTCTTGACTGCCATTGCAAGTGGTTGTTGGTGTATTCTGTGTAGTACATAGTGCCTTCTTGACTGCCATTGCAAGTGGTTGTTGGTGTATTCTGTGTAGTACATAGTGCCTTCTTGACTGCCATTGCAAGTGGTTGTTGGTGTATTCTGTGTAGTACATAGTACCTTCTTGACTGCCATTGAAAGTGGTTGTTTGTGAACATGCAACATAATAAGCCAACATTACTATATGAAGACCACACAGGTAAAATTATCAGAGTCACGCATTTTCCATTTTGAGCTAGAGCAATTTTTAAAATAGGTGTCATTGGATTATGAACGTTTTACTAATTTTCCGTCCATAATCCTATAATTAAATTAATTATTATGTACTGAAACAACTTAGCTAAATGACTACAAAGTTCATTCTTTATGAGCTATGTCATGTAAAATTGTTCACCAGGACCCTGGTTGTTTTACTGTTGAGCACCATATCTGTTACTACAGATTTCATAGTGACCCTATTCAGATAGTTTCACAGAAACTGCTTTACCAATATGGCTACCTGATGGCAGCACTCATTTTTTGTAATGTGGACTTTGATCGTTTTACTTTGTTGTCTTCATATATAGTACAGAGACAGAAGAACACTGCTAACATTGGCATAGGAACCATAAAACAAGTGGACAAACAAATTGAGTCTTGTTGTGGTCACAGAAAAGATGGCACATTTGACGACTGACTGACCATGATTAATTAGAAGCAGCTGACTCACCTGTTGACATAGTCATGTTGCTGTCAGTCAGTGGTTCTCAATTAAGTCTCTAGGTGGCAGAATATGACAGGCCTCAGGTATTAATGTCTGGGAAGGAATGTGATACATTTGCCAGGAAGTGAAATCAGTGTGTAGTGTTACGGCTGTCAGATGGCTGCACATTGGGTATGCATTGATTCTTTGATGTATGCTGAATGCGTTAATCTAATGTAGTGCTGTTTTGACAGTTAAATTCTTTGGCAAGTTGTAATTGTCCGTGATTTTAATTGGTTAACTCAACGACTGTTTGACGAGACATTGTAAAACTGGATGTATTAGAAGTTATAACATCTTGGCTAAAAATAACTTCCATGCAAAACATGTTACCATTGTAATCTTTCATCTCTTAATGTTTTCAAAGATACATTATTTGCCAATGTATTAAAATATGCTAGTTTTACTGCAATTAAAGACAGGCCAATAAATATTCATATTTGATTTTGAAGATGAACTATAAAATTTTTCGCTGTATGATTTATTGGTCGTTATTTTTTTTCATTGCATTTCCACCTAAAAGCCTTTGTGTAGACATAAATAGAACACCCATTAGTAAAACAAGACCACTGAGCTCTTATCAGTTGACACATGATAAAGAAGCGATGCAGGCATGGACCAGTGACATTCATGCTGCTGCACGGCAAGAACCCACTGGAGGCCAATTGTTTATACTGTACAGCACCCAGTCTTCATCATATATCTATAGATATACAGTACTAATAAGAGATTATTACTATATAGCTATATATACCTAATACCTTATTACGTGCACAATATATCCATGCACCTTGTATACCAAATATCATAACATATTAACTATAACAGTAGCACCACTAAACATGGTAAAATCTGAACTTTCTGAAGTGCTCTATACATGTATTAGCTAATGACTGCAAGTGGTCAAAATCTCATTAAGCCCTGTTGAACATCCTTCTCTAAGGTCCCACAAATATATTTTTCCCATCTTCCAACACATTCCCCAGCTGCTCCATCACAGCCATTTCCACTGCAGATCAAGATCTTTCTCGAATGTTATCTGGCCAACTTGCCCAAGGACACGCCTCATGTAAAGAAATGTGCTCTCTCATTTAAGCTGTCAATTGTTTTAGTAGGCAACCTTTCACATGGTTTGTCAAACAAATGCATAGAATGCAATGAATGTTGCAATGTGCACAAAATGAGTTATATGATAGTGGTTCATACAACGATGAAAAGGCAAACGACGACCAAAAAGGGAGAGCCTCATTAAATGCAGATGACTTAATAAAGAATAAAAATCTTATTAATGAGCTGACATCTAGTAGAGTTTTAAAAAAGATTTACAAATATGCATATACGCACGCACACATTATTAAAACTGAATCCTACCCCTATAACATTTTATGTTGCACCCAATCAGTGTGACTACTGGGAAACACTTAATGTACGCTACCCCTAAGAAAAACAAATGTATCTGTAATATATTGATGTTTGAGAACATTTTCGAAACTGTTACATTCATTCACATATACACTAACACAGCACAAACATTTGCGACATAAATTACCTGAAAATAACGAGATGTTAAATCCTGTCTTCTGTCGATTTGTACAGCTGTAAGCCACACAGGAAATAACCATATTCGTTGTCCCACAGCTGTCTGTAGCAAGCCTCTAAAATGTTTGTCTTGGAGAGTTTAACACTAATGCACGATGCTCATTCCAGTACAACCCAACTGCCTAGACTTATAACACAACTGCTGGGACCACCCTCATCCAAATTATTAATCAGCCTGGTGGCCATGCCCCATTAAGAACAAATGACAAATCTTCAAGTTAATTGGTTCCTCATGTCATCGTCACTGGCTACTAGCCCGATAAGTTTATACTTCTCTGGTAGCCACCTCATCTTCATTGCTTTTGTTTGCCTTAGGCTTATATTGTACATGATGATGGCGAGGAGGAAACAAATTAACTTACTTACTCACTTACTTATGTTAGACTATTTGTAACATGCTATGTTCACACTATAAACTGTACTACCCTATGTGTCATGCAGTGGATGCAACTGTTTCTGCCGTGCAATGAAATGCCGGCCAGTGGTCCACGCCCGCTTCACTGCAGTGAGCTGGCTTATCGCTCTTGTTTATAGGGGGATGATTAATGATGTAACTCTATGGTAGTATTACATTATTTTAGTTTCATGTTGGTACTCAAAATTGTAGTTAACAAAATGGTGGTGACTTGTATTGCTTTTTTCCTTGTGACAATTAAAGGTCGATTACAAATTGGAATTTTTCTCCGTTAGTGTAAACAATGATCGACGTGTAGATGAATAGAAATATGTATCCACATATTTCTTTGCATGTGGGCCTGTCTTTATTTCTTCTCCTAGCATATGACATTGAATTAAACCTGGGACCTCGTCCAATCAGGTTTGAATGTGGCGAAGCAGTCAAAGGAAAAGACTATGGCATTGCATATGACAATTGTGAGGCCTGGTTTCATACCAAATACATGTGTGACAATCTCTAAATGTTTCATGGCCCAATCTCCAGGTGTTTCATGGAATTGTTGTGCCTGTGGTCTGCCTAACTTTTCAGATACTCGTTTTGTTTCAATTACAGCAAACCCAGTCATCACTTATAGTCATAACGACATTTATCCTATGGAAAGATCTGCAGCCATGAGAAGCCACCACTCTATTCAAGAAACCTCATTAGAATTGTCATCTAGCACCAGCACTGTGATCTCACCTAAGCCACAGGTCAGCCCATTGGACATAATATATGCTGCATTGGGGACCCACCGGCTACATCGGGGACCCACCGACTACACCGGGGACCCACCGACTACGTCGGGCACCCACCGACTTCATCGGGGACCCACCGACTACGTCGGGCATGCACTGACTACATCAGGGACCCACCAACTACCTCCACACCTAGCACCACATAAGTCCAGCAATGACCTGTCAGCAGACTCCTTAAACTTGAACCATACAGAATCAAAGACAAGACCACGAAATGAATAGAGGATTTTTTCACAGATAGAACCCAGCAAGTGATTGTTGAAGGACATAATTCATAGAATCATACGCAGGCGCAGTTACATCAGGGCACTGTCGTAGGACCTACACTCTTACATCAATTACCTTATTGACAGCATCAAATCTACAATACGCCATTTCACCGATGACACCATGCTATACAACTCTGTCAAGACAGCCGCTGATTCCACTAGTTTTTAACAATGCTGATTTGTTGTGCCTCTGAACTGAGGTTCCCGATGATTTAGGTGCTATAGAAGTTTTATTAGCGTTGATATTATTATGTTTGTCCACACACCACGCATTCACATCATCATGCTTATAGAGTGACAGTTATTGTTGTGATTGCCAGTGGCCGGGCGCCATGAGCTGGTTGCTGTGTGGATGTTGTTTGTCCACACACCACGCATTCACATCATCATGCTTATAGAGTGACAGTTATTGTTGTGATTGCCAGTGGCCGGGCGCCATGAGCTGGTTGCTGTGTGGATGTTGTTTGTCCACACACCACGCATTCACATCATCATGCTTATAGAGTGACAGTTATTGTTGTGATTGCCAGTGGCCGGGCGCCATGAGCTGGTTGCTGTGTGGATGTTGTTTGTCCACACACCACGCATTCACATCATCATGCTTATAGAGTGACAGTTATTGTTGTGATTGCCAGTGGCCGGGCGCCATGAGCTGGTTGCTGTGTGGATGTTGTTTGTCCACACACCACGCATTCACATCATCATGCTTATAGAGTGACAGTTATTGTTGTGATTGCCAGTGGCCGGGCGCCATGAGCTGGTTGCTGTGTGGATGTTGCTGCCGACAAAAGGACACTAATGACGTGAAGGTGCTGGACTACAGTCACTGCAGTCTGCCCGTCATCCCCAGTGATGTCTTCCAGTATGAGCGTACTCTGGAGGAGCTCTACCTCCAGTCAAACCGGATCACAGAGCTGCCAAAGGTACTGTTGTAGCAGTCGTCCCGTTATAAGGGGGGACTGGACTGATTGAAAGTACCAACTAAGAACTACCAAACACCATTATCTTCTGCTTACACCAGTTTACACTTAGAAGTGGGCAGCTCAGCCTGTGTTAGGCACTGCTCTATCATGCCTCTCTCTGTAATGCTTACTGGTTTGTGTATGCAATGGTCATTATGCGTGGTGCATTCACTGCATTTATCTTGTCTTTCTCAAAACAAAGAAAAACATAGGCATAATGTGATAAGATAATTTTGATGTTGTCCTGAGTTGGTATTGACCTAACAGACTTAACAAGATTTAACAAGATTGCCATCCCAAACAACAAGTTCCAGATGGCAAAGTGGACAAGGAAGCCATTGGCTTATCGAGAGTCCAACAATTTTCTCATCTATGTGTAGCCCACCCTTATCAAATATCTGTCAATTCTATTTTTAAACATATTCACACTGCTAGCATTAACACAATCATTTGGCAGTTTGTTCCATTCATTTATCACCCTCTGTGAGAAAGAGTACTTTCTCATGTCCAACCTACACTGCTCCTTAACTAATGCTGCTTTGTGTCCTCTGGTTCTACTGCCTTCTTTAAGTTTGAAGAACATATTCCTATCAACATCCTCATAACCGTTCACTATTTTAAATACTTCTATTTGGTCTCCTCTTAGTCTCCTGATCTCTAGTGTTGTCAAACCACATTGTAATAAGCGACTTTCGTAACTAAGGTCTCTCAATTCTGGAATCATTTTGGTTGCTCTTCGTTGTATTCTTTCTAGCTTGTCTATGTCCTTTTTACGATACAGCCTCCATGCTTTAATACAATATTCCAAATGTGGTCTAACTATTGCTTTGTATAGGGGTACAATTAGCTGTTTCTCCTTATACATCATAGTTCTCCTAATTAGCCATAGAATTTAATTTCTTTTTGAAGCAGCAATTTCTTCAAAAAAACACAAGAGATTGGTTAGACATGACCTTGCTTTTAGGAACCCATGTTGAGATGTATTTATTAAATTATGTTTTACAAGGAATTCCACCATGTGGTCTCTAATTAATGTTTCGAGTAATTTACATACAACTGATGTTAAACTCACTGGTCTGTAATTTTCTGGCTTGTTCCTCGATCCCTTTTTAAATAGTGGCGTAATGTTTGCTTCTTTCCATTCTGAAGGAACTATTCCTTCTTCTAGTGACAAGTTAAACAATTTTGCAAGTGGTGTACTAATTTGCTCAACAATTTCCTTAAGCAGTTTTGGTGGTATCCCATCAACTCCAGGTGATTTATTATCTTTCATCTTCTTAATTTTGTTTGCTATCATTACAGGAGTTACAAATAACTGCCTTAATGTTCTGATTTATTTCCCTCAAATTTAATAAATGGAACTGGAAGTGAGCTGATATCTTCTGTGGTAAATACTGAGCTGAAATACTCATTGAGGACCTCTGCCATTTTAAACCCCTCTGAAATTATGTTTCCCCTGTTGTTTTCCAGTGGTCCGACCTTATCTCGAACGTTCTGTTTACTCCTTACATAAGCATAGAAACTCTTGCTGTAATTTTTTATATTACCTGCCAATTCAGTTACCACACAAAAGTAGACTTACATGTATGATATGCAATATGACATTTTTTACGTAATCAATTCTTTAAATTTCAAGAATGTAGGATGACTGTTTGATAGAAGCTGGTGTTTATTGATTTATGTCATCTTCATTTTGCTTACTTGTCAATCATATATATCTGTCTTGTATGTATTCGTTGAAATGTTACAGTGGCATGTTTAGGATCTTGCGCCCAGTGCCCCTTAAAGTCACTGAAATGTTACGAACAAATTCTTTCTGGCAGGTTATGCTAAGAGATGTCAAACATTCTAGAATGAAGTGAATATGTCACCCAGAATATTCTAAGGTGAATTGAATATGTTGCTGCAGGTTTTATTCTGTTGTCACGAGTTACGCAAGTTCAATGCCTCAGACAACGAACTTGTGGGTATCCCATGTGCCATCAGCAACCTCACCAATCTGGAGGAGATTAACATCAGCAACAATGGTCAGTCCTGCTCTTGGTCTCTATCATACCTAGCTTTAAGACTCCAATTTCAAATCATTTAGCCCATCGTAAATCAGGTCCGTTGATGTTCAAATCTGTACTGTATTGTCTCAGTAATATGCATGTTCGGTTTAACAAAAGATTGCGCCCATACTTTTGTGAAAATCATCAAAAGAATTGACTTCGATCATAAGATCGGATAAGATGCGGAACTGTGAATAGCTTTGTGTTATAGTATTCAGAGTGAGAACACTGTTTCCCTATTTTCACCAAAATGTGACCGGACTCGGTCAACAATAATTTTATAGTTTTCACCAAAACTATATAAAGTATTTGTACGAAGGAGCCACGTTGAATGGTAGATTCACAATATATATTTTAAGATAAAATACTTGAATTGAGGAAGGACCTGGGGCTGGGAATACACCCATCTAGCATTCAGGTTTGTTGTAGTCACAATGATAGTGGTTGCTCTGTGAAGGCTGTATTTGTGGCAGTACACGATGAATAAAGGCTGTTGTAACGTCACAGTTACAGCTATTCTTGACAACGTTGTTGATTGAACAATCCAGCACTGATGCTACAGTTGAAGAAATTGTGTTCACATTATATTGAGAAATTTACATGCAAATATTTGAGATTCTTCGAAATTAGTTATCTTGATGGTATTAATTTTATGTCTTCTTTGGAAAGACATAATATTAAGACGATGACGATAATTACTGGTGGATTTCATATTTTTAGTGAACTTAGTGCAATTTTTATTTTGTAGCTGCCAAAACCCCTCATATGTAACTTATAACATGTATAATATTGGACAGCATGCCTATAATAGTTAGTTTAGAAATTATTTTTAAACATAAGTAAGGGGTAACTTACTAATTGTTTGAGATGTTCTGTCTACAATGTTGTGGACTTGTGTTGCAGCCATAGTTAGTTTGCCTGAAACCTTGAAAGTGTGCAGGAAACTCACTGTGCTTGAAGCCAGTGTCAACCCACTCGGAAAGTAAGTTACTGTATTCAACCTATTAATCGTACTTTAGTGAGGCGGGTGGCTGTGTGGTAGAGCATCGGACTGTTTGAAACCACCTGCTGCCATGTCAAAACTTTGTTCAACCCACTTTGCCTGTGTCTTTCGGAAGAGGCTAAAAGCCGTTGGTCCCTTCTATCTATCAGAACTCAGTGTGCCTAACAGAGCTGGTGATCTTGGTCTCTAAAACTCACTAATAGCCAGGGTTGGCATGTAACGAAGTAAAAGTACTTCGTTACAATACTTGAGTAGTTATTTCAAGTAATTGGCGTTTAACGAAGTAGAATTTTGACTAAATACTTCTTACTTGTAATGAAGTAGTTTTATCTGAAGTAACGCGACTTTTTACTCCATTACTTTTATTTATATATGCACTATATTTTCGTTACATTTTTTTCAAAAACCGCTGCTGCCGGTGGCGCTCCACCATGAACGACATTTCAAAAACTGTTGATAGTCGCCAGGCCAAAAGCTATTAATACCATTCACTTGCATGCCGGTTCGCAATCATATTTGCATGCATACCTCTCTTCGGGATATCGACGCAACCACTGTTTTATATCTACGTCAGTGAACGAAGTCTTCATAGATCAGGTCAAGGCCGTTGACATGAAATGTCTCTTCGAGCACACAACGCTTGAACGCCATCTCAAACCACGATGCAAATGTCTCCGTTGCACCATATAAACTATTAATCAGTAAGTTTCCAATACGTATTATAAATATTAAAATTTGCAATTTCGACAATGTATTGATAATCCCCAAACACTGACACAATTCTGATATTCATGAGCGAACACGCAATCGAGAACGAGAACCAATTTTCGCCCATTGGTATTGTCAGCAACGGCCTTACCGGGTTACGTAAGCATTAAACAGCTTTTACTTTCACGTATAAAATTCATATTGAGATGTTTAATAAATTCATAATAATAATTACTCTACAGAACTAAAGAAAGAAAGAATTGATACTCTGCCATTTGGCAGCATCTTTTCCCAGCAATGGCTTATTCAAGCTGACCCATAAATAATATCAAGGACAGGGACAGGGGCCCTGACAGGTCACTTTTAATTGCAATTAGCATCAGCATTCCTCTGTTGCACTTGTCTGTCTTCTGATCAATTCTAGCCCCAGCTGGTGCCAGGTAACCAAAACAGCTAGCTGCTAAAGCCTGTTGTTTCAATGTTTGTGTGAGCTGATAAGACATGTCTGGGAAGAAATGAGAAGGTGGGGGTTCACAAGCCAGATGGCTTCATCAGCTAGGCATCAAATGTCTTTGTTAATTTTACTATGGTCACTGGGCAGTGCTAGGTTGTATTACCTCTGACCAGTTTCCCTGAGAGTCTACTACTAGTTCTGGACTGACCCTCTACCTACTCAGATACAATCACCCCTGCGTATACATATCCTGTTGTACAGTCTAGCTCCTCCCATACCTCAGTGGAACAGTTCGATAAAAAAGACAGCTTGTGCCTCATCATTAATTAAGTTCTGTATTTAACTGAAATTATTTTATGTTGTGAGCTCTCATTAAAGATAATGTAATTTTCCAAGCATCCAAGTGAGCACCGTGTTCAATGGTGGCAGACCGATTGACCAGCTAAGGCTGTCTGGGAGCACATTGTTATAGGCAGAGTGGTTGCAAAACAATTGTCAGATGCAAGTTGTGTAATTTATATAATATTACTCATGATTTTGTTGTTATTTCTAAGTGTTGTACTTCTACTTTTACTTCAAGTACTTTTAAAAAGTAGTTTTACTTTTTACTCAAGTACTTTTATTACAAAGTAATTTTACTTTTACTCATGTAGTTTTTAGGAGAATTACTTTTACTTTTACTCAAGTACAAAATAAAAGTAATTCAGTCAACCCTGCTAATAGCTCCCATGTGCCAAGCTGTTTAGGGAGTGTCTCATCAAGCAGTGATGAAGCATTATGCTTGAAAAAAAATTTAGATGTGGAAAACGTCAGGAAATCTGTTCTAATAGGCGTACACCTTTTACACCAGATATTGCCACTGTTTCAATTGTTCCTCACCAGATGGTGCCACGCCATCTTGTAAACAATAATGGCATGTCGCTCCATATTAGAGATACCAACATCTCAGTCAATCATTTGTGGTTACCACTTGTTTAAGACTACTTATGAGTCAAACGTTGGAGAAAAGTTGTAGAGGGATACTGTTGTGTGTATGAGAGTATGGTTGCCTTGTTTACAGGTTGCCTGAATCATTAACTCTCCTGTCTGACTTGACGGAGCTCTATCTCAACGATACCTGTCTCAATACATTACCGGGTACATTTGGAAGGTAAGGTGTTTGTACAAAGGCCCTGACTAAGTTCAGCATTTTGTGTTTTAACCGTCTTACATGGGCAACACTGCCACAACAGTCTGAAACACAAGCACCACAGTGTCAAGCCAGAAAGGGTCTCCTACATGTATTTCTAGTCATATAACTGATGACACATTAATTCAATGCATATGACATGTTATTTTGTTCATACGAAGGTATGCCACAAGTCGCAAATGGTTGCATACTGTTTTTTATGAGATCGTCAATTCATGGCCTGGGTGCCTGAGGCTAACAAACTATTTTGTTAGCCTAAACAATACCACACCACACCATTGCAATGCAGCATTGGACATAGACAGCTCACTATTGCATGTGGTGGTGTCAGAATAAGTTGTGTTTTGTGCATTCAGTTTAAATTTGTAACGTTGTGTCAGTGTTTTCGCAAGTTTTAAAAGTGACAGATTATTCTGCTATTAATTAACTGCAGGAGCACCTTTTGTGTTTTTGACACATTATTTCTGTGCATTTGACACATTGTTATGCATGTGACACATTATTAATATATATATATGTGCAAATGAATTTTTTTTTCTGTTATTTGGCACATTATTTCTGTGCATTTGATACATTATTTGTGGCAGACTGAATCAGCTGACGGTGCTTGAGCTGCGAGAGAATCGTCTGGTGGTGCTGCCAAAGTCAATGGAGCGGCTGACGTTGCTACGGCGACTCGACGTCGGATGTAATGAATTTCAAGAACTGGTCAGTGGCTGGACATCAGAAATATCTCGTTTGGATTGCCTTGTCGAACCAGATCTGTGTGAATACTTTCTCAAGAGGAAAATGCCAGTTTTATATTTATTCACTGTGTGTTGTGTATATATTTTGCACTGTCAGAGAACTCATCCATTTCAGTGACAGTGCTTGTGATTGATGTAATGTTTTGCAATGCTATAATTCCAAAAATTGTAGCATTGCAAAACGCTACATCATTTGGTCCAGTTGGCCTATAGCATTACAAAATTAATTATACTTAAAGCAGTCTCAGCATTTTTGCCATTTGTAACAGGGTGGAACCTGTTGTGAAATAGAAAGTTCGCTCTTATAAGAAAATACAAATTTTTAAGAAGATTGATTGACAGAATTTGTGTGTGTTATTGTATTAAAAATGACCAAAATGTCCCACGTTCTGGGATAGAAAGAAAATTTCCTGCATTTTCATGGAATTTTTTCCTTTTGAAAATTTTTGCAGGTGTGAAAGAAGTGTCATCTGCTGTCAATATCAACTTGATGGCTGCGTGTGTGAATGTAATGTGTTGATGCTTTCAGCCAGACGCAATCTGTCACTTGACGTCCCTGCAGGAACTGTGGATTGATCAGAATGTTATTGAATTTCTACCCCCCGTAAGTCAACTACAGAATGGTTACAGTGTTCATACACAAGAAAGTTCTGAATGTATGGAGCATGTTTAAAGGGCATCATGATGTTCACTTTGCCTTTAGTTCTGTGGAATGAAAACAGTAGCAAAGTCTGTTTTTAAGTGAGATTGTTACATGGCATGATAACAAAATAATAGTATGAGATCAGTTCTAAAGAATTGGTAAGTGAAATCCATTTACATGTCTTTTGGCAGAAGGTTGGTACATCGTTTACATCATGTCTGAAACTGTCTACATCTTTTTTCTCTAATTTGCATGTCCTGCCCAAATCTCTTTTTGTAACCGATGCTATAATTTTGTGGTATATGATGATCACTCAATACTGATATGTTGGTACGATGCACTACCCAGGGTATGTGTGGTATCTTGGGATAGCATGTCATCTCAAAGGCACTTATTCGCTTTATATACACAATCTATATGCATCTTAGAACATGAATGCTGCCTGTTGTAGGGTCTGCGTAACCTCACCCAGCTGATCTTCCTGGATGCATCCAAGAACCACATCCAGTGGCTGCCGATGGAGCTGGACAAATGCATGTCACTGTCAGACCTACATCTCTCCGCCAACCTTCTCTCACAGCTGCCCGAGAGCATCGGTCAGTGTCTCCATCAAGTTCTCATCAAACATTCATTGACAAAAGTTGCTCCGCTCCTGTATACTATGACATACGGCTATGCATACTTCTGCAAATTACCCAATCTAACGATCAAAGTTGATTCTTTGAATGGTCTTAACACAAGTAGACACTCTTCTATTAAACCGACAGCATTTAATATTTAAAATATTCACGCACTACAAATTTGAACATCAGTGAACCCAAGTCGTGATTGGCAGAATGAATTGAGTAGGATGCTTTAGGCCATTCTTCTCTATGGTCACAGCAAACTTCTTGCATCTGTGTTCTCATTAAACCTGGTCATGTTTCTGTGTGATGCAGGTCGTCTCACCAACCTGACAACGCTACAAGTGAGCGACAACAAACTCACCTCTTTGCCAGTGTCCATTGGCGGGTAAGTACATGCCCCACTTTGTGGGCTGGTTTCAGTGATTTCTCAACCTTTAACAGATTTTAACAAGATTTGCCATCCAAGCCAAAGGCCCAGATGGCAAGTGGACAAGGAAGCCATTGGCTTATCGAGAGTCCAACAATGTTCATCTACTTATAACCCGGCCTCCTGAGATATGTGTCAACCTTGTTTTTAAACATATTCACGCTGCTAGCAGTTACACAATCTGTAGACAATTTGTTCCATTAATTTATTGTCCTCTGTGAGAACGAGTGCTTCCTGATGTCCAATCTACATTGATCCTTTACTAATTTTACCTCGTCCTCTAGTTCTGCTATCCTTCTTGAGTGAGAAAAACATATTTCTATCAATATTTTCATACCCATTCAATATCTGAAAAACTTCAATCTGATCTCCTCTTAACCTCCTTGTCTCTAGAGTTGCTAAACCACATTCTTTCAGGCGTTCTTTATAACTAAGGTCTCTCAGTTCTGGAATCATTTTAGTTGCTCTCATTTGTATGCGTTCAAGCATATCTATATCCTTCTTACGATATGGTCTCCATGCTTGTATACAGTATTCTAAATGAGGTCTAACTATTGCTTTATACAGAGGTATAATTAACTTTTTTCCCTTGTATGTTATGTTTCTTCTAATCAATCCAAGAATTTGATTACCCTTTGAAGCTGCAATACCACACTGCTCTGAAACTTTCGTATCAGCGCTTATTGTAACTCCTAAGTCCTTTTCTTTTACAGTAGTACCCCGAACAGTATCTCCCATTTTATAGTTTACATCCAAGTTCCCATGTCCTGTATGTAGGCATTTACATTTCTCAAAATTGAACAACATCTGCCATTTCTCAGACCATTTCACTAATCTGTCTAGATCGTTTTGTAAATGTTGTTTATCACCATCAGTATTAACCTTTCTAAACAGTTTTATGTCATCCACAAATTTCAGTACGTTACTTGTTATACTGTCGTCCAAGTCATTGATATATATTAAGAATAATATAGGTCCTAATACTGATCCTTGAGGTACCCCACTCAAAACCGATTTCCGATTTGAAACTTCTCCGTCTACTACAACTCGTTGTCTTCTGTCAGTCAGCCATTGTTCTATCCAGTCAGTTATGCTATCCCCGATACCATGGGCTTTTAATTTAAGTAGTAATCTTTGATGTGGCACTTTGTCAAAAGCTTTCTGAAAATCTAAGTAGATAATATCTACTGGCGATCCCACGTCTATCCACTTAGTGATTTATTCCAAAAAACATAACATATTTGTTAAGCATGACCTCGCTTTAAGGAATCCATGTTGAGACCTTTCTAATAATTTACAAATCACTGACGTTAAACTCACTGGTCTGTAATTCTCTGACTTATTTCTCGAACCCTTTTTAAATAATGGTATGATGTTTGCTTCTTTCCATTCAAACGGAACAACTCCCTCTTTTAATGACAAGTTGAATACTCTTGCAAGTGGTATACTGATTTGTTCTACTGTTTCCATTAGTAATTTTGGAGGAATCCAATCCACTCCTGGTGATTTATTATCCTTCATTGACTTTATTTTCTTAGCTACCATTTCTGGAGTTACAACTAACGGTCCTAAATAGTCAGATTTAGCCTCCTGAAATTTAGCATCAGCAACTGGTAATGAACTAATATCTTCTTTGGTAAACACTGAACTGAAGTAACCATTTAGGTCTTCCGCCATTAAAAACCCCTTATATATCCAGCACTGTCTTCTAGAGGTCCAACCTTGTCTTGTCTCAGATACATTGTACTTTGCCTGTATTCATTCTGTGACAAATATTGACTCTTCTATGCTGTTCAGATATTGATTTTCATGGGAAATTAGTGGGAGTTTGCTGGACTCTGACTCATCATATTTCAGAGTCCGCAGAAAATTTGTGATTCCGTAGTACACACCACACTTAAGATGGTGCCCTTGGGACACTAATTGTCATTGTATTGCCCCATTAGATTAGGACTTGTACAGCTGGCTGTAGCACACACCACACTTAAGATGGCTCCCTTGGGACGCTAATTGTCGTTGTATTGTCACATTAGATTGGGCATGTACATCTGGCTGTAGTACACACCACACTTAAGATGGCTCCCTTGGGACACTAATTGTCATTGTATTGTCACATTAGATTAGGACTTATACAGCTGGCTGTAGTACACACCACACTTAAGATGGTGCTAATTGTCGTTGTATTGTCACATTAGATTAGGCATGTACATCTGGCTGTAGTACACACCACACTTAAGATGGTGCCCTTGGGACACTAATTGTCATTGTATTGCCCCATGAGATTAGGGCATGTACAGCTGGCTGTAGCACACACCACAGTTAAGATGGCGCCCTTGGGACACTAATTGTCATTGTATTGTCCCATGAGATTAGGGCATGTACAGCTGGCTGTAGTACACACCACAGTTAAGATGATGCCTTTGGGACGCTAATTGTCATTGTATTGCCCCATGAGATTAGGGCATGTACAGCTGGCTGTAGTACACACCACAGTTAAGATGGTGCCCTTGGGACGCTAATTGTCATTGTATTGCCCCATTAGATTAGGGCATGTACCGCTGGCTGTAGCACACACCACAGTTAAGATGGCGCCCTTGGGACACTAATTGTCATTGTATTGCCCCATGAGATTAGGGCATGTACAGCTGGCTGTAGCACACACCACAGTTAAGATGGTGCCCTTGGGACGCTAATTGTCATTGTATTGCCCCATGAGATTAGGGCATGTACAGCTGGCTGTAGCACACAGCACAGTTAAGATGGCGCCATTGGGACACTAATTGTCATTGTATTGCCCCATGAGATTAGGGCATGTACAGCTGGCTGTAGCACACACCACAGTTAAGATGGTGCCCTTGGGACGCTAATTGTCATTGTATTGCCCCATTAGATTAGGGCATGTACAGCTGGCTGTAGCACACACCACAGTTAAGATGGTGCCCTTGGGACGCTAATTGTCATTGTATTGCCCCATGAGATTAGGGCATGTACAGCTGGCTGTAGCACACAGCACAGTTAAGATGGCGCCATTGGGACACTAATTGTCATTGTATTGCCCCATGAGATTAGGGCATGTACAGCTGGCTGTAGCACACAGCACAGTTAAGATGGCGCCATTGGGACACTAATTGTCATTGTATTGCCCCATGAGATTAGAGCATGTACAGCTGGCTGTAGTACACACCACAGTTAAGATGGTGCCCTTGGGACGCTAATTGTCATTGTATTGCCCCATTAGATTAGGGCATGTACAGCTGGCTGTAGCACACACCACAGTTAAGATGGCGCCCTTGGGACACTAATTGTCATTGCATTGCCCCATGAGATTAGGGCATGTACAGCTGGCTGTAGCACACACCACAGTTAAGATGGTGCCCTTGGGACGCTAATTGTCATTGTATTTCCCCATTAGATTAGGGCATGTACAGCTGGCTGTAGTACAAACCACAGTTAAGATGGTGCCCTTGGGACGCTAATTGTCATTGTATTGCCCCGTTAGATTAGGGCATGTACAACTGGCTGTAGCACACACCACAGTTAAGATGGCGCCCTTGGGACACTAATTGTCATTGTATTGCCCCATGAGATTAGGGCATGTACAGGTGGCTGTAGCACACACCACAGTTAAAATGGCGCCCTTGGGACACTAATTGTCATTGTATTGTCCCATGAGATTAGGGCATGTACAGCTGGCTGTAGCACACACCACAGTTAAGATGGCGCCCTTGGCACACTAATTGTCATTGTATTGCCCCATGAGATTAGGGCATGTACAGCTGGCTGTAGCACGCACCACAGTTAAAATGGCGCCCTTGGGACACTAATTGTCATTGTATTGTCCCATGAGATTAAGGCATGTACAGCTGACTGTAGCACACACCACAGTTAAGATGGCGCCCTTGGCACACTAATTGTCATTGTATTGCCCCATGATATTAGGGCATGTACAGCTGACTGTAGCACACACCACAGTTAAGATGGCGCCCTTGGGACACTAATTGTCATTGTATTGCCCCATGATATTAGGGCATGTACAGCTGACTGTAGCACACACCACAGTTAAGATGGCGCCCTTGGCACACTAATTGTCATTGTATTGCCCCATGATATTAGGGCATGTACAGCTGACTGTAGCACACACCACAGTTAAGAAGCAGATGAAAGGAGCAGATGCAACAGTGTAACATTAGCATTTCAAAATATAATGCTGCTGTTTAGTAGAAAACCAAAAGTGTAAGTTCTGAATGCCAGACTCTCGATCTACAAGAACAGTGTTTATTTCTTATCGCTGCTTGTTTGAAGCCTAATCAGTTTCTTTCATTCTTGACTTACTTGACTTATACCCTTGTACTCCGTGTGGAGCATAGGTCGACCACATGCTTCCTCCACTTAGTCCTGACTTCCAGCTGGCCCCAGGAGTGTCCCAATGTCTGCCCTCCAGGATCCACAGACCTTCTCCAGGTGGAGCAGGGTCTTCCTCTCTTCCGTTTCCCTTGTGGGTTCCATTTTAGAGCAGGGCTCAGCCAATCCCACTTTCTTCTCTTGATCTGGGCTTCTGCTTGTGTTTGTCCTGTTCTTCTCCAGATTTCCTCATTTGTGATTTTGTTCTGCCATTTGATGTGAAGGATGGCCCTCAAGCATCTGTTAATGAAAGTCTGCACTTTGTGTGTTAAGGCCTTTGTTATGCGCCAGGTTTCTCACGCATTAAGGACTGACTTTACGTTGGTGTTAAAAATCCGAAGCTTGGTCTTACCAGAGATGATCTGTGAAGTCCAAATGGGTATCAGGGTCTTCAGCGCTGCTGTGGCATTCCTTATCCTGCTTTTGATGTCTCGGTCTGTGCCACCGTCTCTGCTCACAACACTTCCCACATAAGTGAACTGTTCTATGTCCTCACCCTTCAACTGGATGCTATTCTTGTTCATGTGATTTGCTCTCATAGTCCTGGTTTTCTTTTTGCTGATCTTCAGACCCAATTTTGCAGCAGACTCACAGTGATATCACCTTGTCCTGTTGTCACAATGATGTGAAATTAGTGCGACGTCATCTGCAAAGTCAATATCCTCTAGCTGTTTGGAGAGTGTCCACTGGATTCCCCGCTGGCAACCTTCTATTGTTGATGTCATAATCCAATCAACTGCCAGCAGGAACAGGAATGGTGACAGCAGACATCCTTGGTGGACCCCTGATAATATAGAGAAGGGTTTAGTCAAGGAGCCATTGTGGACAACCTGGCAAGTGGATGGTTCATAAGTTGTACGGATCAGTCTGATGATCTTTTCCGGGATATCGTAATGGGCAAGTAACTTCCAAAGGGCAGTATGGTCGATGTTATCAAAAGTCTACGAAAGTGATGTACAGAGGAGAATTCCACTCCAGGGACTGTTCAGTGATCACTCGTAGAATAGCTATATGGTCCGTGCATGACCTCTCCTTCCCACAGCCAGCCTGTTCCTCCCACAATAGTCTGTTAACCTCTGTTTTCATTCTTTCCAGAAGAATCCTGTTGAACACTTTACCTGGTATTGACAGTAACGTGATGCCCCTCCAGTTTTTGTAGTCTTTCAAATTGCCTTTCTTGGGGAGCTTGAACAGGTGGCCATGTCTCCAGTCTTCTAGAATCTCTTCTTGAACCCAGATCTTCCCAAAGAGCCGGTAAAGACAGTCCACTGATGTCTCTATATCAACCTTTATTGATTCTGGTGGAATCCCTTCAGATGAGCCTGGTGCTTTCCCGTTCTTCAACTGCAAGATTGCTTTCCTGATTTCTTGCTTTGATGGTCTGTCAGTGGTGATGCGAAGTGGTGTTTCAGCTGGAGGTATTTCTGGAGGCTCATCAGGTGAAGGTTGATTTAGTAGTACTTCGAAATACTCTTTCCATCGGTTGAGTTGGTCTGCTTGGTTTGTCACCTGTCCAGTTTTGTCCATAACCTGTTGTTCATCTTTACGACATGTACTCGCTAACTTCCGTGTAATGTCATACAATTCTTTCAGATTTCTTTGTCCTGCGGCTTCTTCTGCTTGGCCGGCCAGTCTCTCTACAAAGTCTTTCTTGTCACGTTTTACACTTCTTTTTACCTCCTTGTTGGCTTCTGTATATAGGCGGTGTGCTTCTGTCTTGGCTCCTCTTGTTTTGCTGTTGTTTATTTTTGCTTTTCTCTGCTTCCGTTCTGCTACCTTCTCCAAGGTTTCGGCTGCAATCCAGTCTTTGTGCTCTCTCATTCTCTTACCGAGTATCTTTCTGTACTGATTTGCTTTGTTGCCACACTTGTTCCACTGTTGCATCATCTTCAATGAGGCTGGACAGGAGTTGGTATCTGTTTGCTAGTTCTAACTGTAAGCTGTACTTGGTTGTTATGTCTCTCAACAGTTCAGTGTTGTATCTGAATCCTGGTTTCGCTGTTGGTGATATCTCTTGAGCTTGAACTTGATTTTTCCTGTGACCAGGTGGTGGTCTGTTCCTACATCAGCTCCCCTCTTGCAGGATCTTCTAAAGGTACTGGAGATACAGATATGATTAATCTGATTCTCTGTCTGATGGTCTGGTGAAATCCATATGGTCTTGTTAATCCTCTTGTGTGGGAATACACTTCCCCCAATAACCAGACTGTTGAAGTGGGAGAAGTCGGTGAATAGTTCTCCATTCTCATTTATCTCACCAAGGCCCTCTTTCTCCATGACTAGCTCTTTTCCAGTGTTGTCCTTTCCAATCTTGGCATTGAAGTCACCATCATGATTAATAAATCTTTCTTTGCTTTTTGGTCCACAACTGCTTGGAGTCTCCCATAGAATTTGGATTTTTTCTCTGCATCTGAGTCGTTTGTTGGGGCATAGCACTGTACAATCAGTACCTTGCGTATTCTGGTGTGGAATCTTGCTTAAATGGTGCAGGATGAAAATGCCTTCCAGTCTAGAGAGCTCCAGCTTCTCCTTTGGATAGCATTAGACCAACTCCTGTGTGCGGAGCGTCCTCTTCCTCGTGTCCTGAATAAATAAGGGTCTCGCCTGTGGCCAGACGAATCTGCCCTGACCGCATCCATCTCGTCTCACAGAGACCGAGTATGGCAAGTTTGTACCGCCTCATCTCTGCTGCAATATGGGCAGTCTTCCCTGTTTCGTACGTAGTACGAACGTTTCATATACCAACTTGGGTGGTTGTCCTGGGAGAAAGAAGGTTCTGCACGGTAGCTTCCTTGCTTCTTTCACTGCAACACTTCATACTCAGTCCAACCGGATTGTCTTCCCCTCCCGATATTTGATCCTTTGTACTCTTGAGTACTAAATAACTGTCCCTATACGGGTATTTATTTGGCACTATACTATTATTAAATTTAAACATTTGTGCCAGTCTATATTCTCCGATAATCGTTGCAAATTATGCAGAGTATAATTTTAGGAGAGCAATTGCTCTCGCTCCCTATTGCTAGTGCTAATCAATCATCGATGGAGCGGTTTACCGCTCGCGCTAGAATGACTTGCTCCCAACTGGAGCTGCATGTGGCTCCCTCTGACGGTCAAGTTTTCATCCTTTTCGAATGACAGTCGTGAATTTAGCGGAATCCCGTGCTTCTGACGATCCTAGATTTTGATCCCGAAGCATTAGACCATTATATTTCCATGATTAGATGAATCGGTCAGAATCCTTAGTTCTCGGGAGCTCGACATTGTATATTACTAGTTAAAACGCCATTATCACCGCATAAACTGACAATAAATGGCCGTCGTGCGCAGCGCCTCAAACCGGTCGTAACTGGCTGCCGGCAGTTCCCCATAAACGGGCTTGCGTATTCAATTCAATAAAACTTTAATGTCCATTTAAAAAACAGAAAATTCACGGTTTTTCACAGATATAAAATGCAGTTACACTATCTGTGGTGACGCAAATATGCATAAAGTTGATACGTATGATACGCAGCAGAAAGAAAAAACAAAATACATGGCGATCCACATGGTTTTCTAGGGATGCCTTGGCTTCACGTCAAGTAAAAAATTGCTTTGGCGCTAAAAAAAAGACAAATATACTAGTGACTTTTTCGCATTGTACTACTATTTGTTTTGAACAATACTGTTATTTGTTAGTGCCGACTGTTATTCGGCACTAAACTATTATTAAATTTGACCGATTTGCCACCCTATACTGTTATTTGGCCTATACGTTTATTTGGCAGTCGAGAGTAGTCGTTTCTGTGCAAGTTTTGTTTTACGGGCTGGGGCTGCTAAAAGCTCCTCCTTTTCCGGGCTTGGGAACGGCACATATCTCCAAGAGAGTACGAGGCGGAGTTCTTTCATGCCACGTTACCAATTTCACTTAGCTGTGTCAATGGTACTTGACAACTGACAGTGGTGGAATTATACGTAAAAAAATTAATTTTCACTCTAGATGCCATCACTGTCGGAACTACACACCAGTGCCAATGAACCTTTTCTACATTTGTGTAACTGTCCTTTCTCTTGCTGCAGACTGTCATCACTGTCAGAGCTACACATTAGTACCAATGACCTAATAAAACTGCCACCTAGTATTGGATTACTGCGACATCTGCGAACTCTGTACGCCGACGAGAATTTCCTGACCGAAATTCCACCAGAGGTAGGATTAATGTTGGCACAGTTGAATGACTGTAGAACGTCTGCTTTTGCCCAAGTTATTGGTGCCAAGTATTTATATCTCTAATGCTCCAGGTGTACATCTTTCAACTAGTTTGGAGGAGCTATTTCATTATTCAGGCATTCTAGTATGTTTACTTTGTTGATAGTTTGCTATGTTGTGTGCACACTCGTGCATGCGCGTGCACACTCGTGCATGCGCACGCACACTCTTGCATGCGCACGCACACTCATGCATACAAGCACACACACACTTATTATTTGGAGGTACCTATATTATAATGTTGACTCCTTTAAAAAATATATATAATACTCTGCCCTGATGTTTTTGACAAGAACAGCCCTAAATGTTATTGTCTCCTCGAACTGAACTGCCTTGTCAATCACAGCAGTTTGTTACTTGCTTTGGGAGGTTGCTTACTGCTGTTGCCAGGATGTAGTCCTTTGATGTGGCTACACTTATTGCCATGTGTGTACCACCAGGGAAGCATTCCCATCAACTATGATAGGTATATCAAGTTCCGCTAGATGGCGTCACTTTTATCCGTCGACCAAAATAGCGTCGTTTGCCATGTCCCGTATTTGGATTGTTGGCGTGACTCTCACGTCACATGGTCGCGGAAAAAGCCAAAATAATTAGTATGCAGATGATGTGGCCGAGCTTGTTTACCTTCATATCAACCAATGAATGTCTTCTTTACATTCCAACACTTCACTGAATCTGCGAAGGTAAGGAAGTTTTTGTTTGCGAATACTTGTTAAAAAATAGATATAATCGAAAGAAGAATTTTAAATGAATAAATATGTACAGTACAATAATTACTTAGCTTTAAAATGATGTATATATTATTGTAATGCACAGCTGCCGGTTTTTAGGAAAATGTGGGCAATATGACCCAGTGCATGCTAATTTGTTATGTTTTGGCGTTCAGAAGCTATGGCCGGTGGCTTCACGTGAACGAATATTTTAAAGACCCTTCGACACATCGTAATTCGTTAAACATCCATATTTCTGCAATGAAATAATTTAATGTTTTGTTGATAAAAGTTATTATAAATGTGTTATTTTTGTCTATGCGTCAATATTTTATGTTAACAATTACGAACAGTAATTTTTTTCAAAGATGATTTGACAGCGTCACGGACATGGTACATGTCATTTGCAATACTCTAATATGAAATCTTTCCGTAGAATCATAATCCGAGCAATCCACATTAAAAAAAATTATTGCTGGCACGTTTTGTTTATAACATTTGTTATATATGTAATTTTGTAGTTTGTGCAGCAGTACACTATTTGTTATGTCAGAAATAAAAAAAATTGGTGGCATTTTACTGCATACTTTTTTTACTGATTATATAATTTGTAAATTGTAATACCTGGTGTGAGTTGTGTAGTATTTCTAAGGTATGCATTGATAATGAATATTTGATTGTATATACCTGTGTTCGGTCGCCTTCCAGTGCTCATTATTAAAAACCAAGTAATAATTTGTTTAAGCTGCAGATACTTTACACTTTAATAGTTGATTATGCATATATATATTTTATACTTATATATCCGCCACTATTTTTTTTTCATTAATTTTAATTTGCAGCGATCATTTACACCAACTTCAATATTTTCTTAATGATTTTATTTTATTTTACATGTTATCATTGTACATCGTAGAATTTAGAAGATACAGTTTGTGTTTGTGCAAGATTTACTGTATGTACTTCGGTTATTTGTAAATTTTATCATTTGATATAATTATTTATTTAATTATTCAAAATTTAATGTATTTTGTGTTACAGGTAAAGGTATTCAACAGCAACTTGTGTGTACAGACTTCAGCTAGTTTGTGATGCATATGGATTAAAATTGGCTGTTCCGATACCAATGAATCGAATAATGAACACTGCATGCACTGTTGCAACATGATATAAGACTTCATCTGAGGACAACTGTTCCTTTCTTCAGTGGTCTTCAGTTTGAGATAGATCCATCGTCCATCGATGAGCGACATCAAAGTGATCAATTCTGGTTTTGACAAATGTGCTGGCGTCTATGATAATCGTACACTCTTACATATGAAAATTATTGCCATACACTCATCTAACATAATAAACAAAACCATGAGCTTGATGCTGAGGCAGTGTGCTTGTGGAACATTAACCCACCATTTGCCTGCAAGAAATAAAAAAATATGATGAACGTTGATAGGCATTGACATTGTCTGAGGAAATGTATGCTACAACCCTTTTGTAATTAATACATGGTGAAATATTCACAACTGAAGTATAATCTAAACACATACAATTATTTTGACGCCCCTAGCCCCGTATGGGTGGACCAACTTATTATCATGCTGTAAATAGGTCAAGTGTGACCTGTGAACAGGTCAAGTGTGACCTGTAAATAGGTCAAGTGTGAAATGCTTGTAAACTAATTAGGCAATGTAAAAATTACAAGGTCATATAGTATTCAAGTTGATAAATTGACATTTGCCATCCATTAAAAGTTAAATAGACCCATTACCTATTGAATAACAGCTAAATTATCCCATTAATCCAGGTAAATAGGTCAAATATGAAATGTAGGTCAATTAATTAGTTCATAAAAACTATGGATTTACTAAGTCACATAACACTAAAGTCGATACATTGACAATTTCCATCCCCTAAAGGTTTAGTAAGCTCATTTACTAATTAATTAGAACCAAATAATGCCATTATGCCATGTAAATAAGTCAAAGGTTAAATGTAGGTCAACTAATTACGTCATGTCAAGGTCAGATATTATTAACGTTTATTTTTGGGTCACGTATTTTTTATTTCACATCAATATATTCAATACATTAAAACTATTGCTATTTTCATATCGATAAATTACAGTCCTCAGCATTATGGGTCATAAGAAATGGAACCGAATTCAATAGACAACAATGTTAATTTTCTGAGATCAAAAAGTGGAATAACTTCGGAAATAATAAAGATATTAAAAAATTCCAAAAGTGTTATAATAAACTTTTTAGGACACTATTATGTGGAACTATTTAAATGATCATCTGTTCGATTTTTTTTTTTATATGGGTACCTAGCTATGATTAGAACTTTTAATCCTGGTACCATGCAGTCTTTTTTGGGCATTACATATATACATTATAATTAACTAAACAAAAATAAAACAAACAACCACATGCTCGACAATTAGATTAGTATTATTCGCTGTAATTAAAAGTACTGTCAGCATAATTCACAACTCCCGTGTACCGAAATCGTGATCAGCAATTTGTAATTGTTCCCAATGCTCCCAGTTGGAGGCGGCTCATAGTGACCTTTGACCTAATGGTTGACCTCTGTTGTCACAGATTGGCAGCTGTAGCGGCATCACAGTGTTGTCGCTTCGGAGCAACTGCCTGAAGTTCATTCCAGAAGAGGTCGGCCGAATCCCTCGCTTGCGGGTGCTCAACCTGTGCGACAACCAACTCCTGTACCTGCCATACAGTCTGACCAAGTTGAAGGAGCTGCAGGCCCTCTGGCTCACTGACAACCAGGTACAGAATTGTTGGTCTTCCTCATGGTTCCCTGTACAATGGAGTAAGGCCAACTAGCTCTTGTACTGCTGCATTGCTGGTTGTCTTGTTCCACTGCTCCCTGTCGGCAGCGTTTTCCCTCCATTTCGTCCTCCCCTCCCTTGCCATTCTCACATCCCATCTTATTTGTTTACCTAGCTGTATAAATACATTGTTTACTCACCTGTATGAATTGGTATATGGCTATAGAGTGGATATATGTGAATGAATAGTCCTCATGCAGTAATTGGTATATGGCTATAGAGTGGATATATGTGAATGAATAGTCCTCATGCAGTAATTGCAATTTGGCTGTATGATTCCCAGAGAAGTCCAGTTGGTGTTGGGTGGGAAAGGTCTGCCAGGGGGTGAAGTGTAAAGTGCTTTGAGCGGTCCTAAGGAATCAATAAAGTGTAATATAAGGATTTACCTAATCCTGTTCTTTGCCCACAGACGAAGCCTCTTGTACGACTGCAGATTGAGAAAGATAAGAGCTCTGGGCAGAAGGTGCTCACATGTTATATGTTGCCACAGCGGCCTAACGAGGCTGCCAAAGAGAATGGTGAGTATCATGGACCACCATCTTCATCCTCTCTGATACCACTATCTCAGTTTCACTGGTGGTGAGTATCATGGACCACCATCTTCATCCTCTCTGATACCACTATCTCAGTTTCACTGGTGGTGAGTATCATGGACCACCATCTTCATCCTCTCTGATACCACTATCTCAGTTTCACTGGTGGTGAGTATCATGGACCACTGTCTTCATCCCCTCTGATTCCACTATCTCAATTTCACTGATTTCATGATGTGGTTTCATTTGAATAATTTTACATTCTAATTCCACATCGCTCGATATCAACAGAGATGACTTGAAAGTCTTCCTTTTGTACAAACGTGTTTCCAATGGGGAACTGTATTAAGTTGGAGCACACTGTCTATTGGTGTCTAAGTCTTCTACACCTGCCACAAATGAAGCAGTATATTTTTGAGATAGAGTCTAATGAGTGAGTGTAGGACGTTTTTGGCTAAGATGTTCCATTCTCAGACAGTTCGGCCTCAGTCATTTCAGTTTAGAACAGTTCAGTTCATCTGTGGACAGTTCAGTTCTGAAATTTACGGTCACAGACACAAAAGCTACATAACATCATTTTAGTTACTAAAGTTTATTTTACATAATTTGTATGTTGTTGTTATGTTGTGTATATGATAACATTTCAACATAAAACTTTGACAGCTCTCACAGTTCACATTGGGTTGACTGTCTCTTATGTTGAGACTAACACCCCACAGGAACTTTTAATCCTGTTAGTCAGGCTAGCTGTCGACACAATGACTCTGGCTGAAACAATTTCACCATAACCGGAAGTTATTGAGCAGTTTCCAAATAACTCTAAATGTATCTAGTTTAATGTTAAGTGGCGGTTGCCTGCATTGTGAAATTGCTATGTTACAATCGGTGTGATTGTTGGCGGATTTGTTTGCTTATGGTGAGTGCAACAATTCCAAGTTGCTTCCTATCTATTTATTTATTACTGTGCTATTTACTAATGGTATAAATCATAGTCCAGTGTTTTATAGGTGAATGTCATTCCACCTTATATTGTATTGATGCATCACACTTTGAATTAAAACTCCATCCTCACTACATTTAGCCCATCACAAATTGTTTTTTTGATGTTCAGATCTCTAGTGCGTGAATTGTTTAATTAGCACATGGAGTAAGTTTAAAAAAAATAACATTCGATAAAATCATCAACAGATCATAAATATACTTTTACACTTAGATTAGGTAACTTACAAAACACCGAATAGCCATTTGTCGTAGTATATGGAGGCAGAGCCACTTTTGTCATAGTATGTGGAGACGGCTAATTTTGCATAGTATATGGAGGCGGAGCCACTTTTGTCATAATATATGGAGGCGGAGTCAGTTTTGTCATAGTATATGGAGGCGGAGCCACTTTTGCCCTTTTTCTTGTCAAAAATAATTTAATGTTTTATCCAATGGTTTTATCCAATGATTTCACCAAAACCAAATAACGCATTTGCACAAACAAGCTAGCATGTTGTAGGGGACTCTAGACAGGTTCGATTTCACGCAAAATTATTCCGAAATAATACGAGCGAAAAATCTAATTGAGGAGCTTTAAATAAATTGTACTTTGAATCACTGGCTGGTGTTGGCTTGTAGATCTGTCCCATGAAGCCAACTTCCACCCATCTTTATGGGAGGAGCAACGATTCAACCAACGTATCATTAAGTTCCAGGCAGAGGTAATCAAGATCTTCTACTGACTTCTACCTGTGTGTAATACTTCAATCTGTTATAGTTTTTTTTTTATTGGGTTATAAATACTATTAAATGAGTTTTAATAAACCAAAATGTTCATATAATTTGACCATTGTCTGTTTATGAATCTCGTTGTTGTCATTTCGCTGGCAAAGTGCACACAATATTCGAGTCGAAAATAGATAACGGTCAAATTATATAAAAAAAAATTGTGCTTTGTTAAAACAGGTTTGGACAGTCAAGATTTTACAGTAGATTTTGTTTATTAATGATTTGAAACAAAAAAAATAGACTTTCTGCTTTTAATGACATAGACATTGTAGGTTTGTGTGTCGATAGGGATGTATCAATGAATCATGATATTTTGCAAGAGTTACGATACATGCAAACTTCATTTTCAAAGTTTTATCATATTAAAATTGAAACTACGTCAAAAGCAAGACTTGTGAGCCGTTTCGAGTCTTCATATTTGCACTGTAGCTAATGCAGTCAAATTCACTTGCTACCTGTCGAAATCTCACGTTAGAGGCGTAACTAGTTTTAGTCATTACAATTTTTTCTTGAACATTGTGTTTTCAGTAGACAATTACAGGCGTGTAAATTATTTCTGTTGTAAATCTTTACAACTATGTATTCTTATATGTATTGCGATATGTATCGTGACAACATTGCATTGCGTTGTGTTTCAGAGGCCGAAGCGATACAGTATTATCACAGGTACCATGCTACAGTTAAACATTGATGACGCACTGGAAGAGCTGTCAATGGTAGCCACGAGAAAGGTAGGAATAACGTGACTAGTAGACCCAGATGGTTTGTACTCAGCCACCAGTACATCCGGAAACACCGTATTCGACCTATTAAGCGTAGAGTACGCTTGAAAAAAATTATGCCATGGAAAAATGTCAAAGAATCTGTACAATCTGTACAACAAGCATACACCAAAAAAAATTTTCTCTAGACAATAAGACAACTCTTTAACACTAGTGGTGCCATGTGGTGACTTGTGTAGAACAACTGAAAAGTGGTGCCAGCTGTTTAACACCAGATGGCGAAACTTCAATTGTTCCACACTAGTCAGATTACAATAATTATGGATCCTGCTGATTAAAAAGGGGGTGTATGCTAATTAGGGCATGTACGGCGGATTGTACACTTTGTTGCTTCATAGGTCGAATACGGTGCATCTTTTGTCAGTTTTCATCTTCATCATTCTGCGTCAGTTTTTACTTATGTGCTCTCATTTTTGTTGTTGTCTCAATTGTGGGAAGTTTGTAAACAGCCACCAACCCATCCTATTTTCAGATTAGAGTGACTGAGCCCGCAACAGGTACACATGTATCCTCTTTACAGGCTCTCCACTTCCCTGCCTTAGACATGCGGTGTCTCTTCTGAAAGACATATAATTTGAGGTGATCGAAATTGTCCAAGTTTCAAAATGTCAGCAGGTAGACTGGAACCCTGGTCCTCTAGATAGAGAGTCTGGCCATACAACCTTTGAACTACCACGTCCAACTTGTCAGCAGGTAGACTGGAAACCTGGTCCTCTAGATAGAGTCCGGCCCTACAACCTTTGAGCTACCACGTCCAACTTGTCAGCAGGTAGACTGGAACCCTGGTCCTCTAGATAGAGAGTCTGGCCCTACAACCTTTGAGCTACCACGTCCAACTTGTCAGCAGTTAGACTGGAAACCTGGTCCTCTAGATAGAGTCCGGCCCTACAACCTTTGAGCTACCACGTCCAACTTGTCAGCAGGTAGACTGGAACCCTGGTCCTCTAGATAGAGAGTCTGGCCCTACAACCTTTGAGCTACCACGTCCAACTTGTCAGCAGGTAGACTGGAAACCTGGTCCTCTAGATAGAGTCCGGCCCTACAACCTTTGAGCTACCACGTCCAACTTGTCAGCAGGTAGACTGGAACCCTGGTCCTCTAGATAGAGAGTCTGGCCCTACAACCTTTGAGCTACCACGTCCAACTTGTCAGCAGGTAGACTGGAACCCTGGTCATCTAGATAGAGAGTCTGGCCCTACAACCTTTGAACTACCACGTCCAACTTGTCAGCAGGTAGACTGGAACCCTGGTCATCTAGATAGAGAGTCCGGCCCTACAACCTTTGAATTACCACGTCCAACTTGTCAGCAGGTAGACTGGAACCCTGGTCATCTAGATAGAGTCCGGCCCTACAACCTTTGAACTACCACGTCCAACTTGTCAGCAGGTAGACTGGAGCCCTGGTCCTCTAGATAGAGAGTCTGGCCCTACAACCTTTGAGCTACCATGTCCAACTTGTCAGCAGGTAGACTGGAACCCTGGTCCTCTAGATAGAGAGTCTGGCCCTACAACCTTTGAGCTACCACGTCCAACTTGTCAGCAGGTAGACTGGAACCCTGGTCCTCTAGATAGAGAGTCTGGCCCTACAACCTTTGAGCTACCACGTCCAACTTGTCGGCAGGTAGACTGGAACCCTGGTCCTCTAGATAGAGAGTCTGGCCATACAACCTTTGAATTACCACGTCCAACTTGTCAGCAGGTAGACTGGAACCCTGGTCCTCTAGATAGAGAATCTGGCCCTACAACCTTTGAGCTACCACGTCCAACTTGTCAGCAGGTAGACTGGAACCCTGGTCATCTAGATAGAGTCCAGCCCTACAACCTTTGAACTACCATGTCCAACTTGTCAGCAGGTAGACTGGAACCCTGGTCATCTAGATAGAGAGTCTGGCCCTACAACCTTTGAGATACCACGTCCAACTTGTCAGCAGGTGGACTGGAACCCTGGTCCTCTAGATAGAGAGTCTGGCCCTACAACCTTTGAGCTACCACGTCCAACTTGTCGGCAGGTAGACTGGAACTCTGGTCCTCTAGATAGAGAGTCTGGCCATACAACCTTTGAATTACCACGTCCAACTTGTCAGCAGGTAGACTGGAAACCTGGTCCTCTAGATAGAGTCCGGCCCTACAACCTTTGAGCTACCACGTCCAACTTGTCAGCAGGTAGACTGGAACCCTGGTCCTCTAGATAGAGAGTCTGGCCCTACAACCTTTGAGCTACCACGTCCAACTTGTCAGTAGTTAGACTGGAAACCTGGTCCTCTAGATAGAGTCCGGCCCTACAACCTTTGAGCTACCACGTCCAACTTGTCAGCAGGTAGACTGGAACCCTGGTCCTCTAGATAGAGAGTCTGGCCCTACAACCTTTGAGCTACCACGTCCAACTTGTCAGCAGGTAGACTGGAAACCTGGTCCTCTAGATAGAGTCCGGCCCTACAACCTTTGAGCTACCACGTCCAACTTGTCAGCAGGTAGACTGGAACCCTGGTCCTCTAGATAGAGAGTCTGGCCCTACAACCTTTGAGCTACCACGTCCAACTTGTCAGCAGGTAGACTGGAACCCTGGTCATCTAGATAGAGAGTCTGGCCCTACAACCTTTGAACTACCACGTCCAACTTGTCAGCAGGTAGACTGGAACCCTGGTCATCTAGATAGAGAGTCCGGCCCTACAACCTTTGAATTACCACGTCCAACTTGTCAGCAGGTAGACTGGAACCCTGGTCATCTAGATAGAGTCCGGCCCTACAACCTTTGAACTACCACGTCCAACTTGTCAGCAGGTAGACTGGAGCCCTGGTCCTCTAGATAGAGAGTCTGGCCCTACAACCTTTGAGCTACCATGTCCAACTTGTCAGCAGGTAGACTGGAACCCTGGTCCTCTAGATAGAGAGTCTGGCCCTACAACCTTTGAGCTACCACGTCCAACTTGTCAGCAGGTAGACTGGAACCCTGGTCCTCTAGATAGAGAGTCTGGCCCTACAACCTTTGAGCTACCACGTCCAACTTGTCGGCAGGTAGACTGGAACCCTGGTCCTCTAGATAGAGAGTCTGGCCATACAACCTTTGAATTACCACGTCCAACTTGTCAGCAGGTAGACTGGAACCCTGGTCCTCTAGATAGAGAATCTGGCCCTACAACCTTTGAGCTACCACGTCCAACTTGTCAGCAGGTAGACTGGAACCCTGGTCATCTAGATAGAGTCCAGCCCTACAACCTTTGAACTACCATGTCCAACTTGTCAGCAGGTAGACTGGAACCCTGGTCATCTAGATAGAGAGTCTGGCCCTACAACCTTTGAGATACCACGTCCAACTTGTCAGCAGGTGGACTGGAACCCTGGTCCTCTAGATAGAGAGTCTGGCCCTACAACCTTTGAGCTACCACGTCCAACTTGTCGGCAGGTAGACTGGAACTCTGGTCCTCTAGATAGAGAGTCTGGCCATACAACCTTTGAATTACCACGTCCAACTTGTCAGCAGGTAGACTGGAACCCTGGTCCTCTAGATAGAGAGTCTGGCCCTACAACCTTTGAGCTACCACGTCCAACTTGTCGGCAGGTAGACTGGAGCCCTGGTCCTCTAGATAGAGAGTCTGGCCCTACAACCTTTGAGCTACCACGTCCAACTTGTCGGCAGGTAGACTGGAGCCCTTGTCCTCTAGATAGAGAGTCTGGCCCTACAACCTTTGAGCTACCACGTCCAACTTGTCGGCAGGTAGACTGGAACCCTGGTCCTCTAGATAGAGAGTCTGGTCCTGCAACCTTTGAGCTACCACGTCCAACTTGTCAACAGGTAGACTGGAACCCTGGTCCTCTAGATAGAGAGTCTGGCCCTACAACCTTTGAGCTACCACGTCCAACTTGTCAGCAGGTAGACTGGAGCCCTGGTCCTCTAGATAGAGAGTCTGGTCCTGCAACCTTTGAGCTACCACGTCCAACTTGTCAACAGGTAGACTGGAACCCTGGTCCTCTAGATAGAGAGTCTGGTCCTGCAACCTTTGAGCTACCACGTCCAACTTGTCAACAGGTAGACTGGAACCCTGGTCCTCTAGATAGAGAGTCTGGCCCTACAACCTTTGAGCTACCATGTCCAACTTGTCAGCAGGTAGACTGGAGCCCTGGTCCTCTAGATAGAGAGTCTGGCCCTACAACCTTTGAGCTACCATGTCCAACTTGTCAGCAGGTAGACTGGAACCCTGGTCCTCTAGATAGAGAGTCTGGCCCTACAACCTTTGAGCTACCATGTCCAACTTGTCAGCAGGTAGACTGGAGCCCTGGTCCTCTAGATAGAGAGTCTGGCCCTACAACCTTTGAGCTACCACGTCCAACTTGTCAGCAGGTAGACTGGAGCCCTGGTCCTCTAGATAGAGAGTCTGGCCCTACAACCTTTGAGCTACCACGTCCAACTTGTCAACAGGTAGACTGGAACCCTGGTCCTCTAGATAGAGAGTCTGGTCCTGCAACCTTTGAGCTACCACGTCCAACTTGTCAACAGGTAGACTGGAACCCTGGTCCTCTAGATAGAGAGTCTGGCCCTACAACCTTTGAGCTACCACGTCCAACTTGTCAGCAGGTAGACTGGAGCCCTGGTCCTCTAGATAGAGAGTCTGGTCCTGCAACCTTTGAGCTACCACGTCCAACTTGTCAACAGGTAGACTGGAACCCTGGTCCTCTAGATAGAGAGTCTGGTCCTGCAACCTTTGAGCTACCACGTCCAACTTGTCAACAGGTAGACTGGAACCCTGGTCCTCTAGATAGAGAGTCTGGCCCTACAACCTTTGAGCTACCACGTCCAACTTGTCAGCAGGTAGACTGGAGCCCTGGTCCTCTAGATAGAGAGTCTGGCCCTACAACCTTTGAGCTACCACGTCCAACTTGTCAACAGGTAGACTGGAACCCTGGTCCTCTAGATAGAGAGTCTGGTCCTGCAACCTTTGAGCTACCACGTCCAACTTGTCAGCAGGTAGACTGGAACCCTGGTCATCTAGATAGAGAGTCTGGCCCTACAACCTTTGAGCTACCACGTCCAACTTGTCAGCAGGTAGACTGGAGCCCTGGTCATCTATATAGAGAGTCTGGCCCTACAACCTTTGAGCTACCACGTCCAACTTGTCAGCAGGTAGACTGGAACCCTGGTCATCTAGATAGAGAGTCTGGCCCTACAACCTTTGAGCTACCACGTCCAACTTGTCAGTTTTCCTGCCCTTATCTTTCTTGGGATTTCATCCAAAATATTGCATCCTCATGTCACATTGTTTCAGTGCACAAACTGTGGCCATCAGTAGTTGAGTTACTTGAGTGGTAGAGTTTGATGCACTTCTAAGTTAGGATTTTTGAGGATTTAGGTGCCCTGGAAGTTTTGATATTATTTGTATCATCACATTGAGGCTATGACATGTCACGGAAGACATCCCCCCCAAAAACTTTCCCCGGGACATCCCCCCACTAAAACGGCCAGACTTGGGTCAGTTACATTATGTCAATTCCAATCCCAATTATGCATACCAATTCCATCTCAAAAATACCAATTCTAATTACAAAATACCAATTCCAATTATCAATTCTATATCGAAATAATGGTATCTGAACAGAGCAACATATAGATATACTCAGTGCCAAAAAAACATATATTTTACTGCATATTACAGTACATATTACAGTACATATTACAGTACATATTACAGTACATATTACAGTACATATTGGCAGACAAATGTGATATACACAACATTTTTGTATATTATTGATTATTTGTAATTATGCTTATATTTAGTAGTTAGTAAAGAAACATTAAGGAATAAAGACAAAATATTGCCTTGATTGTAAACTTGTAAAGAGGGAGAGAATGTCCCCCTATAAAATGTACAAGGGGGAAATGATTGGGGCAAAGTGTCCAGCTAGAAATGTCCATACCCTGAAAGCCATTTCTAATGCACAAGGTTGTCTATAAATATGTCACGGAAGACAAAGTCGGGCTTGTTCCGGTCACTGGTAGTGTATGTGCTGCTTTACAATGCCAAATGGTGGCCCATGCGTAGGAACAACACAGATGCGGTAGAAGGATTTATTTACCGCTGTCTGCGCTGTGAAACCTGCATATCTCCCCGACAGACTGATACGGGGAGACCTGCATATCTCCCCGACAGACTGATACGGGGAGACCTGCGTGTCTCCCCGACAAACTGATACGGGGAGACCTGCGTGTCTCCCCAACAGACTGATACAGGGAGACCTGCGTGTCTCCCCGACAGACTGATACAGGGAGACCTGCGTGTCTCCCCGACAGACTGATACAGGGAGACCTGCGTGTCTCCCCGACAGACTGATACGGGGAGACCTGCATGTCTCCCCGACAGACTAATATGGTGAGACCTGCATGTCTCCCCGACGGACTAATATGGGGAGACCTGCATTTCTCCCCGACGGACTAATATGGGGAGACCTGCATGTCCGAAACATCAACAGGGACAATGGGCTGGCGCTGCTTGCTGGAAGAGGATGGAACGATTTGACAAGAGCATGTATGAGTAACAGTAATTGAACTTGCACAGGATGATGGTCATTCAGACACATGTGAATTGAAGGGAAGGCCTAGACAACAGAACGTCCTCATTCTGAATAGAATAAACTGAAGACTAATCTGCAAATATCTGTCTAATGTAAATATTTAGGGCTGTCAATTTGTAGCCAAATGAACTCATTATAAAAAGTTTACAAACATGAATGTGATCAGCTTGTCTTACTAACACGGAACTGTAATTGTTAATTCAGGTTATTTGTGAGGTTAATTTAGTAGACGTATAGTTGGATGGGTGTGTGCAACAGAGCGGCAGAAATAGACGGGTCAATGTAGCTTCTGTCTATGGAGAGTGGCTCAATCAACATAGATAAATAACCCGTCAAGAAATTCTAAATTAGCAAGAGAAAAAGAGTCTTATCATTTGTTTCTGCCGCCATGGTGCGTACACAGTCAGTGTATCAAAATCATTTGACTTAAATAATTGATTTAAATCACTCAAAGAAATCATTGATTTTAGACTTTCTGGCCATGAAACCATCACAGATGGATTGGAATTAGTTGAATTTCTTGTGATGCGGTTTCATTCTAATTTGGTATCAATTGATGACACATTTCTGCATACTGAATGTAGTGAAGCCACCATGACTTCAATAGGCAGCATCTTTTCAAGTCAGAAGTCCTGAGATAAATTCCACCTTAAGCAAACAAGCCACTAGTTGTTACCAATTCAGTATGTTGTTTCTAGTGAGACCATCTGCACTAGTATAGTGTGGTACCAATTTGCAGTCTAGCATACACTGAGCCCTGGACAGGTGCTAATTCACCTTGTCAACAAACAATGACCACAAAAGGCCTTCTAATGATATTTATAGCCTAACTACAAGCAGCTGTGGACACTATCTCAATTCAATGAGCCCAACATCAGCTCCAAGTTATCTACTCTGTATAAGCCTGTAGTCTGTTTTAGAGTGGTCATTTGATTTGAAGTGGTTATTTAAGTTATTATTCTAAAGTTGTTTAATGGTCATATTTATTAGTTTACATTTAAACAGGACAAAGTTGCTTCGAATTTAAAGTGATTGTATTTTTCAGCATGTAAATGTTAACATGGGGAGCGGTGGTCTAATGGTTAGAGCACCCGCCTGTCGATCGAGAGGACGGTGGTTCGATTCCACCTCCGCCGTTTCGAAGCTTGAGCAATTTCGTTCACCCCACTTTGCCCGTGTCTTTCGGAAGAGACACTAAAAGCCGTTGGTCCAAACTCCTGCGTTAGCTCAAGATTGGGCTGTTTGGAGTATAACTACTTGAGATAACACTGGTAATAAACTGCTAGCTGACAGTTTTGATACAATATTTTTTTAAGTGAACCTATATTATAATTATATTACCGGTATATAATTATAATGTTCTACCGGTCTAAGATCATGCACCCTCTGTTAAGACTTAGGTATACATCAAATTTAAATAAAACTATAAAAAAATCTGATTAATGAGCGTTAATTTCGAACCCTTATTGCAAATCAGTTTTACCGACCTTGTAGAATTTCTTGTAAGAACCATAAATGCACACTTATGGTAGTGCCAGGTCATCATGACAACAGATTGGTAGATTTTTTCCACTTCTGTGTGTATTTCAGAATATTGCGACCGCAAGACGAGATTCGTCCATGTCACATGTCACCCAAGATTGCAGCAGCAACATGTTGCAGCATCTCTTAATGGAGAGGCATCATCTGCTTAGAGCAGACAGGGTTAGAGTTGTTTCACTGTTCACCACCGCGAGTGATTAAAACACTCTATTTAAACTTGCGTTTAATGTCTTCTGTTATCATAACATTTACACTTTTGTATTTATGCATTTCATTGTCTAATAATTGTATTCTTATTTTAGTTATTTATTCATTAAAGTTTGACTGTATGTTTATTTATTCAGGTTTATATTATTTGTTATTGTAGCTATCAACAATTTTTTCTTTTTATAATTCTTAGCTACTTGATAATTTGTATAATTTCTCTGTGCATTTTAGTTTGTCTAGTTAAGTTTTTAGCCATCTTGGGAACAGTTTATGTTTTTATTATTTACAGTCTGCAATAGTACATATTAAACAGGGTCTTACTCTTGATGTGAGTGCGGAAATACATTTTTTTTCAGTTTTTTTATTAGGTGATGTTGTAAGGGAAAATGGCTGAATTGTTAAGTGAAACTAAAGGCATTTTTGGGCCTTTGCACCTATAAGAGTACTTGAAAACTAACCATTTGCAACTATAATCAAGAATATCACGCAAGTGGTTAACTAAATATACCTCGTTGAATACCAAAAAAAAATTTTGTATGGGCAATGCCACATTTGTTCCGAATCCTACGTCAAGAGGGCTGACTAGGTTTCCCACAACTCCAACTTTAAATCCTGATCGTAGACGTAGATAAGTTTGGACATGCTGTTTGCATCTAAAATCAACTTATCAGTCCATTCATTCATTGTTCACTAACTGCCTCTCATTCCGATTTGACAGTTCTCTTGTCATGATCAGGTGTTTACGTTGTGTTGTTACCGTGTTGTGTTGGTACTGCTTCAGGCTTTAACGTTCTCTGTCACAGACGTTTTGAAGGATCTTGACATATTAGTTGATGAATATATCAACTTCAACTCTTCAAAATGGGCTAAACAAAGTCTAGCATATCGCGTGGGCTTCCATCCAGCCTACCTGCAATTGTGAATTCATTGCTTCACTACTGTCTGTTTTTCCAGAGGAAATAAAAAATAAACAACTCTATACCTCGCTGAATCATGTTTACATCCGAATGCTGCAGAGTACAGCATTGTAAGAGTTTTTGCTACGTGTAAATCCAATATAAAAGCAAATAAAAATGTAACAGCACATCTCAACCACGTTAAAAATGCACGTGATATGCACAGCTGCATTAAACCACTTGTGTGATATTCTTGATTATAGTTGCAAATGGTTAGTTTTTAGGCATTCTTATAGTTGCAAAGGCCCAAAACAATGCCTTTGGTTTCACTTTAATTTAACAATGGACGCAAGAAACTTGGCACACACTTAGACTATGCATAAACTATAAAATATTTTTGAATGGCCATCAGTGGACTGTATTTTTCACATATTCTGTTTTGGGGTTGCAGTTTTGTTTACATATCTGCCCTGCTATTTGACTGGAATGTACATTCGGAAATTGGCGATGTCACTCTAATGTGTGTTGTTGGGTTGCAGGAGAAGTTGATAAAAGACAAGACACGCTTGTCAATCTCGTCCAATGCATCCTCTTTCAACTCCAACCAGGCGAAAATCTCCCTCACTGCCCCCAGGCGTGCATCTAGAATCACTGAAGACACCGGTGAGTTGTTGCGCTGTTTAAAGACATTAATTCGTTCATGTACTGATTTAGATCCTGGGAGTCAGCTACGACATTACTGACATCCACACTGTCTGCTCGGCGCCTCTCACACACCCGACCTGGAGGCGGCGGCTGCCGCGGGAGCTAAAATCAGTGGGTTTAGATAGAGACCACCACTCTGTGAGTCCTAGACAGGTTACACATCTCCCCCTGTGTAGGATCTTTTACTTCCCCTGGCCTCGGCACCATGTAAGCAAAGACCAGCAGCTTTCACTGTCTCTTCCGAAAGACACAAACAAAGTGGAATAACAAAGTTGCCCAAGCTTCAGAATGATGGCAGGTGTAATCGAATGACCGTCCTCTCGACAGTTGGGCGCTCTAACCATTAGACCATCGCTCTCCACATTATTTAGATGCGAAGTCAGGTGTAATCTCTTGCATAAAAGTTTCTTCTGATTTTGTTGAAAAAAGGCGTATTATATTACGTATATCGACTGTTGCACCAACCAGTATACTTGACTGGTACAATTTGTCTGGTGCCAAATCAAGGGAAAGCGTACAGCTGGTAAACTAAGAATAAGAATATGTCACATCACCTGCTGTTATGTCCTGTCTTTCAGTTGCTACAAAAAAGCCCGAGTTGAAGTCGGCTTTGAAGTTCAGAAACGAGGACGACGACGATGGCGGATTTTTAAGCACCAGTGGATTTGTACAGTTGGGCACGCAGTCAAAGAACACCAACAACACAAACTCTTTGACGACTCGCATGACGTACGCAGACTTCATGCAGGGGCTGGACGGGGGATTGCCTGACCCTGGTCCTCAAGCCACACACGAGATGGCCCACTGGCCACGAGGCCACCCCCGGAGAGGCTACAGACGAACCCAGTGCGTCAGTCGAGGCTATGAGTCTGACTCCGCTTACCAGAACGATACTGGTTATCGTAGTGACACCGGGTACCGCAGTGACACCGGTTGCTACCGTGGTACTGGTTACCGTAGCAACCAAGAGAACCAGCGTGGTCAGCGTTGGGTGGCGCCACACGGCGGTGAATACATGAGTGAGTGTGATTTGAGGATGAAATGGCAGGGAAGTTTTGACCCACCTCGCCCTGCTGGTGACTGTGGCGGTGGCAAGTTTGGTGGCCATGAAAATTGTCCACCGCACTCGATCGCTGGGCCCAGCGGCTGCGGTCAGTCTCGTATCCCATCGCAGGGTGGGGGCTCTAAGTCGACATCTACATACACCAATATCCCAATGGCAAAACGTACGACAATCAGAAACGATGAAATGTATGAACAGTATCCGACAGCTACCGTGGCCGTCCCCTTGAGAGAACCTTGTGCTTTTAATGTTAATCACGATAACCGACATTCTGGCATAGTCAGCAGTGGATACGCCCACCCGTCACATGACCATAGTACCAGGTCATCATATCACAGTGGCAGGTCACTGAATGAGCATGATGGCCCACTGATTGGTGGTTTCCATGACAACCGGTTACCGGGCGACCACCAGCTGCTCAACTCAAGTGGGCGAGAGATGAACTCTGACCACCAGGGCGCCGTCGCATTGGACATGGCATGTCACATGACGGACGAGTATAAAGTGAGTCAGCTAGCTGCCGCTGATGCAGTCCAGACTGCTACGGCTGATGGAGCAGAGTCAGCTGGAGCGCTAGAGCTGAGTCAAGCTCCGGGGGTGCATGGCTTGGGGGGACACTGGAGTGGTCACCATCTAGACAGTGTCGGGGGGTTCACTCCCAGTCACAGTGTGGGGCAGACAATCACTGAGGAACGGGGGGAGGAGGACGATGATGATGACGATGGCAACAATGATGAGTGGAGGTTACAACTGTACGCGGCCTCGGTGAGACTACAGAAGAGTCCTGCGTCAACTCCACAGAAGCTCGAAGTGAGTATGGCTCGGGTCTCGTAATGACTCGCAGTGTCCAAATCTCTTTGAAAAAATTAAGTCTCCAGCTATTCCACCAGCCGCTGTCGTGTTCCGAAGACATCTCTGATGTCCTTCTCTCATCTTTGTTGTGGCTTGGCTCTGCTTCTTTTCGCTGCTGCTGTTTCCTCCATCGTTGCCTTTTTCCATTACACTTGTTAATGTGAACAAAATATTTCAGTCTTGGGTGCTTTACAAAATTGCAAAATCCTTTTAGCGGCATCTCAAAAACACTTAATCAGTTTTATATCCACTTTGCGTAGTACCCATGCTTCGCAGCTACATGGAGCTACCAGGAATATGCATGTTCGCAATACCTTCACTTTCATCCCTTTACTAATACTGAGTAGGGGCCATATATCAGATTAAAGCGTGGAGTGGGGAAGTGCCGATAACTAGATAGATGTGATCACTTGGTCCAGCTTATTCAATTCAGTAGTTTGAAAGCTTGCTTTGCAGTTTACACTCAAGTTTTTTTGCAGTCAGTAGAAAGTTTTTTGCAGAAATCCTGTCGATACAATATGTTGAAACTGTTGTTGTCTACAAAAATCAGTGTATCTTATGTTTAATACGTGATATGGATGTTTGTTTCTGAAACATTTGCAAGCCTATGCTGTTTCTAAACGCAGACATGGAACAGTTTACCAGCGTTGCCCAACACTAATTCCTCGAGACACTTCGCCGCTACTGTGAGTAGTGAGTGCATGCACAGTGATGCATGCGCAGTGATGCATGCGCAGTGATGCATGCGAATGCACTGGTGGTGGTTTTATTCCATACATTAAAAAGTGACGTCACATCACAAATCAGTCAATTCTGACACCAGTCACTTGACTATGTTAGCGACATTTGGTACATAATATCTATGTTTGCGTAACTATTGACTTTTATGATTCAGATGCAATCTTGTTGCTCCGGACTCACTTAATACACCTTTCATTAATTTAATTTATTGCATAATCCTTAACTACGCACTTTGAGTAGTTAATATACGAATTGTTAACATACGAGTAGTTAATATATGAGTAGTTAATAGATGAGTAGTTAACTATCTGTGCAGTTAGATATCAAATTATCTGGCTTGAAGCATTCCAATAATTCTCTGGCATGAAACGTTCATTTAGTTAGCATAGTACGCTAGTATAATTATATGTGTGCATGCATTTATAGTGTATATATTATGCTCGTGATTGATGTATGTGTGTATGTATTTATTATTTATGTGTGTGTATAGTGGGCCATTTCATGTATATTGTGACATTTCATGTATATTGTGATATTTCATGTATATTGTGATATTTTTGCTTAAGTTTGCAACTTTTGTGGTCATCTATTTTAGTTATTAATTTATACACGAACTAAGCATTTGTCTTAAATTTAAGCTTAATGCGAAAAGTGTACGGAATATTGTATATACTGTTATAAGAGCCATGTTATGTAAAACAGATGCCAGGTGGTTATTTATGTCTGTGTTTACTCCATTATATTCCCACAACCACATTTAGTTTTCATTACAACATTTTGATTACAATTGCATGTGATGTTGATTACAATTACAGGTGTTGTTAATTGCAACATGGTGCCCAGACAGCCCAACATTCCTTTATTTTCCAATATTTCCTATATTTTAATTGCAATTGGAATTCCTATATTTCCTATATTAAAAAAAATCCTAGATTTTCCTAATAATTGTGGATATTTAGAGGTTTCTTGTAATTCATCATGACACATGTACATGTCATTGACCACCTGTGGGTGGGGATCTGACTGTGGTGTGATGTGAGTCACTCCATGACCACCTGTAGGTGGGGTTCTGACTGTGGTGTGATGTGAGTCACTCCATGACCACCTGTGGGTGGGGTTCTGACTGTGGTGTGATGTGAGTCACTCCATGACCACCTGTAGGTGGGGTTCTGAATGTGGTGTGATGTGAGTCACTCCATGACCACCTGTAGGTGGGGTTCTGACTGTGGTGTGATGTGAGTCACTCCATGACCACCTGTAGGTGGGGTTCTGACTGTGGTGTGATGTGAGTCACTCCATGACCACCTGTAGGTGGGGTTCTGACTGTGGTGTGATGTGAGTCACTCCATGACCACCTGTGGGTGGGGTTCTGAATGTGGTGTGATGTGAGTCACTCCATACTATAATCAGATTGGCAAAATTGGCAAACTTTGTGATGTAATGTTGAAAGTCAGCAGTTGCTAATTTGTATTAACACAGGTCATGTTGAACGATGATACATAAATATTCCTATATGTTGTTGAAATATTCCTATATTAAAATTATTATTCTTATATTTTTACTTCTGAATACCTATATTTCAATTAAATTTTAGACCAAAAGTGGATGGGCACGCTGTTACAATTACAGGTGGTGTTGATCATGATTATATGATCCAGAAATTACATCTTCATATATATACTTTTTAATTATTATTATTCTAACATTAATTACAATTAATTATACTTACCGTTGTAATTAAGTCTAACCGAGACCACAATATGATTATCATTTGTGTCCCTGCCAGGGTACAGAGCCTCGACTGACTAGGGAGCAAGTTGCATCGTCTTCCCATCAATCAGACCCTGCCCTAGCCCCTCCCTCATACAGACCCACCCCACCCTACTGTCCCCGAGACGGACGCCTCCAATTTCCCCAGCACACAACACCAGATGGCACCACTGATCCCCGGTCGACATGGTCTGCGCCACCGCGACCTAGCACCCTGCTGTTACACACAGCGCGACCGCAAGCCAGTCGTAGACTGTACAACGGTGCTGACAGTGCAACCACTAGTCACAACAGTCCATGCCCGAGCCAGTCGGCACTGCTGCTGCCCTCTAGTGGTGCGTTGCACGGTACCCCGATGCGGTTGACACAATACGAGCAGGACGTGGCCATGTTCAAGTCGGAGCCGGTGTCGCAGGTGTCGAGTTCGACGGACAGCGGCTATGGACACAGTCACTGTTTCAACCAGACGTCTGTGATAGATGGCAGATACACAGGTACTGGCCTTGGTTGGTCTTTACTATGTATGCATGTACACACATGCATATACACGCATGCAAGCATGCACGTACGCACATACACACTTATGAACTTATGAACATAGAATCTGATGACGTTAACCCATTAGTACTCAGATATATTTGTGTGTAAATCAGAGATTAGACTATATGTATAAGTCAGAGTTTAGACTTTGTATGTGTAAGTCAGAGATTAGACCAGATGTGTTTGATTTAAATCATGATTTAAATCACTCCAAAAAATTATTGATTTATGATTTTTTTTTTATCAGATTTTTTTTAATCGCTGATTTGTATGAATTTAACACAATTAATTGTTTACAAGCATCAAGTCAACAAAAAAAAATTTATGTTTGAGCTATTCCCTTTCTGAATGCAGGGAAGCCATGCAAACTTGTCTTCCAGAGGAAATATCTTTTCAACTCAGAAGCCCTGAGTTAAAGTCCACTTAGAGCTTGTGCTAGTTGGTACCAATTCAGTATGTTGACTCAAGTGAGACAGCCTGGGCTACAGACTACCAGTTTGCAGTCTGGTTAGAGACCCATAGAGTAGGCAGAGCCCTGGGCAGGTGCTAATCCACCCTCTCAGCAAATAATAATTGTCAGGGCTGCAGCCAAAGACACACAGCATGCTTTCCTTTCCAAGACAGAATATGCAACTACAGGGGTTAGGCCTTGTGGACATCTTCTAATGTGTGGATTCATCTCAATGAGTGCCACGAACAATTTAAAATTGGATCTGGCGCTATATCAAATAAAATATATTATTATGCATATATTTTAAAACAACAGTTTTGTTGCTGTTGTAAATCAAACTATTTTATAATTATATAACTTTATATAAGCAAAAACATGTACCCTCTGTTAAGACAAATACCCAAATTGATTTGAATAGAACATGTTTGAAAGAGTTTATAAATATAAACGTCTATATAAATGTCTATGTACCAGATTTTGAAGGAAAAAAATCTGATTTAAATTTTAAAAATCAATTTTTTTTTTTTTTCAATCCTGGATTAGACTGTGTGTAAGTCATAGATTAGACTTTGTCAGAGGTTAGACTTTGTGTGTAAGTCAGAGATTAGACATTGTGTGTAAGTCGGAGATTAGACTTTGTGTATAAATCAGAGATAAGACTTTGTGTGTAAGTCAGAGTTTAGAATTTATGTGTAAGTCAGAGATTAGACTTAATTCAGACAGACATCAGAGTATTTAAGTTTTTTCAGGTGTATCTATTTTATTATGAATTTCTTATTATTACCGTTTTTATGAATACTGTTCTTATGACAAATAATCTGGAAACATCTTATACAGCATGCACACAGAAACATCTTATACAGCATGTACACAGAAACATCTTATACAGCATGCACACAAAAACATCTTATACAGCATCTTATACAGCATGCACACAGAAACATCTTATACAGCATGCACACAGAAACATCTTATACAGCATGCACACAGAAACATCTTATACAGCATGCACACAGAAACATCTTATACAGCATGCACACAGAAACATCTTATACAGCATGCACACACAAACATCTTATACAGCATGCACACAGAAACATCTTAATAATAATAATAATTGACTTCTATGGCGCCTATATCCTCAGGAACCTGAGCTCAGAGGCGCGACAAAACAGAATCAGTAAGCGTAATCGTAAACAGGGACGCGCAAAAGTCAGTATCAGAACGAGGGACAACCGAACATTTATGGTGGGAATGCAAGTTGGAATAGATATGTCTTGAGTTTTTTTCGGAAAATAGCAATAGTTTCAGATGTTTTCAAAGTGATAGGGAGTTCATTCCAGACCCTAGGCGCAGCGACAGAGAAAGCACGTTTACCCAAGTTAAGTTTTGTTTTAGGTACAATAAGTTGTTGTGAAATTGATGATCTTAGCTGCCTAGGGATATTTGAAAGATGCAGGAGACTAGCCAAGTAGGGTTGTTGTGTAGATAGAGCATGCAGCATGCACACGGAAACATCTTATACAGCATGCACACAGAAACATCTTATACAGCATGCACACGGAAACATCTTATACAGCATGCACACAGAAACATCTTATACAGCATGCACACGGAAACATCTTGTACAGCATGTACACAGAAACATCTTATACAGCATGTACACAGAAACATCTTATACAGCATTCACACAGAAACATCTTATACAGCATGTACACAGAAACATCTTATACAGCATGCACACGGAAACATCTTATACAGCATGCACACAGAAATATCTTATACAGCATGCACACAGAAACATCTTATACAGCATGCACACAGAAACATCTTATACAGCATGCACACAGAAACATCTTATACAGCATGCACACGGAAACATCTTGTACAGCATGTACACAGAAACATCTTATACAGCATGTACACAGAAACATCTTATACAGCATGCACACGGAAACATCTTAAACAGCATGCACACAGAAACATATTATACAGCATGCACACAGAAACATCTTATACAGCATGTACACGGAAACATCTTATACAGCATGCACACAGAAACATTTTATACAACATGCACACAGAAACATCTTATACAGCATGCACACAGAAACATCTTATACAGCATGCACACAGAAACATCTTATACAGCATGCACACAGAAACATCTTATACAGCATGCACACGGAAACATCTTATACAGCATGCACACGGAAACATATTATACAGCATGCACACAGAAACATCTTATACAGTAAGCACACAGAAACATCTTATACAGCATGCACACAGAAACATCTTATACAGCATGCACACGGAAACATCTTATACAGCATGCACACGGAAACATCTTATACAGCATGCACACGGAAACATATTATACAGCATGCACACAGAAACATCTTATACAGTAAGCACACAGAAACATCTTATACAGCATGCACACAGAAACATCTTATACAGCATGCACACAGAAACATCTTATACAGTAAGCACACGGAAACATCTTATACAGCATGTACACAGAAACATCTTATACAGCATGCACACGGAAACATCTTATACAGCATGCACACGGAAACATATTATACAGCATGCACACAGAAACATCTTATACAGTAAGCACACAGAAACATCTTATACAGCATGCACACGGAAACATATTATACAGCGTGCACACAGAAACATCTTATACAGCATGCACACAGAAACATATTATACAGCATGCACACAGAAACATCTTATACAGTAAGCACACGGAAACATCTTATACAGCATGTACACAGAAACATCTTATACAGCATGCACACGGAAACATCTTATACAGCATGCACACGGAAACATATTATACAGCATGCACACAGAAACATCTTATACAGTAAGCACACAGAAACATCTTATACAGCATGCACACGGAAACATATTATACAGCGTGCACACAGAAACATCTTATACAGCATGTACACAGAAACATCTTATACAGCATGCACACGGAAACATATTATACAGCATGCACAAAGAAACATCTTATACAGTAAGCATACAGAAACATCTTATACAGCATTCACACAGAAACATCTTATACAGCATGCACACGGAAACATCTTATACAGCATGCACGCAGAAACATCTTATACAGCATGCACACAGAAACATCTTATACAGCATGCACACCGAAACATCTTATTCAGCATGCACACAAAAACATCTTATACAGCATGCACACAGAAACATCTTATACAGCATGCACACAGAAACATTTTATAGAGCATGCACACAGAAACATCTTATACAGCATGCACACAGAAACATCTTATACAGCATGCACACAGAAACATCTTATAGAGCATGCACACAGAAACATCTTATACAGCGTGCACACAGAAACATCTTATACAGCATGCACACGGAAACATCTTATAGAGCATGCACACAGAAACATTTTATAGAGCATGCACACAGAAACATCTTATACAGCATGCACACAGAAACATCTTATACAGCATGCACACAGAAACATCTTATACAGCATGCACACAGAAACATCTTATACAGCATGCACACGGAAACATCTTATACAGCATGCACGCAGAAACATTTTATACAGCATGCACGCAGAAACGACCAAGATAATTATATTTCTAGTAAGTGATCAAGATGGAGTTTTAATACAGTTTTACTATCTCTTTAATTTGGATAGCACATTCACATTGCGTGCTTATATTCATAAACAGATAATAGTCATATGAAAAAGTGGTTCATTAAAATCGATTTGTGTTGTCAAGATGTTAAATTAGATATAGCTTATACAATGTAACTTGACAATGAAGATGTTCAGACTTTGTAATTGTACCTTTGACTTGCAATCTGTGGTTCGGAAGAATGAATGTCTCTTTTCAGGTTCCTCACCTGTCATCATGAATTCTCCCTATCCAAGTTCATCTCAAACCAACACCCCCTACCAATCTCCCCGCCTCCTCGAACAACCCTCTGCTAGTCCCAGCGGTCACAGACAGGGGGCACCACTCAATGATCTGGCCGATCAAACACAAGTGGTGAGTGTTTACAGGGAACATGCAATGATTTTCATTAGTTAACAAAACGATTGTTTTACGGGACATTGTGAAAGTTAATTTATTAGCATTTATAACACCTCAGTTGTCACTATTTAGAAAACTTACGGGAAATACCCTTTATTCTACAAGTATTTCTGATATCTTGTGATATCGTGAAAAATAATCTTAAAATCGGTTTGGTGTTGGATGATGGAGAGATGGTAACACAATGTAATTTTCAGCTGCGGGTGACCGTCACCAAGAACCCGGGTTTGGGCTTCAGTATTGCTGGAGGAAGTGAGTCACAAGGCAACCCCTACAGACCAGATGACGACGTGAGTTGTGAGACGTGCTCGTTTATATCACTTGTGTCCTGTCGTCAACATAATATTTGTACAGGTTTTGTGTTTGTTTGATCTTTCACTGCCATGGTGTTTATACAAATGGTGTGCATCCCTTGCCTGGCCAAAACATTGGTACACCTTGCTTATGTGGTTTCAATGTCGGCTTGCCATAACATCGAAACAGATCTTGTGTGTTTTCACCATTGGCTGCCCTATGACATTGGTATAGATTGTACAAATATTGTCGATGTGCTGTATAGACGTTTACCATCTGGCACACCGTTTGGTGTATTAGATAATCCACAAATTACTGTATAATAATGAATTACAACACAAGTACTGGAATCTGCGTCCGCCCCTGTATTAGTCTCATGTGATAGTCATCGTTACACACCAAGTCCGCAATGGCAGCGCCTTACAGGTCAGGGTGGCCTAAACAGTATCACCACCAGGCAGCTAACTCAGACACATCTTGTATTAGGGTGGCATTCACAGTTGTCTAATTAGTTTATTAATACAATACAATGTGTACTCTTTAGTGCCGAATATACGCGTATTTATTTGATGAAAAATGCCACACTATACGCACTTTATTTGTCACTGTACCGTTATTAGATTTAAACATGCGTGTTAGTCTATATTCTCCTATAATCATGGCAAATTATGCAGGCCATAATTTTTTAGGAGAGTAATCGCTCTCACTCCCTATTGCTAGCGCTAATCAATCATCCATGGAGCAGTTTACTGCTTGCGCTAAAATCACTTGCTCCCAACTGGAGCTGCATGTGGCTCCCTCTGACGGCTAGTTTTCATCATTTTGAATGACAGTCGTCAATGTTGCGGGATCCCATGCTTCCGAGGACCCTAGATTTTGATCCCGAAGCGTTAGGCCATCAGATTTCCATGATTAGGTGAATCAGTCGGAATCCTTAGTTCTCAGGAGCTCAATGTGGTATATTATTAGTTAAAACCCCATTATCACCGTGTAAGCTGACCGTAAATTGCCACCGTGCACAGCGTGTCAAACAGGTCGCAAACGACTGGTGGCGGTTCCCCTGAAATGGGCTTGGCCTTAGGTATTCAATTCAATAAAACTATAATGTCCATTTAAAAACGTAAAATTCCCGGTTAATCATGAACTAGATTGGCCTAAATTATTTACTCTGCTGAATGACATTCTTATCTAAATTTTTCTGTGCAGATGCATTCATTCTACATCATTCCACGTACAAAAAAGCATACATTCATTTAGAATATTGTGAATTTTTTGCACTTTTGCGGTCCAACTAGCACTGCAGATTACATCAGCGGTGAGTGAAAATATAAGTCGCTGGTGCTCAACTGAAGAAGACGCTAATTGAACCGAAAAAGTGTGCAAAAATACTTTGTTCTAAATTAATTTGTGTTTTTTTTTTATGTGGAATGATTGAATGAATGCATCGGCATAGAACAATTGAGGTAAGAATGTCGTTCAGTGGCGTAAATAATTTAGGCCAATCTAGTTCATGATTACCATTTTTCTCAGATATAAAACGCGGTTGATATATCTGCGGCGATGCGAATACACACAACGTTTATGCATAGTTGGCAGAAAAAGAACTTGAAATACACTGCGATCTGCGTAGTTTCTCGGGACACCTTGGCTTTACGTCGAGTAAAAATGGCGAAAGATATCTTCGACGCTAAAAAATATATATATATATAAGTATGCTATTGACTTTTTTGCACTATACTGTTATTTATTTTGAACAATTTACCACCCCATACTGTTACTCGAGCGGGGCACGGAATAACTAGATGCGACTGTAGGAGAGGAACACAAAGTATACTACAGTTTCACTGTTGATTTAGCTCCATTACACACTTGTACCGCACTGAGCAACTGTGGTGCCATTACACACTTGTACTGCACTGAGCAACCGTGGTGTCATTACACACTTGTACTGCACTGAGCGACCATGGTGTCATTACACACTTTTACTGCACTGAGCGACCGTGGTGTCATTACACACTTTTACTGCACTGAGCAACTGTGGTGCCATTACACACTTGTACTGCACTGAGCAACTGTGGTGTCATTACACACTTGTACTGCACTGAGCGACCATGGTGTCATTACACACTTTTACTGCACTGAGCGACCGTGGTGTCATTACACACTTTTACTGCACTGAGCGACCGTGGTGTCATTACACACTTTTACTGCACTGAGCGACCGTGGTGTCATTACACACTTTTACTGCACTGAGCGACCGTGGTGTCATTACACACTTGTACTGCACTGAGCGACTGTGGTGTCATTACACACTTGTACTGCACTGAGCGAAACCAGATTTCGTTTTATGTATATGTATTTCTTAGCTTGATAGATGACGATGCTCTATAGGTATGCTATTGATTCAATTAATAACAAATGCTATATGGCTTTATTTAGAAGTTAAACTGTGGTTTTCAACCAAACAATGTGGCAGCTGTGTGACAAAGTAACATGGAAGATGGACTGAGGTGTCTACTAGACGTATGAGATGGTTGACTGTGTGCCACGGACTCGTTGCAGGGTATCTTTGTGACGAAGGTACTTGAGGACGGACCAGCTTCTGGGATTCTCATAGCCGGGGACAAGTTACTACAGGTATGTCTTGTCAACGCTGGCTTACATGCATGCATGGCATCAGGGGCGTCCGCAGGCTTTTTCCAGAAGGAGGCAAAAAATGTTGCTGTCTGATTTTGACCAAAAAATTTTACACTTACCAACAACTTTCAATGAACAATAATGATATCATTGTATATAATTAATTAACAAATATACTAGATGATGTACTTAACACAAATAGTAAACAATCTACTCGCCATAAAAGACCAAAATTTTACAAACATCCAGATCCGGGGGGAGCATGTGCTCCCCTTGCCCCCCCCTCCAGATGCCCATGCATGGCATATATGCTTGTCATGCTAATCTAACATTGTATATTCTTCTAACAGTGAATCGCTGACTTTGGTAATCATTCTGCCTGTTTTATAGGGTTTAGTCGTAGATATAAAGTACTAATAAGATAAGTCGGCTAACCACTCTTATTACTGTATGTCTGGGTTTAGTCAAACAGAATGTCTTGCCTTGAATTGAAGTTGAAAATACAAGTAACAAGTATTCATGATGTTGAGTATAGTTGACATAATAGTAAGAATACAAAATACAAGTAACAAGTATTCATTATGTTGAGTATAGTTGACATAATAGAAGAATGCAAAATACAAGTAACAAGTATTCACGAAGTTGAATGTAGTTGGCATAATAGTAAGAATGCAAAATACAAGTAACAAGTATTCACGAAGTTGAGTGTAGTTGGCATAATAGTAATAATGCAAAATATAAGTAACAAGTATTCACAAAGTTGAGTGTAGTTGGCATAATAGTAATAATGCAAAATACAAGTAACAAGTATTCACGAAATTGAGTGTAGTTGACATAATAGTAAGAATGCAAAATACAAGTAACAAGTATTCACGAAGTTGAGTGTAGTTGGCATAATAGTAATAATGCAAAATACAAGTAACAAGTATTCACAAAGTTGAGTGTAGTTGACATAATAGCAAGAATGCAAAATACAAGTAACGAGTATTCACGAAGTTGAGTGTAGTTGACATAATAGCAAGAATGCAAAATACAAGTAACGAATATTCACGAAGTTGAGTGTAGTTGACATAATAGCAAGAATGCAAAATACAAGTAACGAGTATTCACGAAGTTGAGGGTAGTTGACATAATAGCAAGAATGCAAAATACAAGTAATGAGTATTCACGAAGTTGAGTGTAGTTGACATAATAGTAAGAATACAAAATACAAGTAACAAGTATTTACTCCAGGATACATACAGATGCATATTTAATAAACAATAAAATACAGTTCTGAAATAACTAAGATGAGCAAGAACAATTATTTCAGTCTATTTGATGATTTGCAGCTAAGTTATTTCATATTTAATGTGAATTTTAAAATGTAACAAAACAAACTTAATCATACAATTACATAAGTATCTTACTATACTTGGTTCTAGCTACATGTCAAATAAATTTTACCACTTCCAGTATCCTAGTTATTGGTATAAATTGCTTCAAACATAGTTTTTGATCTCAATTTACAATTAGCGTTTACTTTACTACACTTTTTAAAAATATATTTTCTTTAATACATATAGATGACAAATGAACTACTGTTTTTGACCTAGACGTTAAGTCGACTAGTGTTAAAGAATGACCTTATTGTGTAGAGAAAAAAATTTTGGTGTATGCTTGTAAGAACAGATTACTTGACAATTTTCCATACGCTTAATAGGTCGAATACAGTATTTGAGTTGAGGAGATCTCAACTTCTCATCTCCCACCTGTTTTGGTGGCCAACCTCACACCATTTTTAAGAGTCCATATCCCACCTCGCACTTCCTACCGCACCACCCAGTAGATGAGTAATGTCTGCCATACAGAAACAGGTCATCTGTGTAAAATATTTCCAGCTTTCTGTCATAATTACAAGCTTTGTTATCAGTGCACTGACTGACAGTTCTATTTGCAGATGAATGGGATAGACTTCACATCAATCAGCCATACAGAAGCCGTAGTTGCACTTCGCAACAGTGCTCAACAAGTGTCACTGCTGATTGAGAGGTTATAGCCCTATGCAACAGGTGGCAGCACAGGGACGATGGTTCTTGGAGGTAGCACTAGTTGAGTGGTGGCGTGTTCAACCAAAAAATAGCAGCTCTGCACCGCCGAAATTATTCATGATCATCGAGATCTCAGAAAGGATATATTTCATCTTGCCAATGACATTCTCCTGGTCGCAGGAGTTGAAAGCGTTGAACTTGATTATGCATTCCTGGTTATATGTTGTATTTTAAAAAGATTCCATAGATCTCCTGATGTTGTCCAGTGTCTGTATGTTGCCTCACAATGTTTTCTCCCGTACCGGGTGTCGTGGACATGGACATGCACCAATCAACATATTTTCTTGTGTTTTGCCAAAATCAGATTTGACCAAATTGACACTGTTTTCTAGTATATTTTTATTATAGGTCTGTGAGGACGCACCCATTGCATTCCATCTTTGCTGATTTACATGCTGTGGTGACTCGCTATGATTTACATTTATTTCGTTTCTGTGGAATGTGTGTTGATTTAATGGCGTAAACATCTGAACTTGTCAAAACAAGTAGTGTTAAAAAGAACACATCGGTGCTGCCATATGGTGGCATTGTTATTGCTTGCCTGCTCGTGTCACAACCAGACCCATTGGGCAGAAGACTCAGGTTGTTTTGAATATACGTCTTTGTTGAAACCAAATGATGGCAACTGTGCAAAAGTAGAAACTTATTTCCAAAATGTATTGTAGCTGTAATTCTGATTACAGATTAATTGTAATCTGATTACAGATGTAGTGAATTAGAGTTGTTACGTAACATTTCAATGAACCAGCTTAAATGAAAATGTAATTTCACAGACTGTTGTCTGGATATTATGTTTGTGCAGCATAATACTATGTGTAAATATGGTGTAATTATGTTTTATTTAATTAATGTATAATTTATTTTTGTCACAATCAATCTTCCAACAATTTCACAAATATGGGCCTAGCTCTCACCCGGTGTGAACAATTTAACGAACCTATTTGAATTGTCATTGAAACAACATCTAAAAGACGTTATTTTTATGAACCAATTTATATTAGATTCTGGTTGTTGAGAGACCCGGTCCTAGTTGTACGTTGTCATATTAGTGTTCACTTTAAAGTACAAAGTCTCATAGGTTTTATCATAAAATCATGACACGTCTTAACCACCTTTATGTATTTTAACGAACCATAATTTTTCATATAATTTCACCGTTGCCTGTTTACGTTGATGAATATTTCGACTCTAGTACCATGTTTACATCACATGCTGAATGCTAAAGTCGATATTCATAACGAGATAATGGTAAGCAAAATTGGTGGTTTATTAAAACATATTTTTGGCGGTCAAGATATTTTGATAAAGTTTATACTAACGTGACAAACACGATTTTATAATAAAAATGGTCGCACTTTATACCTTTAATGTATTCGTCTTGTTGATGAGCCACCATAGCATATATACCATTTGTAGTAGTGACATAGAAGGCAAGTTTCATGCCAATATCCGAGTATGTTCGTGAACTGTCCGAAGCTTATAGGCTAACGTTAATGTACTGGGCAGTTAGTTGGTGTACATAGTAGGTTCAGTTGTGGATTCATGTCCAGGTTTCATATTGTTGCACACGTTGGTTATATATTGCACATGGATGCCACAATGTGGTGTGTAAGCTTGCCGTATATATATATATATATATATGCCACAATGTGGTGTGTAAGCTTGCCATATATATATATACACACACATATATATATACACACACACATATATATGTATATATATATATAATTTCTCGTGTGTACATACATTTTCGGCGATCTCTTGTGTTGCACAAGGCAACTCTGGAAGTCTGGCAGTATTTTAGACAAGTCTGATACTGCTTTCGTTGTTGAGACACTATCTCTTGAGGACAGAATCATCAACCATTTTATATATGTTGTCATAGTATTGTATTTTCCTACAGAAGACATTTAAATGAAATGGGAACCATACTTATGTAACAATGCTTTACGCTTGTGGCACTTCTGTGGCATTTATGATGTACAAAATTATGCAACGTTTTGACTTTCCTGCAGTTTTATACATACATCTTCATTACTTTTTATTGTTTTATAAATAATTTATCAGAATGACTTATGTGACCTTGCCATCTGACTATGGGATATCTGTGTAAAGCTGACAGAATTTAGAAATAATGGTCCAACACTAAATATTTTCACTTGTCAAAGTAATTGTATGCTGTTATTTGTCACTTTCCCGCTAGGAAGTTGGTTGATGCAAATGTTATTTACTTGTAATTATCATCGTACATCTTGCACGTACATTGTGTCGTTCTATTTGCCTGGTGCATGCTGGTTGCGGCTTATGTGGGCCAGTTTGTTGTAATACTTGTGTGTGCATTTAATATCATTCCATAAAGATGCTGCAGCGAAATACCACATATCATTCAATGCATTGTAAATAACGTATTACATTTTTATAGTGAAACTATTTTCCAAAATTGCAGTAGTATTTTTATTGTGACCACGTTTTTATGTAGTCATTTTCTAGAAGGCAGTCAGAATGTACACACGTGGCTGGTTTGTAATATTTTACTCTGTGTAGTTACAGAGACATGAAGGTTCGCAACGATGAAGTAGCAGCATAACACGGAAATAAATTGTATGACTAGTATAAGTCGTTTTTAAGTTTGTTTTATTATTTATTTAATACTGTTTTGTAGTTGTTCTTCGCACAGAGCCTCATTGCTGGACAAGAGCCATTCCTAGGTGGCGCCCCAGTTTCAATAAGTTTTCTCATTAGGTGGCGACACTGGCGCGTATGTGTCTTCCGACTTAGACTGGTGTCCAAGCCCACCGTGCGGCGCCACTTGTTACATTAGCACGAAATGGGACTGGAATTGGGTAAAACGTTTCGGTTACGTACAAAAGTTGAATGGGAATTAACGTAAATTGAACAGTTGATAGTCTTTTTATTTATATTAGTATTAAAAGGAAGATATTTAGCCTTTTATGCCTCTAGAAATGTAGGAAAATCCACTTTTTGTGAATGAGTTCACACTTTTTTAAGTTTTATCTATTTCGACAATTACACACATCTATGTCCAATGATTGGATTAGAGTTAGACGATTGTATGTATTTTTAATGCATGTGCGTATATTTATTTATTTTTATTTAAAAACAATGTTGATATGTACTTTGCACGATACAGGCGTATGCCGTATATTTTGTATGGTTTATTCTTATAGTTTACTGCCAGGTCAGAAATTGTTTGAAAAAAGTAAATTTGGGGGTAGAAAACAATAAATAATGACATATATGAAATTTGTGATTTATCAACAACAGTTTTGAATGAACCCCGTTTTGTACCAGAGGTACAAAAAAATCTGTGTAGCTCGAAACACACTTCTTATAACGTGAACTATTATTCATCAGGGTTTCAGTAGATACACAATATTAGTACTAGACTTGTGCATTTATGTTCAAAAGTCTAAAAACAGCTATTTTCATTAATCAATATACGACAAATTCCTTGGTCAAGAGTTATTTATATAAGTAGTTTGACAATGCAT
>OY759265.1:38329547-38352047 GCA_963662155.1 Lamellibrachia columna
GGCGCCGCCGAGATAATTCTTAAATGACGAACGTGGCGCCAAAAACCGGAATAGAAATGCATTGTGTATGTGACAACGGCAGCGTAAATCACTGAGGCCGTCCCCCCGGGCAAGATCAATTGCGATCACTCGCAGTCCGCGGAGCAACGACGTAGAGCGACGACGGTTTGTCACTTGCTCGAAGTCGCGTACGTTGTGCTAAAATTTATCCGCCCTCAAATATTATATGCTTGATGTATCTTGAAACATGAGCGTTGCTAGTCAGAGCGTATATATATATATATATATATATATATATATATATATATACATATACATATACATATACATATACATATACATATACATACATACATACATACATACATACATACATACATACATACATACATACATACATACATACATACATACATACATACATACATACATACATACATATATATATATATATATATATGCAGTATAAATGCCGCGTTATATTTTAAATAATTGTTTTTTTTATTTTACGACAGAAAGTGGAAATTCATCAATTATTTCCCATGGTTGACATTCTCTGTTATAATTCATATGTTTATATTATTAATAAATTTATGTCAATTACCGGCTCGGGCATGCGCAGATACATCAAGCAGATAATATTTAACGGCGGATAAATTTTAGCGCACGATACCGGGCAGCCAGGGACTGGTCACTATTTTGCTTCCGGGTTCATAGGTCATACGAATGAAGTGCCGGTGATGTTGAGACGTTACACCCTTTGTCAATTCAATTCCAATTCACATATACTTAACAAAGATCAATTCCAATTCAGTTCAATGTACTGACAAAAAAGATAAATTCAAATTAAATAAAGTTTTAATAAATTCAAATTCAATTCGCAAATTAGCAACACCACTTAAGCCACACTGTACTGTGTAGTGGAAGATTGTAAGAGTAGCATTGTCTAGTGGCAGAAATATTATCCGTTAATACATGCATTACTTCTATAGATAGTTTACCAACATTGACAGCACCTAACACAGCATAGGGGCAATGCAAACACTGCCTAGTTAAACATAATTATATACACACTCAAATCAACCACCAATCTTCAGCACAAGTGTGTGTGTGTGTGTGTGTGTGTGTGTGTGTGTGCGTGCGTGCGTGCGTGCGTGCGTGCGTGCGTGCGTGCGTGCGTGCGTGCGTGCGTGCGTGCGTGCGTGCGTGCGTGCGTGCGTGCGTGTGTGTGTATTAGATATCACTGCAATTTTGCACAACAATTATTTGTATCTTATTCCAACTGTTACCACATTTGGAAACAGCCATACAATGCACAGACCCTGGCTAAGCCATATTCAAGCAACGTGGAATATATTTATTTATATTTATAGGCTGATAAGTTTATGACTTCATAAAATAAGGATTAGCAGGTCAATTACCCTTTATTGTGTGCCCCAAAAAGGACATGTTTCAGATCTCTAGGCAGACAAATTATACATGTTTACTTAGAGTACAGGTGCTACAACCTTTATTGATTTCAAAATAAGCGTACCACAACTTATCATTTTAAGTCGAAGTAAATCTTAAGAGTAACAAAATTGTAACACATTTTGCTGTTAATATATGTAAATTTATGTAGAAGAATTTACCGTTTTAACTGATTGATCAATTCATTCAATCCCACTAACTTTGCAGACTTCGATTCCAATTCAATCCCAATTCAATCTGTTTTGATTCAAATTCACAAACTTTTGTGATCAATTCAGTTCAAATTCACAATTTTTTATCAATTCAAATTCGGTAGACCCTGGGTCTGCCGTCGAACAACAACTCGGTGAGAAGAACTGCCTCATCCCGGACTTCTGGAACAAGGAGGAGAGCAACACCCATGGACCGCTGCGCATTAATAGCGGCGACGTCGTCCGTCTGGTTCGACGGCAGTAATGCGTTTAATTTGTGGGAAATTACTTCTCAACTAGCTTTTCCAGTAGGCTTAATTTGAAAATGGAAACGGCTGCCTGTGCGCGGCTACAGAAAAAGAAAACCTGTGTCATGTCGTTGTCCAATCCGATGTGAACACAAATCGAACATTACCAGAGCCAGTTAACGTAAATCAGGTTTATTGCTGTAGAAGTCCAGTGCCACTCACATAAGCTACAGCCAATGAGAGAATAGCACGGTCACGTGACAACCGGTTGTGCGCCCATATTTTCTTTGGCTGTAGCCGTGCCAGACTTCCTGGTGTGTTAAGTTTGGATATATGACATTCATATCATCTGACATAAGTGCCTTCGAGCGGGGACATTGTCATATTTGCTGGTAGAACCTGTTGATAGTGTAACTGTGGATTTTTAGATGATTTTAATAGGCGGAAGAATGGTTGGCAATTGTTTCGCCACAAGGCACGAGTGCGTAGAAATTCATGCAGAAATTAGTAAACATTGACGGGTATGGCACGTTCAGCCATTTTAAGAGTTAGAAATATGTGATTTTGACAAAACTCTTCCAGAATGTCAATGAAATGATGACAACGGCAGGTAAGAAGTTTCAGAATGTTTGATGGTCCCGTGTTCTTATAATCATGCATAACGTTAGCATGGTCACCAATGGGAAATGTAACTGTAGGCTGATCTCTTAGCCTCGATCAAGGCTCCGTGTTGTAGGCCGCTGTTTCTGTGCACCCAGATTCTGGGTGCATGCATAATTAACTAATTATGATGGCATCCGGGCATTTGGCTAATTCATAAAATAACAGTGAACTTTTATCAGTTGTATCAATGCAATTCGAATTAGCTTTAATTTGTTATTACATTGACACAACTGCCAGACTGAAAAGTTAAATCAGGCAAAACATAATGCTTAGTCTAGCATCTCGATAATGACGCTGGTTGGTTGCTGGCGCTTCACGGGAACGCCTACACAAAATTGAGTGGTGACAGTGGGTAACAATGAGACCACGCCTCTCCGGCCAGACTCTCTTCTCGGAGAATTCACGAAGGGGAGCGAGAGTCGAATAAGCGAGACGGTGCTCGTCATTATGTTAAAAAAACAAAGTTGACACATATCTCAGGAAGGCGGGTTACACATAAATAAAAAAAAACTCTCGATAAGCCAATGGCTTTCTTGTCCACTTGCCATCTGGGCATTTGCATTGGATAGCAATCTTGTTGAATCCTGTTAAATATTAATTAGTTCTCATCCGGGCATTTGGCTAACTCGTCAAATAAGAGTGAACTTCTATCAGTTTCTACGATGCAATTCAACTTTACTTTAAATTTTTATTATATTGATACAACTCTCAGACCGAAAAGTTAAATCAGGCACAGAAATATTTAGTGTAGAATCTCGATAATGACGCTGCTTGGCGGCTGGCGCTTCACGGGAACGCCTACACAAAACGGAGTGGTGAAAGTCGGTGACAATGAGACCACGCCAGCAAGAGTCGAATAAACGAGACTATTGCTGTGCTGCAAGCAGACGGAAACCATTCAGCAATACAAATTGGCAGGTTACTTCGGCGAGGGCCAGTCGACAGAAGGAAACAATTGCGTGAGCAAATTGGCTGGGAAACTTCCTGTGGCCTGAGCCGGTCGTCCGCTAACTTGAGCATTACGCCCCTCAACGACCACACATCGCTATCGATTGGTTTCCATGACACGCATTACGAGAGACGACGTTTTGCGGTGAAAACAGCCATCTAGGCTCACCACAAAATCATAAACGGCCGTAGACGCGTCCCTTGAAGACTCGGGTTTAAGCTATATTCCGGCATTGGATGCGACAAACGGAAACGACGTCAGTACAACTATGTGATCAATTCTGAACAATAATATTGACTTAGCACCAAAAATAATGATCTTATAAATGAACACATGTATGTGTTATCTAGACGTGGAAATTATATATATTTTTTATTCTCGTAAAATATAAAATGGTGCCACAAATGTATCAGATATGATCATTATAATTAAATAAGCGTCGCAAGCAATATGACAATGCGCAGATGAACGTGTCAACAGGTTTTAGTTATTAACAACTGCATTAATTGATATAAAAGCTATCGAGATAATGAGAGATTTTATCATCTTCGAGTACAGTTTTAGGCGAAACAAAACTCATAGTTTGGGGGCAATGTACCTAAAAGAGTTAATAAAAACTAACCATTTACAACTACAATCGATAATATCACGCTAGTGGTTTTCTCAGAATGTATTATAAAAGTGGGAGATTATGGTCAAATCACAATTTCCCTGCCGGCTGACATTTTAACTAGGGCGACCAATAAACTGCAAATATATTATCATTTGGTGAGCGAATGTTGCCAGACTACAAGCACTCGTGACGTAGGGTTATCATTTGGTGAGCGAATGTTGCCAGACTACAAGCACTCGTGACGTGGGGTTATCTGCCCATTAAATAAGATGCTGTGTGTTCAACAAGGTTTTCCTAGTAAACCATTGGCGTGGAATTCTTGATTGTAGTTGCAAATGTTTTATTACATTTCATAGGTGCACAGGCCCAAAACATATTCGCTTTAAAATTACCGTTTGACAACGTTTGTATTTATATATGAAAATCTGCGGTGACATATCGCTGAACGGATTTTGGAGGTTGCTCTCTGGATACCATGGGCGTTGGTAGCGTGGACTGAGAGCCTGTATGGACGTGGACCACCTGCATGGGTCATCGTGATGTTCAGAATGCAAGGTTATCAGTATCGTGAATATATTTCGTCTGCACTAACGACAAGTGTACCATCTATATCATAAGGTAGTTCATGACTCTGTATGTTCCCTCATATCACCTTCAGTTTCGCGTGTATGGAGCTTAAATTTTGTAGGCATGCCAGGGCGCTGATGTGGATTGTTCGTACATTATTTTTTTCAAAAATACCTTGGGGGTGGAGATATTACGAATGTGAACGTTTTATGTACATTACATAACTCAGAACAATATGAGTTCGCAGTTTCGTTTAACTGTAAGCAACGCTAATCTACGATTGTTCCGAGTTACGTGATCCATCTAAAAACGTACACATAAATGTCTTCGTACCGTACGAACGATTCGTGAAACCGGCAGTTGGGCATAAAGTTGTCATTGCCATAGGCACTGCCCTATCAAACCTTGACTGGGCGGCTAGGCTAGTACTGGTTCTGACACGACTAGAAATAGGACATGGAACACATACAACAGACGCATGCATGCTACAACAAGTGTTGTACCAGTCGAGCCAACTACGTCAACGACTGCTATACAGGTCATAGCAGTAACTGAAGGAAGGATGCGAACAAGTGGGAAGTAGAAGAGAGGCTAGATATATAATGTCACACCACACAACACAATCTCGAGAAGAAGTCACCTTCAATGGCGTCGCTAGTGTCAACAGCCGTACTCGACGGATCTCGAGGGGGGACCGAATGTCAAGTGACGTCGTTTTGCTACTAGAAAGACAAACGTGGAGCGTATAGCGACACCTACCGGAGGAAACACAACCAAATCTTGCCATCGTGATGCCATCTAGCCATCGCGATGTTAGATTACAGGTGTATTGTAGAATTCCAACATGCAAACTGATGGGAAACGCTGCACATATTTTGACAAATTTACGTAAAAATGAATGTTGCTAGTGCACATTGATTACAGTTCCCTTTATCCCACTGGCGAGTACGCCAGATAAAAGACAGCACGCAACGTGTCTCTTCACAATGCACGCATCACATTTTGTCTTCTTAATTGAAAGTATTGCAATACGGATATATTACCAAAAAACAAATACCCGGTCTGCATAATTGCAAACGGGGAAACAAATGAATATCAAATACTGTCGCTTTCGCAGTTCTTTGCGAAATGCAAAACAATAAAATAATTATCTGCCTCACATTTCCTACTAGATGCAAGTCTTGTATGGACCTGTACAGAGTCTCCCCCTAGCTTCTAGACCAAATATCCTAACGGCACTAAGTGTGTCTTTACCCCTGGTATATCAGATACGCATGTTCTTTATATTTATTCTGCAGAAGTGTTAGACACCAAATGTTGGATATTCTTAGCGGCGTGAAGCTAGCGGTCACCTACCTGTCCGTTCTGGCCAGATGTCGAGCAGATACTGCAGAACTTCGATGTGCTTGCGGAAGTCGAGTGCATCCTGTCCCGTCGTACTCTTCAGCGACGGACACAGCAGCACGGGACCGAAGCACACTGCGAGGTTCTGCGTCGTCATCTTGTTTGTGTTCGCCTTCACGGCCACACGCTTCAGGTGGTCCAACAGCAACTCCATTGTGTCCTGGCACAACACAATCACATTAAAAGTAGCGTCTTAAGCCTACGTATGTACGTATGTTAAAGCATATGTAAACATATATATTTTCCGAAAAACGCAATATCGCTTGATGACACGTTATTGTAAGATCGGTGGTTCTGTTCTGAACTTTCACTCTGTGCTTCACATCAAGACGTCCATCTGGCAGCAAAGCTGCTGGGATTTAAAACAAAACTGAAACTGTACGACAGTATGACGTTCTCAGTGTACACATCTACGGCTTTTACAGCCAGGCTGGCAGACAAGCTCGAGTCTTCGAGAATAGGTGTTTCCGGAAGATTCTAAGGGTATTTTTGCATAACATCTTTGGCCACACCGGTGAAGACATAGGGGGTGGCCAGGGTGAGTGTACGAATGTCCCCTTGCGCACTGCCAAAGACAGCCTCACGCTTGACAACGGACGGGAGAAGGAGACGAAGGCAACACGGCGGCGGTTCGAGGAAAAGGAGAAAAAACAAGCGACCTGGCATGGGATACCATCACTGAACAAGCTGCAGACCGACAGCAGTGGCGCTCTCTCGTGGAAGCCTCCCGTGTCACTTTGGACACGAAGAGGACTGGGTGAGTTCACACTAAGATCACACATTTCATTTCCTTTCGTTCCTTTGGGATGTAAACAGGAGATCCCATGCAGTATATATGCTTTACACTGGTGACAGCCGATCAACCGTCTCCGTTCATAGTCTCGACGTTGCATGGTTCTTCGGGAGTCGCGACAGCGTATCAGGGCCACTGGCGAGGCACGTCGCAGCCGCTGTTATCATCGCGACACAATCAATAATCTCGCCGCTCTTCCTCATAATCGGTCTGATGTCATTCCTTATTTATACCTACCTACGCGTGACAACTACAAATGCGAGGTTCCCGGTCATTAAAACACGTCCGCGAACATCCACTAACGCAGTGTAATACAGTTACGTGTGTAATTTCCTCTTCAGCTGTGAAATAATAATTCCGTGTTACCATAGTATGATTTCCACTCCATCTTACTATTATATCACGAAATCCTAATTGAATAATCACTGTTATGATAACGAAACAAATGGACAATTGCATAGCCTCAGTTGGGTACTCCTTGCAATTTCTCTAGTCACCTTGAAACCACCATCTATTCAATGTAGATGTCAGTCCATTTCCCTCTTAGTTGCTTTACGGGTAGTTCTCCTTCTACACTGATAAGTACCAGGTTTTCAGATCTTCTGTTTCAACGGTCTTACTTTCTTACACAGCAGACCGTCTTCTTCTTTAATCCTGGCTTTATCTCTCACCCATGGTGTGTTGGTGTTTCACTGCATATCATAATACACTGTAGGTTATCAAATAACTATGGACATCATTAACTGGTATAAATAAGTGGAAGTTATACGTGTAATATGTTCTAGGTGAGTGACTATTTTACACGTGTAATACGATCTGATAAAACATGATCACACGACAGTGCTGCTGCTTACTGTCACGCAGCAAACAGATGTCACGGGCAAACCAATGCCTGAACAATCACCTAACTAATTATTCGATTTTGCTTGGTACATTACAACAGCAATACTATAGCATTAACTAGGTTGCGCAAGTGATCAACTGTGAAACCATTCAATAACATAGCATTTATGGTAATCGAAATTATTGCAATCGTTTACTATATGCCCCTTGAGGAAATCATATGGTCGTATCGACATTTAGCATGCCCAGAAATGGCAAACAGGACTCTTTCCACGGTGGACGTATTTTGCACAACACAGACGCGAGGCGAGGTCTCGACGACCGGATCGATGGGAGCGTACGACCAGTCACGGCTGGCGACAGGAGACGGCAGCCATGGGGCTTCGTTTAGCTAACATGGCATGATCATTTTGAATGAGTGCGTCGACTCCAAGGCACGGTCGTTGTGGCACCGCCCCACGCGCAACGCCGCGTCAACTGTACGTCTTCGCTTTGACGGGGTCACTGCGTTTGTTTAGTAAAGTCCACTGTAAGAGGTCAAATACAAATTAGTGCATTTAAAGGCAATGCACTTGACATTAAATGCACTTGATTGCATTAAGGTGCTTCATATTGATTCAATTGTCACGGCAAATATATTTAGCAATGCATTTTAAATAATAATTATGTTTGAATCATTCGAAAGATGCATTGCGTGTTAGTGTACACACAACTTGAACCAATTGACAGTAACTTGACTAATTAAGGCATTGAGCTACTTTAAATAGTCAATTCAATGCCGTACATTTATATGCGAATACTTTCCCAGTTAATTTAATGCGAATCCATTTGTATCACTTAAGTTATCGACATTGCAGTAGCAATTTATACAAAGCACAGCACATTCGCCTATTGTACGGTTATGTGTACGTGGCGTTGTTTGCAAACATGGTACAGATGGAGCGTGGGGCTGATTGGACTAAATAACCATATAGGCTAACAGAAATATGTACAGTAATGGTGCCACATTAATTAAAGATTCCAGATAAACTAAAGATCTAACAAGAGATTCAAGCAGCCCCAGGCATTTTCTGACGGCCAACTGGTTGCCAGTAACGAAAGGTCTGCCACCGTGTGTGTCACACGGTGCGTCGCGCCGACAGAATCTAATCAAGCCACATAAAACCTGAAGATAATGAAGGAAATCCACTTAGACCGTCCGACGGTGGAACTGCTAGGACTTCTGAACGCCGCACCGTTTGATCATTTCCTATTATCCATTTCATTAGCATCCCGTCAGCATATGACCAATTTAACGGTTCGGTCCAGTTCCGATATATTAGGTGTAGCAACCGCTCGAGATATAGTAGGCCGACGACTTACATAAACAGTGATTAAAGTAAATAAGGATGCGTCTCAAGCCACTTCCTACGTATCATCATTCTGCGCAAGTTTTATTCATAATCACTCTCGTTTTTGTTGTAGCCTAAGACGCAATACTCGGCCGTGGCTGGCAGCACCATCGCCGGCTGTAGGATGCTTGTGTGCAGTCGCTAGTGCGGCGTCCATCTTATCTTCAGATTAATGTCAGTGAGTCCACGATATTACACATTTACCCCCTGGGCGGGTTCTTTTTGTTCCCCTGGCACCAGGTAGAAGGGACAAACGATTATTAGTGTCTCTTCCAAAAAGAAAGGCAACGTGGGGTGGATGAAATTTCCCAAGCAGATGGTCTCGAGCCCCGGTCGATTGACAGTCCGCGCTGTAGCCACCGAGCAACCGCGCCACACACTGATCTTCTTACGCTGTTTGGATCAATCGGTTTACTTCAACACAGCTTGTCAACCACTGACGAGTTGGAGAAGCCACCTGAGGTCAAACACAGCTTGTCAACCACTAACGAGTTGGAGAAGCCACCTGATGTCAAACACAGCTTGTCAACCACTAAAGAGTTGGAGAAGCCACCTGAGGTCAAACACAGCTTGTCAACCACTAAAGAGTTGGAGAAGCCACCTGATGTCAAACACAGCTTGTCAACCACTAAAGAGTTGGAGAAGCCACCTGATGTCAAACACAGCTTGTCAACCACTAAAGAGTTGGAGAAGCCACCTGAGGTCAAACCAAAACTATGTTCGTTTCCAACAGATCAACTAATAATTTGACAGACCCTAACCGAGTAAGGGCATAACACATTATACTAATGACAACAATTATACAGGGTCTTTTAATAAAAAAAAAACAAATATGTATGATGTAAAATGTGGAATAAAAGTAAACCTATCATAACATAAAATACAAGGGTATTTAGGATGTTAGAGACTGATTCACAACATGATGTTTTGTAACTAAAACCATTGTCAACACTCGTAGAATGACTGATTGCGAGTAGACGCGTATCTTCACAACCCAGCCCTATGGTACGAAGGTACACTTGACTAGACGCCTCTTGTCATAGTAGTGTCGAAGAAAGCGCCACTTAAACGGCGCGACACGAAAGGCCCTGCATTTATCCCGTTATCTCATACCCGTGGATATTGCTCGCAAATTAAATCCGCAACACTCGTAAGTCTGGTGCGTCAGCCCGTCACTTATCGACCGGAGATGATCATCCGAACAAATACAGCCACTGAGAGGGGCCGGACAATGTATAGACGCGTGATTGAGGCGCAGATCAATCATACGCGCATAGATACTTCATAATCGCGGAGCACACCGTCGACTGGTGAACGCCAGCTGACTTACATATCAAGCACGCGGCGCCAATTAATTACACATGTATTAATTACTGTGCATTGCTTATATCCGCCGACTGGTGGAACAGTACCGTTGTGACTGTTCCGTAGAATCAACGCATTCTCGGTAGGTCGTGAACCGGTTTCGACAATCTCCCAGTATATTCACTTCCAGCATTAATTCTGGAAGGTGTTTATGTTTGAATCCTAACGGGTAGCGGAATTTAGCCGGTATCTTTAAACACCATTATATTATTACATAAAGGTTTTCGATATATTTACTTGGAGGATTCACGATTTTGGTCAACTCCGCTACACATAGGCCCTATATAAAGTAGGGTGGGGCAAAGCGTACCCCAGGGCAAGGCTCACCCCCTTCTATTTCGGCAGATCCAACTATTAATGCCGCTATCTCCCAATAAACCGATACAACATGACGCCAAACCAATTTGGGCACGTTCGATTTGAGGAGATGCAGCACGTCAAGTAAGCTATACCAATTTGATTTTGTTGGCCATATAATTATAACAAATTGAACAGTTCTAACCGATCCCACAGCATTAGTACTTTAACTAATCCGAAATGTGAAATAGCTATTTAGATGTCACCTATATGTTGCTATAATATGTGTTATTGATTCAAGCGGGCGAAAATATGGCATACGTTATTTATGTAATTCCAATGACACATTTAACACGGGACAAAACGCACCCCCTATGTGGGGCAAAGCGCACCCCCTATGTGGGGCAAAGCGCACCGGAGAATGTAAGTACATTGTGATGATTGTGTAAATTAACTCTTTTAATACATTTTCACGAGTATGCGTGTTTATAGGTAAACATTATTTATTGATACGTTTTCCACATTATTAACATAGATGAGGGTGTGTGTGTCAGGAAGTGGGAGGTTTGTCCTAAAAGTTGGTGGGAGATTCGTCCTAACAACTGGTGGGAGGTTGGCCTCATAAATAGGTGTGAGGTGTGAGGTTAGCCTAAAAGGTAGGGGGAGGTAGGATTTTTAGGTGGGAGGTATTAACACAAATTATATAAATAACATTACAAATTATATAAATAACACTACAAATTATATAAATAGCATTAAACACAGCCTATGACAGCAGTTGCATCGGACAACGGATGTCCAAAATTATGATTCGTCGTTCATCTCATAGATCGGTGCTCAGTCTACCATATATGGCATCACTGTTCCATGTATCAAATTCCATCTTGCGGGTAGTGTGGGAGGCGTATCTTGCGAAGGATTCGGGAACGCTTATTGGTTATCGGATAGGTTATAGGAGGTTCTTCATAATAACATATAACCTGTCAAAAGGCGTCCGTTTATTTGTCGTAGTAGGTTCCACAGATGTCAATACAATTAATAAAAAAAAGCACACCGGAGTTGGTTTTTTTCAATAAAGTTGCGTAATTCTAGTGCTACTAGTTAAGAGGTGTGTATATGTAACTGTGTTAACCCTTGCCAAGTATCATCGACAAGTTAAATCGTGTTTGCCCCCCCCAAAGGGTGCTCTTCGCATATATATATATATATATATATATATATATATATATATATATATATATATATATATATATATATATATATATATATATATATATATATTATATATATATATATATATATATATATATATATATATATATATATATATATATATATATATATATATATATATATATATATATATATATATATATATATATATATATATATATATATATATATATATTTATATATATATATATATATATATATATATATACGTCATTTCGTCGAAATCGAAATATGGCGGTCTGACACCACAAAGTCTTCAGAACAAACCTATCTCTTGTTATTCTGCTATTAGACAATGTAAATCTAATTACTTCGTTCTGATAGCACCTACCTGCGTTCACGACAACGCACGCATTAATCTGCTATTGACGTCCAATTTCCGATCAATTACTGAGTATTATGTGCATGCGTAAATAGAAATAATTATAGCTCAGTTCTGCACCATTCACCCTCGCAGTGCGCATCCTCTTCCCGACTCAGACGGAAACCAATGCCAAATCATCTTGACGAAGGAGACGGCTTGCAGCGAAACCGCACTGCGATTCAGTTTATGATAAGCTTATTGATCAATAAAATTTAATCAGAAGCTGTATGCACTCGACTAGTGCATTTGAGAACATCTGTTAAATGCGAGTTTAATCACGATCGACGAGAAATCCAAGACAGACCGCCCACGTATGTTATGTTGCGGGGGATATGCAATAGTAATAAGGCTCACACCACGAAGCCATTTGTTACAACGTCGACATGCTTGCGGTGTACACGGATACCATTGGATGTATTTGTTACAACGTCGACATGCTTGCGGTGTACACGGATACCATTGGATGTATTTGTTACAACGTCGACATGCTTGCGGTGTACACGGATACCATTGGATATATGTTGGAGCGAACAAATAGTTAACTATCACTCCATGATTTGCGTAATACGTGACTCTTCAATGGGAATATCTAACGAACAATATTCTGAAGATTTCAGAAAACACCAAACAGTATCCGCGTTTCCAACATGGGATATTAAAAAAAGTACGACGATGTTTTTTTTCCTTTTGCGATGTTTAAAATAAAATCTTAGATTAGTTTCTACATATTGTTGTGGTGTCTCGGCCTGTGATTTGAAGCCCTTCGTCTTGGTATGTCCGGCTCTTTCCCCGACACCCTATAATTGGACGTTAGGTAGACCATGACGTTGTCCAAAGCGCCTCCCGTTTCGCGTTGACCGATCGATGTTTGGTCAACTTACCATCTGTATCATTCGCAAAGATAAATACGTTATATTAATGCAGGTACTTAGCAAGTAGCGTACATTGCAATGTCGCTACAATATTGCCAATGTAATGTATAGATATTAAAATGCATATGTATGTGTTCACCAAATCATAAACCAGCGTTGCACAAAGGCGAACATCTCCATAATAAATCCGGTGCCATAACGACGATAACATGTTGACATTTATGTGCAACAAAACACACCACGGTGGATTAATTAATTCTAATTTTGCGTTCTTCATGTTGCGTTCGCGTCCGCTCCAGCGCTTGTAGACAGAAAGGCGACTGATTTGTGTCGACTGACGCTTTTTATCAGTGATTGTCTTTTTCTACGTTGTTGTTATAGCATTATGCCATGAGAGCAACATGGCGTCACCATATACTCGACGGTAGCAACACGTTTGCTAGTACATTTTCTTGCAACCATTCTCTGTCCACGTAGATTAATAGTAGCATCCATGTAATTTGACAATTACTGCATTTTGCGGGACAAATATTTTTTATCGACATGGCTTAACGACGATTGCTAATTTATCATGGCGGTAGCTACCTAATGTGTTTCAAAATGTCGGGATCAACATCATTTTCTATGCATAACTTCACAACGTCGTCCGTCTACTTTTACTGCTGCTATCCATTAGCATCGTTGCAGACACGGTTCCATTTTACGTTCATAACAAAAACAACTGTAGTCGGTACAGCATACTTCTAAGAACGTGACACGATCACGAAATGCACTGGCACTAATGAACCACGTAATGGCTTTCCTTCGTGATTCGACAAATGCATAGGACATGTCGAACTCGGCGGCTGCAGTACTTCAGTGCCCACCGACTCGCTCACCTCCCACGTGTCAGGCCCTAGTCGCAGTGGAGTGGATACCTCATCAGAGCTTTCGAGTTCAACGTCGTGCTTGTACGTGCTGTACGTGACGTATTGGTTGTGATCGGCGAGGTGCTCGCACCAATTTATTCCGAAGCATGACTTCTCTCAAGATGAGCCTCGTCATCCTGGAGCTGGTCTACACTAAGCAGATCTCTGCAAGTGACAGGTACATCGCTGGAGATGTAGCTCTATCTATGCAGCAGGCAATCACAATGACCCACCATGCTTTTCTATCTTGCATCGCAGTCGTGAGTTCCTCCTTTTCCAAGCTTGTGTCACGTTTGTGGGTGTCAATGTACGTGAGCGCAGAAGAGTTCCTTGGCTTCCTCACTCCGTGTTTTGGTAACCAGTGTACCGGGACGCTGGCTCGTTCTCGCTCATGTAGAAGTTGCCTGCGACAGACATCCTGCGCTCTCTGGTCTTACATGAGAGTGTTCGCAACTCCCATACAGCTCGCGTTTTGCGACGTGCTGGCTCCTGTGCATATTTATCACCATCCTCTGACCATTCTGGTGTAGCGTCCATCTAATGTCTTATCTAATGTAGACGTCATTGTCCAGGCTTCACAGTCATACAGAAGCACGGACTCAACTGGTGATACGACGAAACGGCGTTCAATGGAGGAATTGAATTGCAGTAAATGATTTCAGATGGCGTGAACTAGAAGTATGGAATATGGGACTGGATATCATATAATATCCCTTTGCGGGACTACTTGTGAAATTACGGAGGTGGCACTTGATCAACCGAATTTTCCACGTCAGAACCGTACCCCAAGACATATACAGTACGGCAGTCTCCGGGTGCTCAGATAGTCTGAAGATATCCTGCCGCATGGAAGACGGTTTCATTAGAATATCTTGAAGCTTGATGTTTCTTGAAGCACGACGGTGCCATTCACCACATTAAATCCATGCTTCGTTTTGGAATATTGAGCTGTCTGCGACGACTACAGTGTTACTGCTGGACCACTGCACCACTGCACCGTTTTAACTCATCACCGATGACGTATTTTGATTAAGAGAAGGTTCAATCATTCAACGGAGTCCTCATTCGAGGTAGTTGGCAGAACTGACTTTTGTCGTGACTCATGTGGTTCACAGATAGAGTCCACAGAAGGTGACACATTTATCCATTGGGTGTAAACGTTTTCTTCACAGGGCATAGACACCAGGCTGAAGGAACCAACGTCTTTTAGTGTATCTTCCAAAAGACATAGCCAAATTGCCTACGCTCGTAGTAGACTCGGTCGTCCCGGTTGACAGTCGGCACTCTAGCCGCCGAGCTACTGTGCCGCACGAAGAAAGGTTACAACGGCTGACACGATTTGTTTAACTATGTAATGTTAATACATAAGATGTATGTCTTGCATTTGTGATTTAAAACATTGAAGCGAGCTACTGTGTATTGTTACTGGGTATAACCGCGATAAATGTTAGGGGCGCATCTCATTGGTTAATGCAGCAACTTGGAATAAGATAAATTCTATGTTTGAGGAACGAACCCACGAGGACCAATAATCACGTCACCGTTCACGATGATCGTCGTGGCGCAACGAAATAAATTGTGTTTACATTTCTTTGACTTGCTGAATAATTGGTATCAGTGACGCGACACATATTATGCTAATCAGAATTAGTCAACAACGTTGTTCGATACATGCCAAAAATACTTTCTCCATAACGAAATTAAGTGACGTCCTCTGGCAGCGGCATCTCATGTTCTTCTAGTAAGTATCGCCACTAACACTGATCAGTCTTGGCCGCGGTTCCTCCGCCTGACCGACCACAGAGTCGGTCGGCAAGTGATCGGCCTACGCATGTGCCCAGAGGAGGCGGATCGCGAACTCTCCTACGCAAGACGCCCGGACGTGGTGACATGTGGCACAATTGCAGACGTCCCTGATTTGCATGAACCAGAGTCCGACATAGGCCGACGCGCAGTCGCACGGAGCTCGCAACGCGGCTATTTGCACAGTCGGCACATCTCGCTTTCATCAGTCGCCGCTGCTACTTACCACGAACGAACTTCATTAGCTTCGTTTGTGGGGCTGAGTGCGGCAAGATTTTTACAGCAATAGTACAGCGCCTGAATTATAGATGAACGTAAAGCGGTAGTCCGGCACGCTAGCCCATCTGACACGTCACCACGGTAGTGTCCAGACCGGGTTTACGCAATGCAATCGGGTCAGTGGAGTTCTAGTGGATCGATCGGTTGAATATACATGACAAAGGATTCTGTTATTGTTATTTCAATGTGCTGTAAGAGATACCAGATGAAACAAGACGGCATAACTCTGCTGCGGGCAAATACAAAATTGCTATTCGTGAACCCCATTCAGAGCGGGTGGATTTTAAATGATACACATGCAACGAAAGACAAGAAACTCAACACATGATAAATGTTTACTCGGTGACTTACTTGGTTTGGCTTGGGCAAACACTCGAGCACGCTGAGCATGAGCCTAGCGCTACCTGACGGGTCTTCGGGCAGTCGCACGTTGAGTGCATCGAGCAGCATCTGGTAGAGGGCGTTCGTAAAGAGTGGTTCCGGCAACTCCCGCAGGAAATCCTTCAGAACTCCTGCAACAAGACAAAATCCAATCGTGTGAATCAACTCCGCTTATTCGGTGCATGTCCAAATTATTCCATTTATCCGCTGTTCTTTGTGTTCATTATTATGATGGTGGGTGACCAAAAGAACAGGACCAAAGTTGTCGAAGAGATTGTTCCTTACGCGGGAGCTCATATAGTGAGAAGCCACTTATGTTGTTGAACAATAAGTGACTAGAGAAAGCAGGAGAACAACGACGAAGCTGACAAAGCACCAACAAGATAACCACCAAGATCGAGTGGACGATGACAACGTGACAGGCTCCCGCCCTCTCTCTCTCTCTCTCTCTCTCTCTCTCTCTCTCTCTCTCTCTCTCTCTCTCTCTCTCTCTCTCTCTATGCAATTCTCCGTATCCGAAGGTTAGGGGAAGCTGATATTTCGTCCGGTTCGACATGCCCTCTGATGGCTATAAAGACCAATTTTGGAGAGCCAAGATCTGCTGCATCGATTGCATACGAGTTCTTGCCCAGCATCTCTTTTTCCTTTCTCGTTCTTCTTTTCCCTTCACGTGTTTCGTTTACCACTTCTAAATCACATGCAGCTTTGCGAGTGGAAGCCCGCTACTTGGCCCTGTCTTTCGCATTTTCGATCCACGGATGAAGATCAATACACACTGTAATCAGTTGCCGCTTCAGAGTGTCTTTGTTTCTTTTGCGAAGTGCAAATCTAGCCAGTGGCGTATCTATGATATCCCAAAGGTGAGGTAGAGGCAAGTTTAGTCACCATTAATTTGCCATGCTACCGTGAAGTGGAGCAACAGGTTACACACGACAAAATCAAAATAATTAGCCACAAATACACCACTGCCTCTAGAACACGTTACATTTTTTAGCTCCCTTGAAGTCTGCCTTGAGGATGCAGTCATCCGACACGAGGACTATACCACCTGGTGTTGTAGTATGATCGACTAGAAACTGGAGATGTTAGCTCCCACTAAAGGATAGTTCGTACAGTCATGTGCCAGGCTTGGTGACGATTCATCTGAACAAACAGTGTAGTGTACAACAGTCTGCTGGTTGGTGTCTTTATTTACGGGTGCTATGGACATGACCGCGAAACGCTTGCAGCAGCTTGCGGCTCTACAGGCTGTTCTTAAACGCCTGCGTAGGCTCCTATGGATCAAGTGGGTCACTAATTCCACACCTTGTTCTGCAGAATGGGATAAATACATTTGTTTCTTGCCTACGCTTGATGGACATGGTTGACCGTACGTATTGTTCTATGGGGATGGCCAATAGTCCATGTGTAGCTGTATAGAGCACGCAGACTTTCGCCTGTGCACGACATTCTGCCATGCAAGGACTCTCAACCGACGAACGAGCCATGATCGAGCACACAGGCGACAAGTCACCCGGACAGGAACAGACAAAGCCTCGCTCCGCCGGGAATTCACACAGCGCAAGACCCGTATAATGACAGCGAGAAGATTGCCTTGTTGTGTTTGTTTCATCAAGACAGACACTGCAGTCAGATGTCCCAGTCAGCCTGACAGAATGCTGTGCTGCCTGCGACCGGCGATTACGACAACAACTCGACCGAACGTTTCCGCGTGAGCGACTCGTCCTAATGTGGCACTATCGCAGTGACTGCGGACGCCTTGGCAACTGTTTCCGGTGAAATAACAGCAAATGTAAGCCGCGGAAGCTGACATACATTCGGTTGTGATCGGAAAACGTAATGTGGATGCTGATCGTCGAATTTCTTAATCGTCTGCCTCGCGAGATAGGGACGACGTTAGTAAAGATATCAACAACGCGTATACGTCACAACTTGGGTGTTGTTGTTATTGTTGTTGTTGTTGTTGTTGTTGTTGTTGTTGTTGTTGTTGTTGTTGTTGTTGTTGTTGTTGTTGTTGTTGTTGTTGTTGTTGTTGTTGTTGTTGTTGTTGTTGTTGGTATCCACCAAGAGTTTATAGAGACAAATGCCTCGCGGGGATGGATCGCCCAGACTCTGCAATAGTGAAGTGCGACAATAGCGTTGTGTCATTACCCTCGTGCCCGAGTTGCCTGCGACTGGCTAAGACTGCATTAATAATGACCGTCAGCACCGGTGACCACGACGGACACTTTGTTAAACACTGGTCGCAGCCAGTTGACCTATGCAGACGTCTGGCAGAAAGAAGGTCAGTTGGCGCGTCATTTTGTTTTGTTGCCGACGACGCTCGCGTTACTGGTGTCCCAACGCCTCTACCAATCACCGACTTGGTCGGGACACTTCGGTTAGCAGCCGCGGAGATCCCACTGCGCTTACCCGTTCATAATTAGTATTAGAGAGAGGCAAGAATAACGTGAGCCAAGCGATGCCAGTTCAAGGGATATCACTATATCTTAATATCGCTCCCGGGTGGTTTTCCTAATCGATACGACGTAAGCTAACTGGATGTCAGCGACGATAGCAGCACGCAACAATTTTTAGAAAGCCTCGCTTATTAACTACGTGATTTGGCACAGACAAGATCCGCCAGAGGCCGACTGGAGAGGCGTACAACGAGCCAAAAGCTGATCTGTGTCGCTGTAAGAACAAACAGATGTTGCAGCAAGTGGATTAATGGATTAGCCGCAAACAATGCATCGATCACGCCCCGATAGATTGATCAATGGTCTATGCAAGCTGCCTGAGCCCACCGTGTGCCACCGGCTGGCTCGCCAGAGCAGGAGGCTTTAACGCCGAGGAGGTATGCGCACCGCCGGCGCCTGAAATTGACTTGTTAGCCGACTGTTTAAACGGCAGACGACAAGATGACTTGACATTACACCTGTCAGCATGACGGCGGGTGATGGCTTGGCTCACAATTCTCCCCGACACGACACAGTCACCAAACAGTCCAGACAAGTGTGCGTGCGTGTGTGTCTGTGTGCGTCTGTGCGTGTTTGTGTGTGTCTGTGTGTGTCTGAGTGTGTCTGTGTTTTTGAAAACCATGTGAATGACATATTGCATGTTGCTTCATCGGGAACACAAGGAACACCGGACAACAGTTTCTGTCTTCCAGACAGGCCAACTCTGGACCAGCGTATAAGCTACGTGTCACCTCTATGTCACTTCACATGTCGTTTGACCTAGTTAGCAAGGTCACGAGGAAGGCACGAAGAGTCTGGAAGACTGAGAACTGAATTTCAACACCGGATGTTCTTGCATTGAACAAGGAATGAATCACGAAAGGGCGATGTGCCAGTCGAAAAGAAATGCTATGTGTTGGTCTCGTAGCGAGGCAATTGTTCCCCGCTTCGCCGGTGGTCTTTCGTGGGCGATGCGGCTGTCCGCGACGGCTTAATGGAAGCCATTACTGACGGCATGCATCGCTGTCACTTCTCGTTCGCCTCATCGGAGCAGCGCGTACCGCTGACATCATCGCAACCATAGCGCCATACGTATGCCACACGGACGTTCTTACTGGGCAGACGCGATGAGTTAAGCCGGATTTGAAAACGTCAATTCACCGGGGCCGTTCTTGTCTACCCCGTGTTGGGACGAAGTGCGCTGGAAATACACTCGTAGCTAATCCAGCAAGGAGGCAGCATGCGAGTTCGACCGGCTGAGACTGTCAGACGTGACTATTTAATGCGAGCTGTGATAACGCGTGCAGCATAATTGTCAATGTATATTAAGTAAATTGGCAAACTATAATCGCCAATTCGCCAATGTAATGCGCGCTTAACTTTGGCAGGCAATAATTTGCGCGTTCTATCTATCGGCCCGTTAAACGGACTATTCTTACACAAAATGGTCAGTTCTCACTGGCAGACAGTCGATGTAGACATGATGCTTTGAAGTCTCTTAACTAGATACAAAATAAGAACTAGGCGCCCTGCGAGCTCAACAGGAACATTGGACACGCCGTTTCAAGTGTATTTTGAGTGTTCACCCTACCACAACGCAGACTAGTTGGCTTAACACTTTCCGCCCACTAATAAAATGCACAACAACATGGTATCATTGGTAAACATGGTATCATTGGTAAACATGGTATCATTGGTAAACATGGCATCATTGGTAAACATGTTCATCGAGTTGGCGGAATAAATTAATAGAAGTTTTCTTTTTAACACAACTATTAAAATTAACTCACATCAATGAATCAACAACATTGTTTCGGACAGCCTGTTTGCCATGATATGACAAGATGAAGAATTAAATCCCAGAATAAAATTCCTGAAGAAGGCCACCGATGGTTGCTGAAACGTTGGAGTGATTTAACTTTAATAGTTGTGTTAATAAAAACATATATTCAGCATGACATCGTGTCTGAGGCATACCAAATACTTCATTAGTCACAATTGTCATGGCGGCCATTGCATTGTGCGTACATAACTACATATGCCGCCTACACGAATGAGGTCATTACGTTACAGGACTCATACATCCAGACGTAAAGTTTGTTTCGGATATCTCGTTATTGGTCACAAGTAATGTTGGTACTTGCATGGTGAAAAAGCCTTATCTTGCAGTTTAATGGAAGTTTGCTTTGTTTGTCAATATTGCATATGTATGGAAAAGAGCCGACTTTACGAGAAGCTACGATATTAAACATTGGTCTGGAAGTTGAACCACCTAGCTGCGAACTGGAGTTGGCAGGTTTAAATTATACATGTATAATCGTCAGAAAGCGCAGCATGCGGACGCAGTACGAGAGAGCAAGCAGCAGACCACGTCATCAACGCCTGCACACTCTACGGCGCTCCAAACGGAGAAACTAGCATTGCAGAGCTGGATCTGACGACCCGTGAGTGGCTGCGCGACGAAACACTACACCTATTGGCTGAAGACAAGCGAGAGAAGAAACATTTTGGCTGAAGACAAGCGCGAGAAGAAACATTTTGGCTGAAGACAAGCGCGAGAAGAAACATTTTGGCTGAAGACAAGGGCGAGAAGAAACAGAAGAAGAATGAGTATGGAACAAAACCGCTCACCGGTGACGACGTTAATATCCGACACGCTCTCGGCCGACAGATCGACGGCCCTCGGGTTCCTCGTGAAGTCGTCCTTCAGCTGTTTCTTCCGCTTGGCCGATCCACACAGTCGGTAGATGCCGACGTGGTCGAGTCCGCGCCTATCCACCTCTTCTATGCACTTCTTCACGACAATTGGCACATTACACGACGACCGCTCCCGCTTGATGATCGTCTCCAGGTCGACCGCGAACAGGTCGTTCCGGTTCAGTGACGGCGTCCGCTGAAGCGTGACCACAGCCTCCTTGTAGATCAGCTCCAGGTAGAGGATGCCTTTCGGCTCGAGCTTGAGCGCGATCTTCTGGTGGTTGCCGCTCTGCAGGAAGATCTGCAGCGCCAGCGTGCCGCTGAAACAGAGCCGATGTCGCGTGTTTGGGTCCCAACTGTAGACGAGGAAGGAGAGCTCTCTGGCGATGTGCAGGTCGACATCGAACTCCTCGTCCCAGTCGAAGTTAATGGCGCCAGTGCGGATCATCGTCCGCGCCTTGTTCACGGAGTCGAGCTCGAGGACACAGTACAGGTCTCGCAGGACCGTCTTGGACGACTTGAGGCCGTGTCCACAGTACAGACGGACGTTCATGAGGCCGTCGATACGCCGCTCCTCAACGATGCGAGCCTTCATGTCTTCCATGTCCGGGTGGTACAGGCGGAAGTCGTCCGGGCGTATCTCGAGCGGCTTCCGCGGTCGCTGCACCTCCCGGCTCGAGTCGCCGCCATGTTGTCGCCGCTTCTGAAGGTCCGGTGGTGCTGAAGTCTTC
>OY759265.1:38357047-38439547 GCA_963662155.1 Lamellibrachia columna
ATAAAAACCTCTGGGTTATAATTAAAGAATTGTATGATCAGGCCCAGTATATGTGTTACACGATCTAAGTAAGATTGTCATCCACAGCGAGAGGCTCCGGGTAACAAGCAGACACGGAAAACATTGGGCACTGGCTTATGGAGAGTCCAACAAGTGTTCATCTATATGTGACCCGTCCTAGTCAATTCTGTTTTACATATAACATATTGACATTGATGACACTTTAAAAAAATTACCTTACGGTCACATTACATATAGTCGGTACACGCTCTACTTAGATTATTCCGCTTATCTTGGTTGGCGAAATTCCTTACGCTGGCACAGCACAGATGTGTGTCGGAGGGTATTCCTTTGATTTGCGATTTCAGTGATTGTTTCGTGTCTGTGTTGGATTGTCGTGGGTGTCGCCAGCTCCTAATCTCGGTGCGCGTCAATAACCATCCGCCGGCAACCAGGCTCACTTCAATAGATCAATATCCCACTTGTCTCCGGGGATGCTGAAGCCGGTCGCTTGTTAATGTTTTTATAATGAGATGGCTCTCGTTGGCATACATCACAGTCTCGTTTATTCTGCCATTACACAAGCATTGCTACAGTGTCTTCAGCGATTTGCAGATGTCTGCAAGATTCTGCACTCGGCTGGCGGGGAATTGATATTGCAGGCTCCTAGTCGATTTTTAGTTAATGTACGGGTATAACATAGTCCATTAACGCGTGACGATGGCCTGGAAGTGGCAAAGCGGAAGACCACAGATGACCACAGCTACAATCGGCAATATTTTAGTGAAAGCAGCCGTGGTCAACAGAGACTGGTCGTTGGTCTTTCTCGTCGGGCGGTTGACCGCTCAGTCACCAACTGTACGCACATACGCATGAACGCACGCGCGCACGCACGCACGTATGAACGCACGCATGCACGCACATTCACACGCTCTCATTCTTTCCACGTCTATGCTCTCTTTCGTTTCCATATCTGTCAACTCCCTTTCCCTCTATCTCTCTGTTTCTGTCTGGCTGCATGCCTGTCTGTTCTCTCTCTGTGTGTCTCTCTCTGCCTCTCTCCCTTTCCCCTGTCTCCGTCTTTCTCTTTCCCTCTCTCCTATTCTCTCCCTCCCTCAATTTCTCTATCTCTCTCTTTACACCTCTTCCACCTCTCCCTCCCTCTCTCCTTCTCTCCCTCCCTCCCTCACACTCTCCCTCCCTCCCTACCTCCGTCCCTCCCTCCTTCCCTCCCTCTCTCCCTCTCTCCCTCCCCACTCATTTTCTAAATATCTTTCTCTTTGTTCACCCCCACTCAACCACGGACAAGGCGACCATTCATGACACGACGACCTTCTAAACAAACCCTTAGACGCAGTTAACGTCATCCGCCACCGGTCAATTCCTCTGGGTCGGTTGCGATGACATTCTCCTACATCGGGCGTGCGCCCACAGGGATCGATGGCTTCTCGGCAAGCGGCGAGCGCTGGCAGCCGAGTCGCTTCGGATATTTATCGGCATTTTGCAGGGACCGACTGCAGCATGCCGATAAGCCAACGTATTGGGTCTGATAGAACGACAACGTCCTATTCACCCCAGCTACCGGGGACGAATGGTAATAGTTAGTTATGTCGTGGGAATGGTGAAAGACCAAAGAGGCTTAGATAAACTTACGGCATAATATCTCGTCATATAAGGGTGCAGTATCATTGTCTTGGAGCCAGTTGACAGGGTCGAGGTTCGAACTCTCTTGCTTCCTTGCTTCAGTTCAATCGACTGAGTATTCGCTATTTATAGACATGGGTGAATTTCATCTTTCACGCATTTATTGCGACGTGACTGAACTGCTTCGCAGGACTCTGAGTTGAAGCTCAAATGATCACGTCTTCGAAGGCGCTTTGTGTTTCCTCATGGACCAGATACCTCGCAATATAAGATCATACACTAAGTTCTATCTTACTTCTGATCTCCACTACAAAGACATCTGCAAGAGTGACGTGAAGATGGCGGGCATCGACTCAAACCTCTGGGACAGAGACGCCGACGATCGAGGCCATCGTAGGCTGAATGTTCAAAATGGAAAAGAAAGAGAGAAGCCGAGACAGACTGAGAAATACGGAAAAAAAGAACCACATAATTGGCCGCGAAGGGGGACAAGAGAAAACGGGTCTGCACATCCATCACATTCTCATTTCACTGCATTCACCTGCAGAACGTGCGGCACAGACTGCCAGACCAGAATGGGGCTTTTGAGTCACATCAGGCGATGCACCAAACAGAGCTGACTACCACGGCGAAAACCATTGTCTTGCTATACAGAAGGTTACGGACCACTTCCGAACTCACCTTTGCTTACAGACGGCGAAACAGACATGGCTTTCGTGTTGTCGCTGCCTGCCAGCTCGTACGACAAGTTATCGAACTTCTTCAGCCAATGTTTTAACTCCTCAGTGCTCTCCCCACCGTCCACGTGTGGCAGCGATTGGTTCAACCGCACAATCCTTGCTTCTTTCCCGCTGCCGGGCGATGCCACTGTCCACTTCCGGTTGCGCGTGTGCACTTCCGAATCGGAGTTGTATCGGTCGGGCGACGACGCCGTGCGGTGTCCGGGAGTGCAGCCATTCCGAGGTTGTCTAGTGCCGACCTGCTGCTCGTAACGGTGGTGGGTGCGTTCGATCTCGTCCTGGAAGGCCCGCACCGAGCTGCTGTCGATGCCGCGCGGCACGCAGCGCACGCCGTACAGGTTCCGTCGACGGTCGCCGAGAGTCGCCTCGGTGTCCGACGCGTAGTCGAGGCAGGCGTACGGGGAGCGTCTCCGGGTCGTCTGCGGCGATCGGAACGTCATGTTTGGGTCCTGCGCGCGGAGTCGACTCGACGACCTCGCATCGGTCGGCCCGGCGTAGGCCGCTGTCCGGTCCCCGGCCGTCCCCGTGTAACCCGTTGTCCGGTCCCCGGTAGTTCCCGGGTATCCCGATGTTCGGTCCCCGGTCGTCCCCGTGTAACCCGTTGTCCGCTCCCCGACATTCGTCGTAATGTACAGATTGTTCGTTGCAGTGGCGCCCTGTGAGGACCGTACCCCAGGTGCCGGTGTCAGCGACGTGCCCCCGTCAGTGTATCCGTGGTGCATGTACCGAGCAGGCATATGTTGTTGAACGAGCGGGTCCGGAGACCCGACATGGTTACGGCCGTCTGTCGCCGTCGTCCGGCCGTCTGTCGCCGAGGACCGGTTGACGTCGGTCGCCGGTTCGTCGCGCCGTCTCCTGGGGACATGCCCGCCGCCGTAGCCGCCCTTCAGGACGACCACCGGCGTCGGCTCCTCGTGTTCCATGGACGACAGACTCGGACAGGAAGCGGCGTTCTTGGAGCGCGCTCCAACGCGCGTGCGCAGCTTCAGAACGAGGCGCTTGGCGATCGACATGAGCAGAACGACGTCATCAAGACTAGTCCTGGTCACGTTGATGCCGTTGATGCTAACGATCTCGTCTCCCACCCGCAGCAGCGCGTTGTTCTCGGCCACGCTGCCGCTGCCGATGCGCGAGATGAAGACGCCACCGACGCGGTCGACTCCATTGCCCTCGCGGATATAGAAGCCGAGCGTCTGTCCAGGCCGCTTGAGGATCTCTACCGTCCGCACGACGCTGTCATTGCCCGTTTCGTTGACTCCGGCCAGCGGCGGTGTGTTCAGCCGCTTGTTCGGCGTCGCATCGTCGCCGGTGTGTTTACCCGGTGCACCTCCGGCACTGCGATGCGGCTTCAAACAAGACGCGCCGTCATCGCCGCCACAGTGGCCACCTTGGCTACTGCACTTATTTATCGCACCTGCAGCATCGGCGCTCGCCTGACGCTGTCGCCGATCCACCTTGCCCGCCGACTGATGCCCTACCTTGGCGCCGGTCGGCCAGCGCTGCTCCGATGGACCGCCGCCCGTACTGGCGTAGCCGTCATGCCTACCGCCCTGCGACATTGCGGTCAACTAGCCGGCATAAAAACGGCGAAAATCGCGGGGAAAGGCGCACAAACGCTGCATATTTGGCCCGACTAACGCGGCCTCGACATTATGCTCCCTCGTACTCCCGCTCGACGGCGATAAGACGAGAAAGATCGATATTGATGATGTTAATTTGAAGCCATGGCGACCGCAGCGCCTCACGACGGGTCGAAGAGCAGCAGAACGGCGGCTGGTGTTGATCAATGCCGCTAGAGGTCAAGCGAGCCAAAGAGCTGACACAAGCCTGAACCCGTAACCTTACATCCATAGTCTGATTCCGTTTCAGTGCAATGGGACGTGATATCCCACAGTGAAATTCAATGAGTTCATCCCATGGGAAATAAATGAATTCAATCGGTTATGTTCCTGTGTTTTTAATGTTGGGTCTTTGACAGGAATGACTCAGCTAACAAAACTTGATTAGGCCAATGATGGCTAAAAAAGGTAGGCTCTACATTGGTACTCCATTGACCCAATCAGTTTAGCTAGGTCGGAAGAGGAATATGATTCGTTATTAAACAGATTTCAAGATGCGTAGATGGTATTGTGTTTCGTCGTGGACTGTCTAGAAATAGGCAGGGGCAGACGTATGGGGGGGGGGGTCTAACTACTTTCCATATCCTGTCAATAATGATGACAGGCACTTTTGCGCCTGAATCAACATATACGGCAGGTTTTTTAAAAGGGGGGTTCGGGCGTAAATAATCACGGGTGTACACCGGGGATTTCTGGGATGATTTCGGAAAAACGTTACAGATAAAAATAAATTCTCACAAAAAGGGGGGTTCGAACGACTCCCCGAACCCCCCTCCGCCCCCCCCAAGGACGGGCATGTACATGTATGCCAGTATCGCCAAAATCAGATATTGAACATGGCTGTCAAGAATGAGTGAGACCGTCACTGACACGAACACCAAACTCTTCTTGGTAGTTGTGTAGATTGTTGGCATAGGCCCATCGATGCCGCCAGCTGATGGTGGTTGGAAGTGTCGTCGACTCGGTGATGATGCTGATTGCCAGTGTCCACATATGTAGAGGGTGTTGTAGATGTGACAACGGTCATTTCGTATCATCCGCCATCCAGTGGCATATTTTTTCTTGGGGGGGGGGCATTGGGCGATGGTCCCATTTGGCTTTGGCATAGGAATGTTTCGTGAATAACTTGCTGCACCACTACACGGTTGAATTGAAAACTAATGACGCACGGTGTGACAGATTTGTGCTAAAATAGGTGGGAGGTAGGATTGGCGGGAGGTGGGAGATGGACTCTTAAACATATGGGAGGTGGGAAGTTGGCCTCCAAAACAGGTGGGAATGGGAGGTTGGGACCCCTGCCACACCGCCCTCACTATAATGGGTGACTAAGCTTGCTTTCGGAAAAACAAATCATACACTGACCATACTGCTACACTGAAAATAATCATAGAACAATCAGTTGAGTAGCAGTAACCCTTGTGTATTAAGTTCATAGACTTCAAGAACGCTTTTGATAGTGTTGACAAATACGTTATCTGTATGCTGATGCATCGCTACGGAATACCAGCAAAGTTTGTGACACTAATCCAGCAGATGTACGAAAACTCCACCTGCCACGTTATCCACAATGGAAAACTGTCTGAGACATTTGAAGTAAAGACTGGCGTAAGACAGGGGTGCATCCTATCACCATTAATTTTTATCATGGTGATAGACTGGATAAAGAGAGAGAGATTGTTAAACAGGGTCAAAATAGCATCTAGTGGACATTCACTAAACAGTTGGATGATCTAGATTTAGCAGACGACATTCACACAAACAAATGCAAAAGACGTCCAATAAATTGAAGCAGGAAGCAGGAAAGACAGGCTTGAAAACAAACATACAGAAAACAAAACTACTCAAGGTGAACAGCACACAACAAGTTAAGGTACAGCTAAAAGGAAAAGATATAGAGGAGGACAACAAATTCACCTATCTGGGAAGTGTAGTGGCGGACAAAGGAGGAAAAGATGAAGATGTCAAAATAGGATTGGAAAGGTCAAGCATTCATTTAGCATTTTAAAGACAGTGTAGAACTTTCTCAACACGAAACAAGATCAGAATCTTCAACACCAACGTGAAAAGTATGCTGCTATAGGTCTCTGAGACATGTAGAGGAACCAAGACAACAACCCGAATGCTACATTCATTAACAAATGTCTGAGATACTTCCTGAAAACCAAATGGCAAAATAAAACCACAAACAATAAAGAAATCTGGACGAGGACAGACCAACACAGCATCAGCAAAGAGATTGTAAGAAGAAAATGGACATGGATAGGACACACCCTCCGAAAACAAACCAACGAGACGAGACAGGCCTTGACTGGAATCCAAGAGGAAAAAAGAAAAATAGGCCGACCCAAACTACTTGGAGGAGATCAATAGCCGAGGAAGTAAAGCAACATGGAACCACCTGGAAAGAAATAAAGAAAGCAGCAAATAAAAGAGTGCGATGGAAAAGAGTCGTTTCGGCCCTATGCTCTACCTTAAGCGAAGAGGACTAAGTATAAGTAAGTAAGCTTGCCCTCCCCCCGCCCCTTCCCCCGCCCCCGCCCCCCGCCCCCCGCCCCCGCCCCCTTCCCGGATCCTAAATACGCCACTGCCGCCATCCAACTATCGGCAGCTGCATAGTATGCGGTTTTATGCCCGATCATGTAGCCGCATCTTAGGGATGCTGGGCGAGGCAATGTAAGAACGTGGGTTGCACGTGCGCCTGTGTAGGCTACTCGGTGGCTAGTATATGACAAGTATTCACATTTCACAACAACATGCCTAGCCTCTCTTGAAGCGTCGGCGAATTTTCACTTCATGAACAGTGCGGTCGACACATTTTGACTTGTCGTTCGTTCGTGCGTTTACCATCTGCTTGCGAGGGGACCTGACTACATGCCACTGCCTGCTGCAGTCATAGTACATTAATTGTACATGGCAGCGGCCTCGGATTCTCCGCTGACTATTTTCCGAACTAGGCGCGTGCACAATTTTACCAGCTTTTGGACTGTTTTATCCGTGTTCTGACATAAATTGTTTTATTTTATTATTCATCATTTCTAGTTTTCGTATAAGCCTATCTATAATTATATGCAGGGGAGCGTTGCCGGGATTGGGACCATAACGATAAACTTGAATATAGAAGCGAAAACAAATGAAATTGATGTAAACAATATTATAACATAGAGTTTATGCTTTATTTTCAACAATAAGCAATTAATCACAAGAAAATCATTGATGAATTTATAAAAGATATTAATTAAAAAAAAATAAAAAACGGTCCAATCGTGGCCACGATTTTCTCGATTGGGCCACCCAATATCTTTAATTGGACCAAAAGTAAAATGATATATATAGGACTAAGCATAATTGTGAATTGATATATAAGCAGCATATAGTGTTCATTATAACAATAATAGTTACTATTAGTTAAATACAATATACTATTAAATATCGGTGTTCATAATCTTTGTACTTCCGTCCACCCTACACAATGGCCCACGTTTTATTCGACTGGACAAACAAACAAATTATATAGACCAAACTTTTAATTAATACATGAGCAAACTATAGTGTTCATTAGAAACGTAGAATTAATCAATAGTCAAATCAAATGTTAACAGGGCCTAATGCTCATAGTCTTCTGTCAATTGCTCCGGAATAGGCTAGCGGAAATGATCGACATCCTTTAGAGCCCACCACAACATGTTCTGTCTTGCAATTGCATGCACTGGCACCATAGATTATATCATCACATCCATTACTCGTCAAACTTTGCCTGCATAGTGTCAACTACAATCCGTATACTGCTGTGTCATCCTTCCGATGCCATCGGAACATGTTCTGTCCCACAATTTACACGCACTGCACCGCCACAGTTTCTTTCATCACATCCACGACTCGTCGCATTATGCCTGGGTAGATTTTGCCATCGTACAAATCTGTGCACCATTGACCAGTTCTGCAGCCTTCGATGTCCTTGATGAGCTGCAATCGACTAGGTTTGGGTGGATCAGAACTATTGTGTGCTCTCGATTGAGTTGCAGTGGTCTTAGATGTACTGGGATCTTGGGTGGATAAGCGTAGCTATGGCCGGTCTGACTTTGTTTCGTTTAGCTAGTTTCTTTCTTCGGTTGGCATAACTCTGGTACAGCTTCCATGGCAACAGCTGTCAGTGCTGGAGCTGCATCAGCTGGGGTCAGAGGTGGCGTAGGGTTGTGCTTTTGTACAATCACCATGACAACTACTGTCAGTGCAGGGGTCAGAGGTGGCATAGGGTTGTGCTCTTGTACAATCACCATGACAACTACTGTCAGCTAGTGCTGGGGTCAGAGGTGGCATAGGATTGTGCTCTTGTGCAGCTTCCGTGATTACATTAGTTACCATAGCAGCAGCGAAGTCGGAGTCTTGGAATACGTATATGGTAAATGACTACAGACCTGCCTTCCCGAAGCCACAAACAGCATTCTGGACGGATGCCGCTTTTCTGTACGCCATATTACGAATTTCGGCGACTTGCCATATTGTCACTGGTCTGCCTACATGTTCTCTCATCCACATCCTCAATGCAGCGTCGTAGTATTTCCCAAGCGGTCCGAAAAAATGCCCCATCCAAAGGCTGGAATCGGTGAGTCGTGTGTGGCGGAAGTGAGACCATGACCACTCCAGCTTCCCGAGACATATCAGCTGCAGCCAAATTCTTTGTGTGGGTCACGTGGCTATCGAGTATGAGCACAACAGTCTCCTCCTTCGTTGGTTTAAAAAATCTACGAAATGTCACAGCCAAGTAACAAACCCCTCATTGATCATCAAGCCTTTGCCCCAGGAGGTCCACCCTTTGTCAATTCTATTTTCATCCTCTTCCGTTTATATATGATCATTGGCACTAAGTTTATGTAAATCCTAATAAAGTCTTTGATAGTCCGAAACATGTACCTATGACCAAACGTGTTCTGTTACAAGTTCCCTCGATTGGACCACTAACAAATTCCTTTATTTGCATTACTACAATTGCTCCCTTGTCTAATATTAATTTCTGGTAATCAATAAACTGTGTAGGAATAATTACACACATCTAATGATGGCATACCCTTATGTGGGTCATTGGTCCAATTGTGGCAACTGCAGTGGTCCAATCATGGAATTTCACGTGTAAAAAATATTGCATTAATTGCCATCACAAGCAGACGACATCCACTTTAAAATTATTATTATCCCCACATATGTTGGGATCCTATACTCTTGATGGACACACATTTTCGCTTGTAAGTATGACAAGGGTGCTGTATTGATAACTGATCGCGGCCTGATTATTATGTCGGGAACATAGAAAACATACTTACGGTAATAAATATTTAAAAAGTACTGCTATTTCGTTGAAACTTGCAGTGTCATCCGAAATGCCACTGATGAATGACATAATCGATAGAGGATGCCACTAGATACAGTAATATGGAATATACAGCACTAGCTGGTCCGATCGAGGAACTGGTCCAATCCCAGCAACTCTCCCCTATAGGCATACCACAAAGCCTACGTACTACTACTAGTACTACGCTGCTGGTGTTGGGATATAACTATACTTATTTAGAATATACTGATAAATTTACGCCAATGTTTTATGTATATTGTTAACAATACACAACTGTTTCCTGAGGCCCACATCAGACTTCGTTAACTTTTTAAAAACACTAATGCAGGGGTGGAACTTAGGAAAGTAACATAATGTTGAAGGTAGAACGTTTTATATATTAGAATGTATTGCACAGTTTCGTTGTATTTCATCTACAAATAACAATTTGCGACATTGACATAGCCTACATACGGTAAAGAAAGCATGGCGAGCGACGAAAGTGATGTGGAAAGTGTTGATTCGGATAGGGAGGTATGACTGCAGCTACTTGCGAACATTGTGATCATGCAAATTACATGAAGCATCCGATCCGAACGTTGTATTAAAATTGTGGACTGTGTCAGGTTGTCGGGCTCCAAGACGTTCATCGTTCATCTCTCGCACATGCTACAAGTCTGACAACGTATTTGGGGGGGGGGGGCATTATGCCATGACCCTCTTTGGCTAAAATTTATATTTTTGGCGATCTTTTACTTTCTGGCTTAACTTGTGTGATAGATATACCAGAAAAGTGGAGAGCGTTGGTCTATCGTAATGGTTTCACTTAGTCTTAGAGCACCCACCTGTCGTTCGAGAAAACGGTGGTTCGATTCCACCCATGTCGTTTCGAAGTTTGGGCAGTTTCGTTCACCCCCCTTTGCTTGTGTCTTTCGGAAGAGACACTAAATGCTGTTGGTCCAAACTTTGCCTTTAGCCCAAAATTGGGCTGTTTGGAGTATAATTACTTGAGACACATATATCACCCGTATCAAATTCAACCCATTCCTAAATGGACGAGACTATTCACAGAGCAGCTCTGCACATTACGTAAAAAAAATTCTTATTCGCAGAGCAGCTCTGCGAATAATGGCAAAATTTGTTCTTATTTGCAGAGCAGCTCTGCGATTTATGACAAGGTATTCTGCGAATTATGGGAGGACTGATTATGGAAAGAGTTATTCTTAGACCGTAGCTACGCGTACGTGAGACCTCATTTACTATTTAGACCGCTACACTAGTCTAAAAGTAAGAGGTTGATACCCCTGCCACACCCCTTACTATATATTTATATATATATATGAATGGCAACACTAGTGAACAACCAGGACAAAGTTATTAATAAGTAACCATGCATACATTTTACAATGTGAAATCCTGACTGCAATCTATTTTGTTATGGATGCTGTTGGAAGTCAGCAACTTGTTAGCAGCCAGAACCATCCTTGAATTAACACAACAGAATTGAATATGGCGAGCCTTTGAATACTCATCTAATGCAGTCTGGAAAGAATTCTAAGTGTCAAAGATAGCACCTTCTTGTAAAAGAAGAGGCTCCATTGTTGGAAAATGTAATTCATAGCATATATACATTCATAAAACGCAAGAATATACATAACGCCTCAAGGCCCGCATCGTCCCCAAACCCCAACTTACACGAAAGACCACAATGCTTAAGCTGCATTCTGCACATGTGCAAGAAATGGTGCACAGTGATTGATTGATTCCTGCTCTGCGAATAAGGATAACTTTTGCTATAATTCACAGAGCAGCTCTGCAAATAGCCAGTGCGTTCGTAATTCAACCCATTTGTATTGAAATCTCGTGTTAGAGATGTCACAGCATATGGTTGCGACAATAACGATAGTCTTGTCTGAGCAAAATATATTTTGGTATATAATATAGCACGGAACACTTATGACATTCATACCCAGATAAAAAAAAAACTTTGCATGCTTACCATGCATTATTATTGAGCATCTGTGGGTGGGTGTCTTGTTCTTGGCCACATGGTAATTGCTGCCCTTTTATGAAAGATATATGGAATAATTAAAACGTTAAATATAAAAAAAAAAATTAAATACATTAACTTTATATATTCACTACAAGTATTTGTGTATGTGTTTCATAAAGCATGTGGAAGAGCTATGACAAGCCTGAAATAATTGGAACAGTGTGGTAATGTGAAAAACAGACTACCAATATATGCACTCAAAATGTTGTGTGTTTATAAAACGTGTTTGTGTTTTTTTTAGAATCAACCCCAGAGGAAAAAAAGATTAAATTCCAGTAACAGAAAAAATCACAATGGAAAAATTACATTAACATAAATGTCCTTTCATGCATGAGTAAATAAATGTGTTCTTATATAGCGCGGTATCCAGTCCTTGGGACTGTTAAAAGCACTTTACACAGCTTTTGTTTGTGGTTTGACATTAAAAAATAATGTTTTCTTTTAAACAAATGAAATGTCTTTGTGGACATTCAACTGCTTTAATTTGCAAAAAAATACTAATTAAACATTTGCCTCAACAGCTAATATGTATGCAACTGGTTGCAATAATCATCCAAAAAAATTATGACTTAATCAACAAAAGGCCAAGTGACGTTTATACATTTATTTAGTTTATTGTCAGTACTGCTTGCCATAAATATAGCGTGAATTTAACCGGTTTGCTCGTCTCGGACGTTAAATATTTGTAAGTTTTTCACTCAAAACAACTTTTCTAATAATTTGTTTGCATTGAATTGATGAAGTAACTTGGTGAATTGGTATATTGATCTCTTGCATGAAATGCTTCTTTAGATTCTTGTGAAAATGGCATATTCTATTAAGTAGGTCGAATTTGACACCAACCAATATACACATCATGTCACATGTTAAAAAAATACTTTCTTTTAACGGTCAAAATTTACAAAAACTAAACATGTTTTGCTCGATACTGAGACCTTGCGATGTGTAAGCCTCACATGAATTCTGCAAAAAATTAAACATTAAATAATGGATCAACTTTAGTTCTTTTGGCCTTATTTATTTCTGTATATAACCTGTTGCGCCACTACATAGTAGCATGGTAAAATAATGTGTGACTAAGTCTGACGTCACCCTAAAGATGTGAGATCCTAGATAAGTCACTGGCACTGCCACAGCAACAGCGTATTGCTGAGCCTTGGGCTTGGCAGCTGCGATATCGACAAGGCAGTGGGTTGAAGCCCGAGGTGATGTCATGTAAGCCGTACATTGTCGTGATTTAATATCGTCATAACAAAGCTGCATGATCTAGTGGGGCACGGTGGAAGTAGCTAGTGCGGCAGTCCGTCGGTCGAGGGGACCAGGATTCAAAACCACTTGGTGCTAACTGTTGGTAATCATGAATCACTTCTGTGTTATTATTTTTGTGGAGTGAAATGTTATAACTCCAGATCCTGTCTTTGAAGCGGCAGCTTGTTGCATCTGGTCCGGAGTCTGGTTTGTCCAGTTGTGCAACCTTGTGTAAACATGCTCGTTGTGGTGATGGATATTGCATGCGATATCCATTGCATGCCATATCAAACAGCCTTGACTTTTCCTGTGATGTTTATTTCTTCATGTTATTGTGACATTACGGTCATCATAAAAAAGTACAGGAGCCATCTAGAATTAGTAGGAAATGATGCCATGAATGTTCAATGATCTTATTGATTAAATGCTTTGTTGATTTTTCAGCTTCAAATTGCATTTTCAAAAGGTCTGTTGAAACCCGGTTTAAATTTGGAAGTGGAAGCACCAAAAGAGGCCATCAACAATGTTGTGAGTACTTACTTCAATATATTGTGTTTAATTATATTAATAAAACATTTCCTAGTTTGAGTTGTCAATGTCTCCATAACCATGATAATGGTGATAGTGTTATTTTACCTTCTATTTGATTGTAATTGTGAAAGTTGTACCACTGAATCTACATGTTCTGTTAATTTAGGTAGGTTCAGGTCAGATTCCATTTCTGGAATCAGAATTGGTTGATGTATATGTAGTGGAATTGGGAAAATTTGCATAATAACATTAAAAGAATCTATTGCACTGAATCCTGATTGTAGTAATGCAAAATCACATCGAAAACACAAACAAATCTACATGATGATACTTATCTTGCTTTGTGGGAAAACTTGGGAATTTCTCATAACCACAGTTACTTTGACCAATTACTAAAAAGCTCATAAAATAAGCTAATTGAATTTGCTAATCACCGGTTACTTGGTACATTACTACAGGAAGGTCTAAGGTCTACATTGACTGATCTGAAAAATGACCTTCCCTGGGTGGAGCGGATGGACATCGTAACCCAGCCCCTTCCTGCTCCCAAGCCTTTCCTCGACCAGCTGGGACCAGATCCCGATGACCTTGGTGGGGACTCGGTGCACGATGACTTCAAACGGGAAATGCGATTGTAAGGAGACATCTACGATGCCAAGAAATATTTTACTTAATTTTCTCAGGCACTTGTTTAGCTTTGTCTTTTGTTGACATCAACTGAAACATGATTTAAGTTGACATTTTTATTTAGCAATCTAAATTTTGTATGATTATTTCAACCTGGAATAATGCATTTTGCTTTTTTTGTAATAATTTTATGCTTTTTACATTATTTATCTATCAAGAAATTTTTTTGCATTCTCCAAATATTTTGGCCTTCATCGTAAGACTGACTTCACTACGGGTGTTGCATAATAAAGACCGGGTGTGTCTTTCATAATATTCGGAGAATACAAACAAGTTTCTTGAGAGGTATATAACATGTCAAATGAAACAATCCAAGAAACTGGAATATCCATCCGTTGAAGAAACTTCATGTTTGTCAGTTTACTGTGGGTAACATTACGGTGTAATTTATAGCTAACAAGTATGAGCAAGTCTTGTTTCTATGGACATTTGTTTGCCTTCAGCTATCGCCAGGCACAGGCAGCAGTGCTGGAGGGAATCGAAAGGCTCCATTCAATGCATATTCCAACAAAAAGACCCGATGATTACTTTGCCGAAATGGCAAAATCAGATATGCACATGAAGAAGGTATACTCACATTGTTAATAAATGTTGTAACCTTTTAAACTTATGGCAGAATATTCATTAGGCTTACATTGTCAACAAATTGTGTTTCTTTTTTCATCAACTTCAAACTGTTATAACTTGGCTAACTAGCCACTGTGACAAGTTGTTGATATTTTGTTCAAAACCAAAATCTCTATGGCTAACAAACCTGGTTGCTAATAATTTTTCCTGCTGCTGATTTGTTTTCTCCATGCCTATGTTTCAGGTCAGAGAAAAACTTATATCAAAACAGATCTCAATAGAACGATCAGAAAAGGCAAAAAAGATGCGAGAGCTACGTAAATTTGGAAAGAAGGTAAGCCACCATGTATCATGAAAAACTACTCGATTAATCTGTCTGACAACCACTGCCGTATTAAAAGTCCTTCTTCGATTCAATTTTTTTTCATTTCAGGCTCATTTCTTGAAAAATCGATCATATTTAGACCGATACCGTTTGCCGACAGCATTATGAAATATGACATTGATACTTAGCCTCACTATAGCTTTACCTGTATGAAATGCACATGCATGGTTGCAGCACTTTTCATTGGTGTGGACAAAGACTTGACGCGGACTTGCATGCTAATGACTTAGACTTGAAGAAAAAAACATTTCCAACAGCTCTGCTATTTTTACTGTGCATTAACATTTTGTTATGATTGCTTTGATGCCAGGTGCAACACGAGGTTCTCCAGAAGAGGCAGAAGGAGAAGAGAGAGATGTTGAATGCTGTGAAGAAGTACAGAAAGGGTAAGCAGGAGAAATTAAGGACATTGCCGGTAGTTTACATGTGAACTTCGACTGGTCTGTCAGCGTAAGCATCTAATACTCACTGTGTAAAAATGAACCTTTAGTTGACATATTAGTTGACATCTATCTTCTTCAGTAAGTTGCTGCCCAAATCTTTTTGCAAAATCTATGTCTATTTCCAGCTAATCTACCAGCCACTGTCGCTGCTCAGAAGACATCCAAGATGTCTCTCTCCTGTCTTTGTCATGGCTTGCCCCTGTTTGATGAATGTTCATAAGAAGAATTGTTCAAAGAGCACTGTTTTAGTGTTAATATGTAAGCTGTACTAGATATGTTGGCACCGTAGATGACATTTTATCAATAATAATTGCCATGCAAGAACTGTCATTTGTCATGTGAAGTTTGTTTGAATGTTATTTGGCACAACACGAACATATCGTTGTAAAAAATTAATGTTGCATTGACATTGAAATATACTCAGAAATGTTTTGTCTTGGAAAATGGTCAAATGTGTGTACTCGTGTGAACTACTGCCCCAGGTCAACAGGCAAAGCTGGACTTTCTGGACGATGAGAAGGAAGCCAAACAAAAGGATAATAAGACAAAACAAGGTCCACAGCAGCAGAAAGGACAAGTGTTCCAGTAAGTGACCTCTGCTGTATATGCACTGTCAGCAAAATCAAGTTACACTTTCTTACACACAAAATTCATTACAAAGAAGACTGGTTACAATATTATCATAATGTGATTATTCACACAGTATTTTGCTGTGTCTCGTACTATCATGTGTTATGTCTATGACCAGTGTATGTGGTGTATTATTGGCCCATGTTTCAGTAGAAAGACAACGGTGTTTGCAATCTTTTGGTTTCCTCTTGTTACGCTGGAATGTGTGGCAGTATTTAGATGATAACATAGACACGTGCAAATATGTCACAAAGCAAATTTAGGACTTATTTTGTGACCTGTAAAGTTATTTTATTACAGTATTGACCAATTGATGAATAAAAAAAACTTGTTGCTATTGAAGAGTTAAAATCGGCCCCATGTGGTTGGATGGATATGTCTAGTACAGAAAATTCTAAAACACAAAAATTTACGTGCATTATTTTGACTCCTCAACAGCGTTATAGTGGGAGATGAGGGTGGTGATGTCACACACTGACCATCATGACAATGTTTTTCTCCAACAGACCTAACCAGAAGCGAAACTACAAGAACAGCAAATTTGGGTTTGGTGGGCAGAAGAAACGTTCAAAGTATAATACAGCAAAGAGCTCATCAAGTATGTCTGGCTTCAGTGTGAAGGCTAACAACATGCGACCGGGCAAGAAATCACAAAACGTACGTCTGTGTTGGCATGTTTTTGTTAATGAAAATTAGTGAAATTATTTTCAGTGTTTGGACAGGACTGTATGTTTCTCCTGTAGACTTACCACTTTTCATAGATTATAAACATGAAAGCATAGCCTGATAAATATTTACATTTGGGTGAATCATAGTTAATTGAAGGCACTTCTATTCATAAATTTTCCATGCACCAATTTAAAATAGATGTTCATATGCTACTAATTGTTTTATCTTGTTCATAGACAATTATGTTGTATTTATGTGATGGTTAATTGAATATTTCTAATGTGAATCGTCAGGTAAAGAAACAATACCTGCTTTGCAGTGGGCCTATCATAGACATACACCGCTTATGTCTGTTTCATTTGGAACAAGTTTTATGAAATGATTACAATGTCATGATCACAGTGTATAGGCACTTCAACTATTTATTAAACTTATTGCTATTTTTATTTATATTATTTTTTACTTTTAATTTATTAACTTAATTTAATTGATTTATACTAATAGACATTAGCCTGAATGGTGGATATTGTGATAAGCTAAAAATCATATTTTAAGTATGTATAAACCATAGACATTTACTTACCTCTCAACAAACTTGGTGGTGTTCTCCGAGTATGTCACAATGTATAAACTGATTGTTACAGTATTGTACACATGTATTGTACACATGTATTGTACCCAGCTTTTGTTTGTGTGTTTCTAGAAACAGAGAGCAGGGAAGAAAAGGAGACAAACGATGAAGAGCAAGACGAAAAGATGAGCGAACTCTGAAAGTTGAATAACACGATATATATTTGTCATACATAACAACTGATTGTGTCGACGCATGACGTACAGCGGATGTGTCAGTCGGTTGTCTGGTGGCGGGCATTACCGAGCACATGGAGGGCTGTGCAAGTTTCATGCAGATTTGAGAATTGCTTGTATATTGTTCCAAGTATCATTACATACATCGATGCCAGTTGTGCACAGTTTCCAGCAGTTTGTTTAATGCCACGGTGAGGATGATCACTTGAGTTGCTGTTGGTTTTGTGCAGGGTGTGTGCAGTTTTTAAAATGTCTGATCAAATTTGTTCTTGCGTTATATGGCCTTGAAAAGGTCTTTAAAAGTGGAATTTTCAAAGAACAGTCTTTCATTTTATTTCACCAAACTAGACATAGGCTCTAGACCAATGTGGAATGTACTTCTTTAATCAGATGATACAATTTGATCACCGTTAATAGCCGGAAGTTGCATACACCCTTTTATACCAACATCAGTGTGACATCAGAGGCTTAGGCTTCTCACAATAAACATTACTGACCATAGTACTACAGTGTCTATACCAACAGTGGATTGTGACACTACAACACCAAAACTCGAGATTAAATCAAATGCGATGATAAAAGTCAAATATGCTATATGGCAATAAAACTACCGGTAGACCAAATAAAAATGTGACCTTTTACGCATGCATTTAGATGGTGAACTGGGTTTAAAAGTCATACATCATGTAGTATATGTATATATATATATATCCTGTTTGAGGTAATTTGTTGTCTACAGATTCTGCAGCCAAAATATACCTATCACAAATCAGGTTGAAGACTGGTGTTTCTATTCCGTGGGCACTAACGGTCAGGCCAACAGGTTGAATATCAGTTGAATTTTCTGTACCCATGAAAGCCAAACACTTCAGCATTACCACCATATAGCTTAGCCTTTTGTTCTCTTAGTATACTTCAGAATGATATCCAGCCTGTACAGTGTACATTTTAGACAGACTACTTCTAACCTCTTCGGTCTGATCCAAGTCCCACGTTACAGCACAGCGCAAGAAATGCTCGAAACAAGGGCTTTCTGTCAGGAGCCTATGATTCTGACATAACCACGAAAATGTGTGTAGCATTTTTTTTACTCCTGGACAGTTCAGAAAAGTCATGTGAAGGGAAGATGGAGTTGAATGGGATGCCAGCCAAGGAGATAGTCATTGCACTTGGGCCCACGAGGCATTAACTAAGGTTCACAGTTTGTTCCATAAGTTTCCACTCGGCTTCCTTTGGTTTTGTCACGTCTGTCATGGCACGGGGGTGATGCAGGCGGATGTCATTCTTGTCGACTTCTAACTGCAAGCAAGATGAAGATGATCAGGCCATGTTTTCATGTTATGAGTTGTCACTAGTTAAAGTTGTTTCTGCAGTTCATTGATTTCGCCTGCAACGAATACTTACACGAGATAGGCGAAAAAAAATTATTAAAAAGAAGTAGCTACAAGTTTAAAGTTAACATTCATATTCTTGTGCAAGCTTAGAAGATAGATCAAAAATGCTATTTCATTTTAATTCGAACAGTCAATTTTATTTATTTAATCTAACTGTTTTGTACCTTTCTGGACATCTTGGTTACAAAGTAGATCTAAACGAAACATGACCATCATAATAATGTCTTGCCAATTCTATGGTTCACTTGATAAATCAAGACTAATTTTTAGGTTATGTTTGCTGATGTTTTATTTAATTGCTGACATTTTTAATGTTTGGTTTTTCCCTAATGTTGCCAGAATCCCCCACTTTTAGAACAAATTCTGAAAAAACAGTAGCGTGATATTCTTGATTGTAGTTGCAAATGGTTTGTTTTTATTAACTCTTAGGTGTATTGCCCCAAAACCTTTTGTTTCGCTTTAAAGATTCTTTGATACTTGCCAGTGGTTTAGAGATCCAGCCAATCTCTTGATTAGACGTCTGTGGTCTTGTGTACTTTGCAGTTGGTGGCTGTCGAGACATCCTAATCAGCTGTGTCATTGTTGCTACCAGGGAAGAAAATACATATGCACACACTACGGCAATATAAAAATTAGTTTGTTGTAACAAAGTTCAGAGAATTGTGCAGATTTTTTTTTAAAGAAAACATTCAGTATCTTTCACATTCAGTGCACACAAAGTTGTATTTATTATAGAGAACTTCCTTGAGTTTACTCTCCAGCTCTATCTTGAATAAACAACTGTAGCCTTACCATCCTCCTCTTCAGCATCCAAAGCGGCGTCGGTGAAGGAATTGGGTTTGCCCGTAACAACGTTCACTAAAACGTCAAAATAACATGTTGCATCAAAATACTGATTAGTCAATCAATGTTTGTCTACCAACATTCCTGCACCCCCCCCCCACAACATGGCACTTGAATTTGACAGGTTTGGGGACCAGGCTTGGGGTCAATTACATTATATCAATTACACACCAATTACAATTACACCTCAAAAATGCCAATTCCATATTGATATAAAAGTATGTGAAAATGGACAACCATAAAGATACTCAACGCCCAATAATAACATCTATTTTTGAGCAGCTTTATCTAATTTCTGCATATTATGATAAATAATGGCAAACAAATATTATACATATAATTTATTGATAATTTGTAGTGAATATGTAATGATGAATTTGAGATAAAAGGTTGCATGATGTTTGAACAATTGGAAAGGTAATCGAAAATACCAATTAAATTTTCACCAAATCCAATTAATCGATTGAAAATACAAAGTAACTGACTCCAAGTCTGTTGTGGTCCCATTGTTCACCACAAGTAGTTCCAGTAATGCTTGATGCGAGCTTCACAGTCTGATTTATATCCTAACAGAAGCTGCATTTCCTGGGGCACTTGTTTTGGGGCCAATCTCCCACTTAATAGTAATACCTCACCATCTTTCCTTCTAAATTCTAGCATCGTTCATTGCCCTGTATTTGACTAGTAGAGCATTATCTACATGGATAACGTTAATTGATATTCCATGGAATTTCAAAACATAATAATTATGAAAGTAACTGTAAACCCCACCTGAACAATAATGAATGATGCTGCTTACTGACACCTTGGTTAACAACTTGAACAACACCATTGTTCGTCGACCTTACTGGTAATACTGCTGTATTGACTTAGCAAGACTTAGTATTTGTTTATTGACTGTGATAGGCCGTCGAACATAATATACAACCACATTTCTGCTTTGTAAACACAAATATTGCCGTGGGGGCATTTGTGTTTAAGACGACCTTGTTGGCAGAAATTCCAGAATATCAACAAATACAAGCACTAACACCAAGTTAATTGAACCCCCGTCCACGTCAGCGCGTGCCTCGGGAAGCCAACGCGAGCAACCACTCGCGCCGTGGTAGGCCTACTTACTCGGACTGAACGGGTTGATCGTGAAGTTTGTGTACATCTTCTGATGTCGACGCTGCTTCTTGATCGTCTCCGTGAGGATGGCGTCCAGATGGACGGCGTTCGCCGGCTCTTTCTCCTGCTTCGACATCGTCGCCGCTTCGTTCGCAGTGCTCGATCGACCAAGCCCGAGTGTTTATCATGACAACGGTCGCACCGGAAGTCTGAGGCCCGGCGCTTGATTGACGGGCCAAACGGCTGGCTAGATAATTATGGGAATGGGGGTCACTCCCATAATTTAGCAAGACGCGTTCGATTATGGCGAACTCGTGTTTAGGAATCTACATGATTGCCCATTGTAAACGTCCCCATCAACAGTTTAGCATATTGTGACATTTCGCATTATTATTATTATACACGTACTACGTAGCATTAAGAGTACTAATACTTTATTTGTTAGTATTATGTTGATGTATACAATGTGTTAATTACGTACGTACTACCTGAACTGTACACGCACAATCATTCTATGGTTGGATACGTAGTCCATACTAAGCGTTAAAATAATAATGACTACGAGCTAAACGTAGTCTATATGCAGCACTGCATAACTGTCGGGATAAGCAAAGTGAATCGATAGTTGCGTATGAATGAATTCAGGCCGAACCGTTGAACCATGTGGCATATTTAGGGGTATTGGCTTTGGCGCAATAATAGTTTCGTATATAGGTTGTGGATTATCTAGGATCTCCCAAAGGGGGAGGCAGGGGACAAGCCTAATTGGTAGTTACCCATGCTACCATGTCGCGGCGAAACGGAAAAATACGGTGAAAAAGCAAACAATTTAAACCAAAGGGGTCATGGTTCAATACCCCCCAAAATACGCCGCTGTGTATAGGGGTCTAACATTTTGCACCATTTCTTCTACACAGAAAACATCACCGGTAGCATATATAAAGACAGACCCTCGTGCAATAGTTGTCAAGTTTATGGACCGACTTTATTAAGAAATGACAAATGGACCTGCCATTGGTATAGAGCGTAGAGCGTGTGTACATGTAATAACAATAGGTATAACATGTGTACATGTAATAACAATAGGTATAACATGTGTACATGTAATAACAATAGGTATAACATGTGTACATGTAATAACAATAGGTATAACATGTGTACATGTAATAACAATAGGTATAACATGTGTACATGTAAAAACAATAGGTATAACATGTGTACATGTAATAACAATAGGTATAACATGTGTACATGTAATAACAATAGGTATAACATGTGTACATGTAACAACAATAGGTATAACATGTGTACATGTAACAACAATAGGTATAACATGTGTACATGTAACAACAATATGTATAACACGTGTACATGTAATAACAATAGGTATAACTCGTGTACATGTAATAACAATAGGTATAACACGTGTGCATGTAATAACAATAGGTATAACATGTGTGCATGTAATAACAATATGTATAACACGTGTACATGTAATAACAATAGATATAACATGTGTACATGTAATAACAATTATGTATAACATGTGTACATGTAATAACAATTATGTATAACATGTGTACATGTAATAACAATAGGTATAACATGTGTACATGTAATAACAATAGGTTTAACATGTGTACATGTAATAACAATAGGTATAACATGTGTACATGTAATAACAATAGATATAACATGTGTACATGTAATAACAATAGGTATAACGCGTGGTCTTATATGTAGAGCCCGTATGTGCACAGACAAGGCGCTCTTGGCGCTTACTCAGATGAAGGGGAGGGAGTTTGTTGGGGCAGCAGCTGATGCAGCGCCCCCCTACGGACTTCTGTAGATCGAAGCCATTGGATATGTGATTGTGAGTCCACAAGTTTTGTGCATGTCTCTGTGTGAAAACAATTAGTTCCTCTGGACTAGACACCACGCTGAAGGGATCTACGTCTTCTAGCACAGGCAAGGTGGGGTGGACGACATTTCGAAGTTTCGAAACGGCAGTAGATGGATTCGAACCCAAATCCTCGTGATTGACAGTCTGACGCCCTGACCGCCGAGTCACCGCGGCCCGTGTAATGCGGATTATATAATATCGAATTACATAAATATATTCTCAAAATGTTGTTGTCATCCAAAGCACCACTTATAAACAGCCCGGATGATCAGTTGATGCCAGTCATCGAGAAAGGACTGGCGAAACGTATAAAGAATATACTTTGCGGCTCCATTGTGGATGTGGATGTAAACTGTAGAGTCGACTTGAGCGAACAGAAGAAGACAAATTGAAGAATGTGGTTATAGAATGCTACATATTTCCATCCAGGGTGATCATACTAGGAACCATAATTTATCTAGATTGAAGCTCAACGAGGCATTCATGAGATTGTTCGAAGCTTCAAGAAAAGTAAAGAAATCAAGTGTAACTAAAGACAGTACTCTATTGTAAAAAAATATTTGTTGTGACCTTGAAGACAGGGAAGAATTGGTCAACTATGTGATGAAATGACCAGCTGGTCACCATGGACGCGGTCAGGCGAACCCCACAATCTCCTAGCGTCATACATTAAAATTAAAAGGTCCATTGTTCGTGACGCTGTACTGACGTCACGGTCGCATTCACACGTTAAACACCGAGTATAGGCCGGAGTAGCATTCAAGTCTTAATTTGTTTCCTGCTGATTTGAGTAGGCCTAAGTGGATGCGAGCGCGGGCGTGCAAGTATTTGTGTGCGCATGTCGGTGCGTGTCGCAGTTTAACGGGGTGCCATCTAGTGATTCGTTAGGACGAGAAAGACAAACGTCTCTATGCAATTATGGACACGCCGGGTGTGTGTGCGTGTGTGTGTGCGTGTTTTATCGGCAATAATTTTATGAGATGATCGTCTGCGTGATAATTCTTGAAAACAAATCGTAAAATACGATGATCTCTGGACTCACGCACGCGCATCAAAGTCGTGCTCATATCGACATCTTGCTATACACAACTAAACAAACCACATGAGCCTTTTTGATGTATATTCTGTGTGCCACTCCTGTCATTTATCGTAGAACAACCGAATCAGTACGCGAGATATATAGCCCCTTTATACGAGCCGAAGAGTTCCGCTGTTGTCGCGTAGTGACATCCTTGATTTGACACCGGTCTGTCCTGATCCGGACAGTAGGTCCCTGTTGTCCAGATCCGACATGTCGACGATGGCGCCGCCAGTGGTGATTTATTTCTCGCCCGCCAGCTTCTCCTCCACGTTGAGTCTCTGGCGGTTCTCGATGCTCCAGAAGAACTCCATGAAGCGTGTCATGTCGCTCATGCGTAGAGGGAAGTAGATCCGGCGGTCGCTACGGTCCAAAGGTACCTACGAAATGTACAGTGGAAAAGTACCCGTCATCGAAACGTCGTGTTGTTTGACAGGTTAAGAGCCAGAGAACGGAAAAAAGAGGTTTAGCTCAGGCCAACTTATTAATTCACATTAAAACGAGGACTACTTCAACGCATTTTTATTTAGTACAGTTGTAATCGGCAGATGGCGCCACATCCATCTTGTCGGACAAGAAACCGCTAACGGTGAATATGACAAATCAACGACAGAGTTGTGCGTTAATATGTAGATTCTGTGGCGTGTTGGGGGGTATGCCCCTTTGACTTCTTCGGGAAGTTTGTTCAAACAGTCGATGACACGGTTTCTGAAGAAGTGTTTACGGATCTCTGTGCGGGAGTACGTCTTCCTTACGGCCCCTCAGGTTGCTGCTACATCGATAGAAAAAATACTCTGGGTTATTTCTCTTTAGGCCACTGAGATAGTTCTATACCTCACAGAGGTCCGCCTCGAGTCGTCTCTGTTCCAAAGAAACTGATTCGAAAGGTGTTCTACTATGTTTTAGCTGCCACCATTTGGTAGCATGGTAAACTAATGGGTGACTAAGTTTGCTACCCCCCCCCCGGCATCCCCCTTTGTGTAGACACACCCGCGCGCACGCCCGACTAAAACACTTCACTACAAACCACAACGATACGCACAAGCGGTTGCGTGATCCAACCGACTTCTTGCGAGGTCGTCTGCGGTTTCGTGTATTTCTCCGTCGGCACCATGCGAGAACGTCTGTAGCACCGCCGGAACACTTCTGTTGGACACAACACAAGAACGTCTGTAGGACCGCCGGAACACTTCTGTTGGAGACAACACAAGAACGTCTGTAGGACCGCCGGAACACTTCTGTTGGACACAACACAAGAACGTCTGTAGGACCGCCGGAACACTTCTGTTGGACACAACACAATAACGTCTGTAGCACCGCCGGAACACTTCTGTTGGAGACAACACAAGAACGTCTGTAGGACCACCGGAACACTTCTGTTGGACACAACACAAGAACGTCTGTAGGACCACCGGAACACTTCTGTTGGAGACAACACAAGAACGTCTGTAGGACCACCGGAACACTTCTGTTGGACACAACACAAGAACGTCTGTAGGACCACCGGAACACTTCTGTTGGAGACAACACAAGAACGTCTGTAAGACCGCCGGAACACTTCTGTTGGACACAACACAAGAACGTCTGTAGCACCGCCGGAACACTTCTGTTGGAGACAACACAAGAACGTCTGTAGGACCGCCGGAACACTTCTGTTGGAGACAACACAAGAACGTCTGTAGGACCGCCGGAACACTTCTGTTGGACACAACACAAGAACGTCTGTAGGACCGCCGGAACACTTCTGTTGGACACAACACAAGAACGTCTGTAGCACCGCCGGAACACTTCTGTTGGAGACAACACAAGAACGTCTGTAAGACCGCCGGAACACTTCTGGTGGACACAACACAAGAACGTCTGTAGGACCGCCGGAACACTTCTGTTGGACACAACACAAGAACGTATGTAGGACCGCCGGAACACTTCTGTTGGACACAACACAAGAACGTCTGTAAGACCGCCTGAACACTTCTGTTGGACACAACACAAGAACGTCTGTAGCATCACCGGAACACTTCTGTTGGACACAACACAAGAACGTCTGTAGGACCGCCGGAACACTTCTGTTGGACACAACACAAGAACGTCTATAGGACCGCCGGAATACTTCTGTTGGACACAACACAAGAACGTCTGTAAGACCGCCGGAACACTTCTGTTGGACACAACACAAGAACGTCTGTAAGACCGCCGGAACACTTCTGTTGGACACAACACAAGAACGTCTGTAGGACCGCCGGAACACTTCTGTTGGACACAACACAAGAACGTCTGTAGCACCGCCGGAACACTTCTGTTGGACACAACACAAGAACGTCTGTAGGACCGCCGGAACACTTCTGTTGGACACAACACAAGAACGTCTGTAGCACCGCCGGAACACTTCTGTTGGACACAACACAAGAACGTCTGTAGGACCGCCGGAACACTTCTGTTGGACACAACACAAGAACGTCTGTAAGACCGCCGGAACACTTCTGTTGGACACAACACAAGAACGTCTGTAAGACCGCCGGAACACTTCTGGTGGACACAACACAAGAACGTCTGTAGGACCGCCGGAATACTTCTGTTGGACACAACACAAGAACGTCTGTAAGACCGCCGGAACACTTATGTTGGACACAATACAAGAACGTCTGTAAGACCGCCGGAACACTTCTGTTGGACACAACACAAGAACGTCTGTAAGACCGCCGGAACACTTCTGGTGGACACAACACAAGAACGTCTGTAAGACCGCCGGAACACTTCTGTTGGACACAACACAAGAACGTCTGTAAGACCGCCGGAACACTTCTGGTGGACACAACACAAGAACGTCTGTAAGACCGCCGGAACACTTCTGTTGGACACAACACAAGAACGTCTGTAAGACCGCCGGAACACTTCTGTTGGACACAACACAAGAACGTCTGTAAGACCGCCGGAACACTTCTGTTGGACACAACACAAGAACGTCTGTAAGACCGCCGGAACACTTCTGTTGGACACAACACAAGAACGTCTGTAAGACCGCCGGAACACTTCTGTTGGACACAACACAAGAACGTCTGTAAGACCGCCTGAACACTTCTGTTGGACACAACACAAGAACGTCTGTAGCACCGCCGGAACACTTCTGTTGGACACAACACAAGAACGTCTGTAGGACCGCCGGAACACTTCTGTTGGACACAACACAAGAACGTCTGTAAGACCGCCGGAACACTTCTGGTGGACACAACACAAGAACGTCTGTAAGACCGCCGGAACACTTCTGTTGGACACAACACAAGAACGTCTGTAAGACCGCCGGAACACTTCTGGTGGACACAACACAAGAACGTCTATAGGACCGCCGGAATACTTCTGTTGGACACAACACAAGAACGTCTGTAAGACCGCCGGAACACTTCTGTTGGACACAACACAAGAACGTCTGTAGGACCGCCGGAACACTCCTGTTGGAAACGACACAAGAACGTACGTAGGACCGCCGGAACACTTCTGTTGGACAGAACACAAGAACGTGCAGTATAGGCCCTATTATCTCACTGCCGTTGGTAAGTTTCGCCAAAATCACATACCCGTACCTCTTTCTATCCAAACGAACGAACCGTCAATGTCGATTGTTTCTGGACAATATTCACCCGCCTGTCCCTCTGTCGGGACAATGCGTACGCGTTTTCATATATTTATCAAAGAACCGAAACAACAATCCCACAAACCTTACCGCTTCAACGTATTTTCTTCTCCCGTAAAAGCAAAATAATCGAATTCAGCATATTGGCGACATTCATAAGTATTATATTCCACCTTAAATGAAACAGGTAGTTTAATGGTGTCTTGTCTGGTGATCCATAATGCTTTGTTAAGGTAGGTAGTAAGGATTAAAAATGTGATTTTGGTAAAAAAAAATTAAAATGACTTTCCTTACTATTTCCATGATTTTATATGTATACTTGAATATGGAAATAACATTTTACATGAAATCCTGATAAAATATGACTAAAATGTGGTTTTTGTTAACGTCCTGGCAAAATTGTGTACTAAAAAATGTCCTTAGTAACGACTTTAAGCCTTGGATACGTAAAATTATATTAATCTTATGACAAATTTTCGAAATGGACTATAGACAGGAAGCCATCCTCTGTAAACAGGATGTGGCCAACATTAGCCAACCGTATGTCTTGTTATATAGAGCCATCAAATTGTACAAGCTGTTTTGTGAATTTTTTTTTATCTATCAATATCATCTTTTACAACGGCCACCCGGTGGTAATATATATATAGATATTTCATTTATATTGTTGATCAATGACTAGCAACTGATAGATGTAGAATGGGATCAAAAAGAAATAGATCGAGAGTCAAAAAAAGAAAGTTTTACGGAGGTAAACAAAGTAGCCAAGATGGCGGCGCCCATGATGCAAACCCGGAAGTGTTAAATGAATCGCCTTCGCAGGTAAAACTTAATTGCAATCCTGACGACTATCCTGCAGTAAGTGATGGACAATTATGCCAGGAGGGTTTTATTCTCTTTGATGTAAAAATCTTGTGCAAATATATTGGAGAAAACTGTCCGTGTTCCGAGTGCCTAATAAAATCATTGAGCTTGTATAGCGAAAGATGGCGTTCGTGTGAAAAAGTCCATCAAAAAATCTTGCGACCGTTCAAAGAAACGAAGAAAAGTTATGCGGGCCATCAAGAAAGGTTTTCAGGATGACCTGAATGCACAGGAAGGACAGACATATGAATGAGGTGGTTTCTGAGGTAAATTACTCGATTTTTGTAAGTGAAGAAATCTATTTTGTCGTTTTCTGAAATTGTACTTTTTTGTGTGGGCTACCAATGCTGACGCGCTCTGTTACAATAACTAACCAACATAAGTGAACCAAACTTGGCACAATGATGCATACATAATATGCCTATTGCATGAATTAAAGCTAAACATGATATCTTATAGTGTTTTTAAGTTACGACCGTCCAAATTTTAAAATTAAGTAAAAAAGCCATAAAAAATTATGCTCTCGTAATCTAGTCTTATTTTGCTTAAACCGTACAATATATCTCAATTCTGTCATATTCATGCAGTAGACCTACATGCAAGTTAACTATGTACTGAATTGCAACTTTGTCCCTTGAATACTTTTTTGGCTAGAGCGCACCAGAGAAAAGCATGTATTTTATATTATGGTGGCCATCTTGAATACCTAATTTGCATAATTTATGCGAAAACGCAATTTTTTTTTTAATTGTGTGCTTCTGTTTTCATATAAGCAAATACTCTTGGATTATCTTGAAAACTCAAGATTTTTGTTAAAATCCTTATTACCTACCTTAACTCGTGGGAGTTCTGACTAGTGTTTGTTTACTAAGCGTTTCAGCGATACAGTGGACAAAATCACGGATAACAAGATCAGCCGTTTAAACTTTTGTAGAATTAAACATAACAGAGACGGAATCATCCCTTATTCACGATGTATTAAAATGCACCGCTGAACAGAATCACGCCCTCCGGTTACTAGAATCAGATGCACTAAAAACAGGTTTTCCTGGAAAACCTCAATATGTTTGACGTGATACACAGTACAGGTAAAACAGTAAGAGATTACACAAATAGAAATATTATTGACGTTGGAACGCAGACGTGCACCATATTTCGCAACTACTGCTTAGTAATTCAGTATGGACAGAATGAAACTCAATCGTTTGACGTATTTTCTCTTCCACATCATTCTGCGCCCATTTTCTCTTGAAAATTCGCTTTTAAGACAATCATCTGCAGGGACTAATAAAATGTCGAGAGTATGCATTGCGGACGCACGCGCAAACACAATGGATGGATGGATATGGATGGATATCCTTATGGATGACTCGTTTGCCTTCGTGAATTCGCCGAGAAGATATCTGGCCGCAGGCGTGTTTTTTTGTTGAGCAGGTAGGTTGAGCACCATGGGCGGATGTGAACCAATGCGGTGGTCGGATTTCAGCAAGTGATGCATACATTATTGAGAGTCTTTACATGTGGTGTGGTACAGCAGGTTGCGCCAACACGTGCATGGGTTTACTAACAAGTTTTATGGAAAAGACGGCGTTTGTTTGGCATTGTTGGGGCGATTAATGACCAACATCAGATATGAGTTTCGCGCATGGTATGTAAATACGTGCGTGCGTGCGTGCGTGATAAGTAATTGTTTAAAATAAATAACCGTAGTTACAATTTTCGCATCCACTTAGCTGGCAACAACAGGTCCTCCATAATTGCCAACCTGGTTTTGAAGGCTGGAGACGGTGATGGCGGAAGGGCAAGGGAAATAATTTTTTATAGTAGATCCAGTTTATTTAAATAGGGTGCAACTAGACATTTACATGTAAGCTATAAACATATGCAATTATATCTTTGCAATTAAGTTCTAAAAACGATCAATGATATCTCAGTCAGATGCCAGATGAAGCTACTAGTACTTGTAATTAAGTTAATTATATGTGGTAGTTATGATGCCGGTTTTTATATGCATATAAGCTTATACTTTGGATTATAAATACAACACAAACAATGAAATAAGACTTTAAATGACTACACATTTTATTGCATTGCAGTCAATTTTATGTATGGGTTGCTCAACAATTTTATGTATGGGTAGCTCAACAATTTTATGTATGGGTAGCTCAACAATTGTATATAGGGGTTGGTCGATCAACAATGACACAATGCAAAGATAGGCCCATTACAACGCAACATCTTTATTAGTAAATATAGTATGCATGGATAACATATTCAAACAATCCACGTACAACACATCACTTATTGACTTATCACTACACCCAGGTAGCATGCACTGTATTCGACCAAAATATGCACAGCGTGTAAAAAAATAAAAACTACAACGTACCCCACATACCCCTGTAATATGAATATTTTGCAATGGGACAATCGACGTGTATTTACAATAAGAGGTCAAATAAATCCAATCCCGAAACGTACATACCTCAAAAAAGAGTAGAATCGATTATGGCCAAGATACTATCTATCGATTTTTAATTTATCACAATTTACAGATCAATCATTCTGGCTTAAAAAAACAATATATCTAATAGGAAAATGTTTCACCCACTATTACTAGTACACAGTAAATGTGTATTCAATGTTATTTTAGTTGTTGTAACCACACTTGTTATAACATTTACTAAGTGTTGGCCTAAATTGGCTATTTGTTGTAATGAAAAGCTTTCAATACAAACTGCATGTCTGAAACACACCAGGTTTCTTAAACACAAAAGTTCTCTTTTAATCATGATTTCTACTCTATTGCAATGGAAACCAAAATGGCACAAATAGGATTCAAGTACCCGAAATCAGGCGAATCCAACAATTAATACACATTTAAATTATCAGTAGTCTACTACAAAATATTACTACAGAAAACTGACACGGAGCCTATAAATGAAAGGGGGAAATTGGTTTAATTGTCATTGGCTATGGCTAGTGAATAAAAAATGGTCAGAGAGAATTGGCAATACACAGTATATGAAGGTATATGCTTTACCATATCACACAGACAACTCAATCGTAATGTAAACAATGAAAAGGTTAACTTTCAGGCATGTAGTATTATAGGATATACCATATATGTCACACAGACAATAACAACTCAGACAATTAAGACTCAATCGCAACGTAAACAACGAAACAGTTAGATGTCAGGCTTAGCATAGCCATATAGTCTTTATAGAATAAACCAAGAAAACTGTGACCGCTTCTAGTTTGTCCAATGCCGTATGAGGGCATGTGGCTGTCCCACATACACAGTGAAATATATTATTCGCTCCGTACATCGGCATACCAAGTGAACCCTGTAGCATGGTGCTCATAACCATGCCGTACCACACCATAGGCATAACCAGTCGGTAGGATACTCTGTCAAAATAAAACATGGGATCAACTTTGCACTTGCACAATGGATCGCTAAAGATTTTTATTTTATTTAACTTGATGTTATTTTTATGTCGTCCATTATTCCACTGATAAAATAAATAACTATTATTGGTTTAGAAAATAGATCATTGCACAACTCTTTCTTCTTGGTGAAGACGTCATAATACATTACGTATACCCGGTACTACAGTGGTAGCTAACGAACTTGGCGCCAGACACAGACAGTAGGAGTATTATTTTATATAACTGTAGGCCCCAAGTAATAACTAAATATAGTAATAAGTGGCTATGCGTATGATACATTGCACACATGTGAAGTTATAAGGACTGCAAAGGTTGCAATAATTTACAGATCACATTGTCTAACAAACTTACTTTTACTCTACTGTATTCTTCGCCGAAGTTACGACAGTTGCCACGAAAAATTGCCGCCATTGACATTGTTTATGCTTTAATTTATGTATCATGACACTGTGACTTTTAGCGACAAACTTTATCAATAAAAAACAACGATACGTAAATTATTGTCTAACACACTTACTTTTACTCTACTGTATTCTTCGCCGAAGTTACAACAGTTGCCACGAAAAATTGCCGCCATTGACATTGTTTATGCTTTAATTTATGTATCATGACATTGTGACTTTTAGCGACAAACTTTATCAATAAAAAACAACGATGCGTAAATTATCACTAAGGTTATTACACACACGCACGCACGCACGCACGCACGCACGCACGCACGCACGCACGCACGCACGCACGCACGCACGCACGCACGCACGCACGCACGCACGCACGCACGCACGCACGCACGCACGCACGCACGCACGCACGTGTTTACATACCATGCGCGAAACTCATATCTGATGTTGGTCATTAATCGCCCCAACAATGCCAAACAAACGCCGTCTTTTCCATAAAACTTGTTAGTAAACACATGCACGTGTTGGCGCAAGCTGCCGTACCACACCACATGTAAAGACTCTCAATAATGTATGCATCACGTGCTGAAATCCGACCACCGCATTGGTTCACATCCGCCCATGGTGCTCAACCTACCTGCTAAAAAAACACGCTGGCCGCAGAGGCGTAGTCTCGTTGTTACCCACTGTCACCACTCCATTTTGTGTAGGTGTTCCCGTGAAGCGCTAGCAGTAGATCAGCGTAATTATTGAGATACTAGCTAGGGCCTAGGCCCACACTAAAAATGTTTTGCCTGATTTCACTGTTCAGTCTGACAGTTGTGTCAATATAATAACAGTTTAAAGTTAATTCGAATTGCATCATGTAGACTGATAAAAGTTAACTCTTATTTTATGAATTAGGTAAATTGTGTATGCGCCAAGAATCTGGGTGCATGGTTAACTTCCGTCTCAATGAAAAGTACACATTGTATCCAGGCGATGATGTGTGAAACAAACGGTGGCGCCACAGCACGGAGCCTGGATAGTCGAGACTAATGGAGCCGATGTTCTGTGCTGCCACCTACCATCTGTTTGTTCGTCGTCGCCCTCCACGGGTTCGTCCCAAGAGTTCACCTTCCCTGCCGGGTAATCCGCTGCGTGACGTCACAGAAACATGAACTTCATCAATGCATATTTATGTCGGTACATTTGCGAAATGCATCCCGGTTGGATCGACTGAGACGGTGGCGGATTAGTACAGATAATCGGCCGCATATGCCCGGATGGACGGTCAGAAAGGAAGAGGTAAGTGCAGTGAGAGCGCGTGCATGCATACATGTATATGACATTGCACGCATACATGTATATGACATTGCATGCATACATGTATATGACATTGCATGCATACATGTATATGACATTGCATGCATACATGTATATGACATTGCATGCATACATGTATATGACATTGCATGCATACATGTATATGACATTGCATGCATACATGTATATGACATTGCATGCATACATGTATATGACATTGCATGCATACATGTATATGACATTGCATGCATACATGTATATGACATTGCATGCATACATGTATATGACATTGCATGCATACATGTATATGACATTGCATGCATACATGTATATGACATTGCATGCATACATGTATATGACATTGCATGCATACATGTATATGACATTGCATGCATACATGTATATGACATTGCATGCATACATGTATATGACATTGCATGCATACATGTATATGACATTGCATGCATACATGTATATGACATTGTATGTATGCGTGTACGTTTGCATGCGTGTATTCAAGGCGGATCTAGGCTTGTTGGCAGGGGGTCTCAGTCAGTCGTAGTCATAATATTATGTCGTTCTACTTACGAACCGGGGGGGGGGGGACGGGACGACATTAATAATTATAGCCGGTTGACACTTGACACATAATTTAAATATCGTTCCGATCGATGTAGGCTTATATACGTTGTCCTTTACTGCAATAGTTGCCACGGACACAGGGGGCCGGGTCTAAGACCTCCTCTATGGCCTGGGAGTCTTAAGACCCCTAAGGCCCCCTGGTTTCCGCTGCTGCGTATATACATACGTGCATATGTGCGTACGTGCTTGTATGTGCATGTGCGTCTGTGTATGAGTGCACGAATGCATATGGAAGTGTGTGGGTACGTATATGTATATGTATGAATCCGCTTATGTGCATAATTATGTATGTGTATGCGTGTGTGTGTGTGTGTGTGTGTGTGTGTGTGGGCTTGTAGGCTACATATATGCGTGCATATGTGCGTCTGTTAATTTGTGTATGAGTGCATTTATGCATAAGTATGTAGGCCTATGTGTGTGTGCATGTCTGTATATATATATATATATATATATATATATATATATATATATATATATATATATATATATATATATATATATATGTGTGTGTATATATATATATATATATATATATATATATATATATATATATATATATATATATATATATATATATATATATATGTATATATGTATGTATATATATAATATATATATATGTATGTATATATGTATATATGTATGTATGTATGTATATATATATATATATGTATGTATGTATGTATGTATGTATGTATATATGTATGTATGTATGTATGTATGTATGTATATATATATATATATGCATGTCTGCATTTATGTATGCCACAATGTGGTGGCGGCGATACTATAAATATTTACTCACGTTTCTTATTTTCCAGGTTTATTGTGTACGAGTCATGCACTTTAAAATGTCGCATCTCTTTTTTAACAGTTTCAGTGAAAATTGCATTCTGGTGCACAAAATTTATAACGGCCTCGTTGGTCCCTCTTGAAATAGCCATATTTCTTGGTTAAAGTCTAGTGTTTCTTCCGACACGTGGAATTGTTTATAATACCGGAATGATGATGATCACGTGGTCTTCGCTGACGCCCAACAATTGTTTAGCAAAAAATTGGCTTATTTAACGTGGAAGTTTCATCATGTATCTACAATAACACAATAATTTTAAAGTAAGTTACATTCGTACAGCGTGAAGCATAAAATGAAAAATATATTGAAAAATATCGCAAATTAGCGAAGCAATTCCCATGGCGCAGTGCCTGACGCCATTTCTGTTTGTTTGTTAGTGTTTACGCCCGAACCCGTCGAAACTGCGATATAAAGAACCATTTTGGTAGGTTAATTTTAATACTGCATACCCGAAGACACACCAAATAATTACAAAATATACGTTGATAATATATACCTTTTATTAAGCCATAAATAATATGAGAACCTACTAAGAATATGTTAAAAACGCGAATCGTTATTCGCTTTCGGAGTCGGTTCATCACTCGATTTCGATACATCATTGCAAATTGTCGTTGATATCGAAGATAATTTCTGATTTCGTGTTACCAGCAATACGTTCTAAGGCTGACTTTCATGCGTTTCAGAGGTAATATCCAGGTTTTCATTCTAGTATTTCTTCGGTATTAGTTTGGTATGCTGCTTCAAATACAGACATAATTGCTATCTAAGTTAAGACTCATTTAATCTTATAGTTATACTTAGATAGGTATATACAAATAAATTCAAATCGATCAGATGATCATTTAATTGGTTCCACAGGATACAAGAAGTTTATAACGCTTTTGGAATTTTTTTGATATCTTCATTATTTCCGAGGTTATTCCACTTTTTGGTCTAAAAAAATTAACATTGATGTCTATTCAGTTTGGTTCCATTTCTTGTGACCCAGATGCTGAGGACTGCATTTTATTGATATGAAAATCCATACTGAAAATAAAATAAATATAATAGTAGATTTCTGCATGTTCATCCAATTTATTCTCAGTAGAACTTTACCACACTGTTCTTAGTGCACACAACATCGACATTACTTCACTGTTCCGATTCACAACAGAAACCATGTGTTGATACACACTCATCCCTAGTTGTGAATTTAATCCCTTGCAAATCACATTCCAAGGCCATCTCAACTTCTCTGGGAAGCATTCAGCCACGCTGCAATTGCGCGAAGACTATTCGTTCACATTTCCACCACTGTCCGTATTGCCAGGTACTCATTTATACAGCTGAGTGAACGGTGATCAAACTTGCTAAAGGTTCGAAGCGATCGCAGTGGGATTTGAAACCGGGTTCTCTCGATTGAGAGTCCAGCCTTCTAACCGGTATGCCATCGCGCCCCGCAATTGTGTCAGAATAAGTATTTGTATGTAAATATGCAAGAAGTTTGTGTGATACTGCGATGCGGTTACAATTATTAAATTATTTTCAAATAAAGTTCAATTACTTACTTTCCAAAACATTTTACAACAGTGTCAATGTAATTATGTCAACAATCATAAAAACTTTATCATAGCTATATTTAAATTATATTAATGGTAAATCTTGCTAAAAAATTCAACCACAAAATGACAATTACTTCCAAAAGTATTTCAACATTATAAAATTCAATTAAGTAATTGTATAGAACAATTTCAGAAGATAACTTACCTTTATTATTTTGTATCCTTATTCTTCAGCCCCAGAATCTTTGAATATTCACCGTATGAAATACAAATAAACAACCATTATTTTTATCCATAATAAAGTATTCATTATCAATGCATACCTTAGAAACACAACACTACTCAATCCAGGTATTACAATTGACAAATTATATAACCAAGCTAGTAAAAAAGGTATGCCATTAAAAACTAAAACGCCACAAAAAAAAACCCTAATAAATCGTCATTTCTGACATAACAATTAGTAAATACTGATGCACAAAGAACAAAATATATATATATATATATATATATATAACAAATGTAATAAACAAAACATGCCAGCAATTAATTGTTGAAATATGGATTGCTTGGATTACGATTCTTCGAAAAGATTTCGTATTCGAGTATTGCAGATGATACCATGACACTGTCAAATCATCTTGCATTAATTTACCTTTCGTAATTTTTAACATAAAAATATTGACGCATAGACAAAAATAATACATTCATAATAACTTTTATCAACAAAACATGCAATTATTTAATTGCAGAAATACGGATGTCAACGGATTACGATGTATCAAAGGGTCTTTAAAATATACGTTCATGCGAAGCCACCGACCGTAGCTTCCGAACGACAAAACATAACAAATTAGCGTGCACCTAGTCATGTTGCCCACTTTTTTTCAGAAAAATGGCAGCTGTGCACTGCAATAATATGCACATCATTTTAAAGCTAAGTAATTATTGTACTGTTCTTTTTTATTTATATAAAATTCTTCTTTCTATTATATGTACTTTTTAACAAGTATTCGCAAAACAAAACTTACCTTTGTACAATCACAAAAGCGACGGAATGAAAAATTTCCCGTGCCCATAATGTAAAGAAGACATTCATTGGTTGATATGAAGGTAAACAAACTTGGCCACATCATTTACATACCGAGTATTTTGGCTTTTCGCGTGATCACGCCTTCGTACCAAATATGGGACACATAAAACGACGCTAGTTTTGTCAACAAAAAAGTGACGCCATCTAGCGGAATTTGATATACTTAACTTAGGGGAGTTAGACGGGTTTGGCCCACGCTGATGGATGGTTCGGCCCAGTTGTTTCGTCCTAAGCAGATGAATGGTTTGGCCCAAAATTGGCCCCGCAATCCGAGCTGACGATAAATATGAGAGCTGGGGTAAGAGGCAGTACAGCCTAAAAGCTACAAGAACCTGTAAGAAAACCACATTGCTATTGATTTCAGTTACGGTCGATTTGGCCCACAATAGTAGCAGAATTCTAAGAATAGTCATTTCAGTCCACGGCCTTATTTGGTAAAACCGGAAATTATGATTGCGCACAGAAACATTCATACAATGCAACCTTGGTTTGTGGTCACCCCTCCATTATGGTCAATCTGGTACAGTCCCAAATGATTTCCACAGTAAAAGATAGGACATATGTCCCGCTAAAGGCAGTGTCAAAAACAAATAGGCAGTGTCAAAAACAAATAGATTGCTGGGTGTAATACGACGAACATATCAATACTTGGATAGGACAACCTTTCTTCATCCATATAAGGGACTAGTCCGTCCTACTTTGGAATACGGTGTGGTAGTCTGGTCACCGCAGTATCAGCATGATATTGATGCTGTGGAGGCTGTCCAGAGAAGAGCTACTAGGATGGTCCCAGTACTGAGACATTTAGATTATGAATCTAGATTAAAGGCATTAAATTTACCAACACTGACATATCATCGTTTACGAGGAGATATTATTGATGTGTATAAATACTTGCATGGCATTTTTACCTTTGCGCACGATATGTTTTACCAAGACTTATACGAAGGCACACGGGGTCATTCTCTAAAGTTGTTCAAGGACCTGAGTAAACGGGAATTAAGGAGGCATTTCTTTAGCCAGAAAGTCATTAATATATGGAATTCACTTCCGGACACCGTCGTCACTGCACCGTCAGTAAATACACTTAAAAATCGACTAGACAAACACTGGCGAAACCAGGCAGTCAAATATGACTACAAAGCCAAACTAAGGCTAGCCAAGAGCGGTACATAGGCAGATTTTGCCTGAAGACCGAAGAGGATATGTATGTATATGTATGTAATCTGGTCACCTCGCTATTTGGGAATATGGTCAGTAAGCCAGTGCAAAACGTCGAGATTGCCCGCAGATTAATCCCGCACTTACAGTTAGTCACAACTGGGAATCCAAGATTTGGCGGCTGCAACAGCAAGCAGCCGCGGGCCGGCTGCCGTTCCATCAAAGGCGATCTCAATATGAAGCCATGCACTGGCATCTGTGTGTTTACACAGTGACCAGTTAACTTCAGAAAACAATGCAAGAAGCAAGGCACCAGTCATTTTAGTTAACACCCTGAAGGCAAATTCTTAGGCCTAAGCTTAGCGGCTGAGTAAATTTTATTGAAACACAGCACTGTTGACAGCTCCGTCATTGACGCTAACAATAGAACACTGTGTATTACTAGGTGCCCTATTGTTTGCATAAACACTAATGGGCACTTGTAGGAATAGCAGGCCTTAGAGGTGCCAACATTTTTTAAAATAAGTGTCATAACAAACCAAAATGAAATGGAAGCGACAGCAAAAAGACATGTTAGGAATGAGCTTATTTTAAAAGGAAAACATCGATGGTTCTCCAAAATAAACCATGGCGCCTCTGGTGGATAACTCGTGTTCGATCCTGAACAGCAAATATTTAATGAGTTGTCATGTCAACAAATAATATGTCGTGCCAACATTAATACTTTCTGTTATGTAACAAAACCAACTAGCAAACAAAGGTCGATCTGATGTATGAATAATTTCTCTGCAACCGAGCACGCTAAATGCCTTATGGTGTACACGAGATTACTCCAAGTCCCACGATGTTTCAGTGTCCATATTCACTATTAAGGTCACCTTGCTATTATGGTCACTTCGACTCAGTCCCATGGTTGACCATAATACTGAGGTTCCACTGTACATGATCACACACTAATTTATCATTATTATAGAGCAATATCAATCAGGGCTGGGGTGAATTAAAAAATTAATTGGAATTATTCAATTCCTGAATTTGAATTGAAAGATTTTCACCAAGCCGAATTTGAATTGAAATATTTTCACCAAGCCAAATTGAAAGAAAATGAATTGAACCTAATTTTTTTGTGCTGGTGCAATCTGGTTTTATTTCTAGTTGGTCCTCAATCCAAACATAAAATTGTATATGAATTCAAAGTCTTTGTAGCAGCTAAATATACATTTGTACACCATTTGAAGATCTGAGGTAATAGTATTTGTCCAAATTTGAACAAAGGGTCTGCGTGGCAATGGTACCATGTAGCAATTGAAAAAAAGAACTCAGAAGTTCTGCTCAAATGAAACTATGGTGGGGTGTGATGAGCTTACTTTGAATTCAAAAGGGGTTGCAGCTCCTGCTCTAAGATAACACTTGTCCACTTGCACATATCTGAAACCATGCCCTTTGTGTGTGCTAGGAATGTGTGAAGCCATAGCCACCCCAATGGGGCATCCCAACAATTAAGTCATTGGCTTGCTACTCCTGCATTGTTTCATTGAGCAGGCATTTCTGAAACCATAAAATGATCAGCCTACTGGTCTTTTCATGTTGTTTGAACAATGGCTCAGTCATTGTCTGTACATTGTTTATAATTACTAGCAGTTGGAATAACATGCAAACAAACCTGATATTCGTTATTTTGTAAGTTTGCAGCAATAGAAAGTAATAGACTATTATATATTACTTTAGGATCTATTACTATTACTTTTGAGAAAAGTTCCTCTATTATTATTACTTTTGAATAAAGTTCCTCTAATACTATAACAGAAAAAAATGTCTGTTACAATTACATATTACTATTATCCCATGCATTTGCATTGGAAAAAACTCCTATAGAATAAATTCGTAATTGAATTGGAATTGAAAGATTTGAGCTGGAATTAGAATTGAAAAAAGAAAAGCATTGAATTGGAATTGATTAAATTGAATTGGAAGGAATTTTAATTATTTGAATTGATTAAATGGATTGATCCCAGCCCTGATATCAACAGAATAAAATTCCAACCTATTGTAAAATTTTAAACTTCTTTGTATCTTCATATGTATTTATGTTAAATAAAAACAATTTAATTCTTAACGTATTTGTATGTTTTTCAAGACTAGTTAGAATTAATTAATTATAATATTTGTTCAAAAACGCTAATAATGTAGTGTATAACATTTCCCAGTTAAAAAAGGCAAACAGTCAAGTCAAAAATAACAAATGTAATAAGGTCCATGGAGCCCATTTTTTAGTTACTACACCCAAAGTCACCAACAGTAGCAAGTCAGTCCGAAAATAACGAATGTGATAAGGTTCACGGACCCATTTCTCAGTTAGAATAAGTTGGATGTTTCGGACCACGGAGCCAGCTGGCACCGGTTGCATACACAGTTGATTCGGCCCATGCGAGCGAAAACATTTAACAGTTCACTTTTTCTGAGAAACAGGCCCTGTACAATTATTTATTTTGGATAAATAAGGAAATGCATAACGTTTTAATTGCAAAACTTTTAAAAACATAACATCTGTGTTGCAAAATGTTACTATTTAATAAATAAATTATGTAAAGTTCTGCTCACTAACTGATTTGATTACAGTGTAATTACCTATCAATATGATAATTTAAAATGTGCTGATCTTATTAATGTAGACTGTAGCTAAAATTAAGTTATGACTAAATATAAGTGGCCTTATGCATCAACTAGGATGTTAGTAGATACACTAATATCTTGTTTACTAACAAATATATTAAGCACAATGTTGATAATAGTGTATAACAACTACCTGTAGACATTTGTGTTTATGCTTGATGGTGCATTGTATAAATAGGACAATTGGTGATGTGTTTTCTTTGCAGTATGATGCACTGTTCTGAAAGAATTAGATGAACAGAACCTGCAGCAGCCAGAAAACAGTGAACTGTATCAAGTGTGACCGCCATTCACTGGAGACATACAGAGATGGATGCAGAATTTGAAAAGCGACTGCTGAGGCAACAGAATGGGCAGTCACCATTTATCTCTGTAAGTTGACCTTGTTATAAATACACACTTGTTTCTGGTTACTGGTCTGGTAAACTAGTAAGCCTTGGTGATTTGGTTACCATAATATTATATGAACTGATAGCACCAATGATCATCACAGTTGTGTGTATATGTCCATAATTTCAACACGAACATGTACACACATCTTCATAGCAGTAAAAATTCATCTGTCCCTTTTAAAAGATGTAAGTAAACTAGTGAGTCTCCAGTCCATTCACTTGTGGCTTGTGTTCTTAGCAGTAGTTCATCATCAGTATCAATGCTAGTATGATAAAAGTAAAATATTGTTCCTTTCAGCCTACCCAGAGTCCAGTGGTGTCACCCAAGCACTGCTATGGGGACAGGTTCATTCCAAGCCGTGTCGGGGCAAACTGGGACATTGACTTCAATGCTATACAGGTGACTACTGGGTATTATGATTAAGCTGATGCAAAATCCGTATGAAGGTATATTTCACTGGTAAAAATGATATAATTTGGTCAGAACAGTGTTAAAAAGATCAACAAATGTGGTCGTGGCTTCATTAAGGTTATCAATTTCCATCAGAAAGGAACATGTTTAAAATGTGGTCTTCTGCAGCCGTGGCTAAGAAAATCATCTCAATATTGTTGTGGACATTTGTTTCGCGTAACATGCTTCTGTCTGTACATGTACTTCTGTCTGTACATGTACTTCTGTCTGTACATGTACTTCTGTCTGTACATGTACTTCTGTCTGTACATGTACTTCTGTCTGTACATGTACTTCTGTCTGTACATGTACTTCTGTCTGTACATGCACTTCTGTCTGTACATGCACTTCTGTCTGTACATGCACTTCTGTCTGTACATGCACTTCTGTCTGTACATGCACTTCTGTCTGTACATGCACTTCTGTCTGTACATGCACTTCTGTCTGTACATGCACTTCTGTCTGTACATGCACTTCTGTCTGTACATGCACTTCTGTCTGTACATGCACTTCTGTCTGTACATGCACTTCTGTCTGTACATGCACTTCTGTCTGTACATGCACTTCTGTCTGTACATGCACTTCTGTCTGTACATGCACTTCTGTCTGTACATGCACTTCTGTCTGTACATGCACTTCTGTCTGTACATGCACTTCTGTCTGTACATGCACTTCTGTCTGTACATGCACTTCTGTCTGTACATGCACTTCTGTCTGTACATGCACTTCTGTCTGTACATGCACTTCTGTCTGTACATGCACTTCTGTCTGTACATGCACTTCTGTCTGTACATGTACTTCTGTCTGTACATGTACTTCTGTCTGTACATGCACTTCTGTCTGTACATGCACTTCTGTCTGTACATGCACTTATTCTGTGTCCTTGGTTTCAGGAGAACAAGTTGCAGTCACCTAGTCAGACGCGCAAGGCTCGGGAAGCCAACATCGACACTGGCAAAGATGGTGTGGCGTACAGCTGCCTGCTGAAGAACGAACTCCTCGGGGCATCCATTGATGATCTCAAGGTGTTTATCTCAGAATAGTGATGATACAGTAAATAAAAGCAAGTTTGTGGGGTAGGCCTGCAGCTACGATACATGTATTATACAGATTTTGTATAGTATAGGTGCGTTTCACAGTCTGATAGGTGGTGACATTAAATCTACGTGGGAAACAAGCAGATACCGGGACAGATTTCCAATTAATTAAACCTAGAAAATGGTTATGTAGGTATATTTCTCAGCCTGATATATAGCAACATTCAATCTGAATGATATAGGCCGATTAAACAGTGAAAAACCGTTATACTAATTTTTACAGAATTTCAAGTCAAAATAAGGAATTTACCCGAAAAAACAATGAAGCTAACTAATATTTGTGTGTGTGTTTAGGATGAACAGGGCGATGAAAGGCGAGCTCTCACACCAACCAAGTGCAAGAATCTCTTCCAGGTAATATATCAATTTATATCTTTCTGTTGGTTCCCTAGACATTTTGAGACACAACAGAAACTATTGGGCAGATGTCATTATGTTACATAATATTGTGTTTGTGTTAGATTCTTTTTTTCAGGGCCAGTTCCCTGAATTAGCCACTCCTTGTGTCTTATGTAGATGATACTGCATGGAATGTTGATGCCTGTATGATATGAGGTAACAATCTTCCTTGGTTGCAGTATCGCTCCCCTCGGAGGAGTCTCGAGTCACGGACCTCATCCCCTTACTCCTTGTCTCCCGTCGGAAACAAAAGTCAGAAGCTGCTGAGGTCACCTCGTAAGGTAAGTAACTAATGAAGAGGAAGATGATTGTGTCTCCCTGCCACATGAAATAAGAATAATGGTTTAGTACATGCATGCATACATACATGTAGACATTTTATCATTCTCATTACATTAAAGTCTAGGCTGTGTGGAGTATCTAGAACTATCTACTATTAATAGTAGGCATTCCCCAGCCCATTTGTCATTCTTTTTTGCAAATGATTCAGTTGTATTTCAACACAGCAACAAAGACGTCTCCTTGATACAGCCCTCAAACTAATAAAATATTGAAACATCATGTAACTGGTCTCCACCGCACCTTAAGTAGTCCTTCCAATGTGTTGTAGACATTTCAAAAAATACATACCACACAAACGTAGTAACCCTGGTCAGCTGATCTTTTCACCATTAGCAACCACGTGAATCCTAATCCATTCCTCTATTAACAATAAACACTTATGAAAATCTGTTTTGACATACTCGGAAGCATCTAGTACACATCACGCTGTGTTTGCAGGCCGTGCGCAAGATCTCCAAGATCCCATTCAAAGTGCTTGATGCGCCTGAGCTACAGGATGACTTCTACCTCAACCTCATTGACTGGTCCTCACAGAACGTGCTCAGTGTGGGCCTCGGCTCGTGCGTCTACCTGTGGAGTGCCTGCACCAGCCAGGTACACCAGTTCCTGTACTCTCCAAGCGGTTTATTCTTAACTTTGCATCTGTATGGTATTTTATGTAAAACTCCACCCCCCCAACTGATTTAGCCTATCACAAATCAGGTTCGTTGATGTTCTAATCTGTAGTGTGTGAGTAGTTTTAAGTATTACGTGCAGTCACTGAAAAAATTACTTTGATTGTTAGATCGAAAAACTTGTGAAAGTTTGCATAACCCTGTGTTGTTGTATATTAAAGGCACAGCAACTTTGCTGCAATTTTCCCAGTCATTTTTTTACCAGACCAAGTCAAAAATTATTTTTTTATTTATCTGATGACTTCACCAGAACTAAATAAAAAAAATTGCACAAACGAGCCGACATGTTGTAGTCGATCCTGGGTAGGTTTCAGTTTTGATGACACGAGACAAGTGCTAAATCACATTGAGGAAGACCCCTTAATGTCGTGTTTGTTTTGTTCTATTTAAAAAAAATTCACTGGCTTTTCTGGACATCTTCATTGTGGATTTTCTGTACATATTCTTTTTCTGTTTCTTTGAACTTACTGCATATATTGTTTCTGAAAACTAACTGCGGTTGTTTACTGATTACAGGTGACACGTCTATGTGATCTGTCATGTGACAATGACACTGTAACATCGGTGTCATGGTCAGAGAGGGTAAGTGTCAGTGTCACCCTTCATCAGTGTAAAAAAAATTGTACAATGTCGCCACTCGTTCATTGACATTGTTCACCTAATGTTTGTTAAGAATTGTAAATTCTAAGTAAGTTTGACAAACATGAGGAGTATATCATGCAAAACAGTGCTAGTTATGAAATAGATCAGTGCAGTGATCCTAGCATAGGCACACTAACATCCCTGAAGGATAGGCCCATTAGGCATTCTCCCTGGTGGCAGAGAATTGGGGTCCATGACCGACCGCATTATATCCAAATCCCTGTTATAACGGGGTGCGGAATATCGAGGTGCAACTGTATCAATAATAATATGTAACATTTAATTGTTTTTTTTTTAGAAAACACATTTCCTGCTGTTATTGCTTACAGGTCAACATGACAATCCCTCTTTCCGGCAACACATATTTGCCACAACAGGCAAGAAAGTGGTGTGAAGCTTGTCTCTAATGTGTTTTCTCTGGCTGCAGGGGGGTCTGGTGGCTGTGGGCACAGACAAAGGTTTTGTACAAATCTGGGACGTGGCAATGAACAAGAGAATCACAACCCTAGACGGACATTCTGCTAGAGTTGGTATGTGTTCCTGCTCGCACTTCAGAAGCAATTCTTGAAAGGGAATTGTCCTCAGGAAGTGACACATATCAGTGAAAGTAATGGGAAGCTATATGACAAATACTGGAATGGGATCTTTTGCAGTTTTGTCAAACAGGGACAGCAATATGCTCATGTCACTATGACATGCAGCAGTTTTCATAATTCATAGTATATGTTATTGTCTAATTAATATATATATACAAATTGCGTTCTTGAACATCGTAGTTCATGAACATTGTAGTTCATGAACATTATAGTTCATGTTTCAAAGAAATCTGTATAAAAGAATCAGGAATTGAAAGAAATGAATTTAGTCCAACAGTACTTATGAATCCAACTTAGTCATATTTATGAACTGTTATTCTTATTTGTTCTTGGCATTATCTATCTTCAATTTGATTTTAATTTTCTCTGTAGTGGATGCAGATGCATATGTTGCAGGTTGATTGCTGAGCAGAGTAAACACAGATAAGCCATGCTATGTTTGTCATGAGATTTGCTGTGGTCACTTTTGAAGCCGTTTTGTTGTGTGACAGGTGCCCTGGCTTGGAATGCTGATGTCTTGTCATCAGGAAGTCGTGACCGCCTGATCCTTCAGAAGGACATCAGGACGCCGACGCTTGTCCCCGAACGCAAGTTGACAGGTCACCGACAGGAGGTGAGTGTCACATGACATGTCAGACAGTAGGGTATGATAGGGTAAATAAAAATTGTTCATGTGTTAGTGTCCAATGTTAATAACAATGTGTTGTGAGACAGTACAGTCAGTCCAGCAGGATGGGGGTACTTTACATAGTCCAACTTCATCTGTTACATGGACAGATTTGTGATGAGAGTTACACTTTCATTGCATTGACTGAAATGGCACGTGTTATACCAGCATATAGAAACTGTAATGGTGCAATTTAGTAGTGAATAAGTGTATTATAATTTGGCAATTATTTGATAGTGGGTGGTATAGAAATTTAGCTGTGTGAATCTGGTGAAGAAAAAAAGTGACTGTTACTATTTGGTAACTGTATTAGTGTCTGGCACCACAATTTAGGGCAGTGTGCCTCTAGTGAACAAATTAGTGTGACTGTATTACCATTTGGTAGCTATATGACAGTTTAGCAGAGTGCCGTCTAAGTAATAAGTGTGACTATGGAACTGCGTGTGCGTGGTGAAATCTTCACTGTGAAGGCATGAGGTATCACCATGCTGTGAAGGCATGAGGTATCACCATGCTGTGAAGGCATGAGGTATCACCATGCTGTGAAGGCATGAGGTATCACCATGCTGTTCTTGTTGTCAGGTGTGTGGGCTGAAGTGGTCGCCGGATCACCAGCATCTGGCAAGTGGAGGCAACGACAACAAGCTGTTTGTGTGGAACGTCACAAGTAGCAGTCCCATTCAGACGTACACAGAACACCTGGCTGCAGTGAAGGCCATTGCGTGGTCACCACATCAACACGGCCTACTGGCCAGTGGGGGCGGCACCGCTGACCAGTGTATTCGCTTTTGGAACACGTTGACCGGTCAGCCCCTGCAGTGTGTGGACACAGGATCACAGGTGTGCAACCTGGCCTGGTCGAAACACTCCAACGAACTGGTGAGTACCGTCTCGTCACCCGAGTTGGTGCTGTGCAACAGCATCAACACAACATGTTCTGTTGTTGGGGCATGAATGTCATAATAGGACGGGTATTGTTTCAAAGTCAGTGAAGAACAAAAAATTAATGTTTACCAATCAGTCGAGCAATGTTGAGATGTTTTGTGGACATTACGTGACCCAGCTAGCTTTACAGTGTGCTGACTCCAGTTGTGTGAAATAAAAGTACATAAATTTGGGACAAACAGTAACACTATATTTTATTGCAGGTGAGTACACATGGTTACTCACAGAATCAGATCCTCGTATGGAAATACCCGTCATTACTACAGATTGCGAAGTTGACTGGCCACTCCTACAGAGTTCTCTACCTGGTGAGTCAGCTGGCAAGCATCTTAGTTTCTCTTCAATGATGGATACTCTATTTACAGCAAAGCAGTTATCATCATCATCCATGTGTTAACATTGATGCAGTTGGCTAAATGCAGCCTATATCATATAAGACATACGTAGGCATGTTTCATGTGTGAAATCTTTTTTTAAATGCATTGAAGAAAGTAAGATTTTTTTTTGTTTCTTTGACAAATTTAGAAACTGACTTCCTTGCTTTAAGCGTTTCATTCCCCTGCTCTTTAGTAAGGGTTGTTTTAAATTGTTGGGTGGTGTCTGTTTGCAGGCGATGTCTCCTGATGGAGAGGCGATAGTGACAGGAGCAGGAGACGAAACACTCCGCTTCTGGAATGTCTTCAGCAAGACGAGGTCAACGAAGGTACAGTGTTTTCCTTTATGTACCACTGTGGCAGTTTATTCTTAATTTTGCACCTATATGATATTTTAAAATATTTATTTAAACCCTTAAAAGACCCTGTTCCCCAGTAATTTGACCAGATACAGCAAAATGTGAGACCAAAGTGCTTAGGCATGATATCCAGTGTGTTCTCTAAACTATCCACCAGAGTGCACCTCCAGAATATACTGAAATTTGTTGCTATTTTGTGCTGGGTTTGGCAGCATTGAAGCGTCATGTGATTGGGGTTTCTTATGCACAAGTTAATTTCTTGTTTTTAAAGTCATGAAACATTACCAAAGAAGTTTTAGTCATGCCGAATGTTACTTATTATTTCAACTTCATTCTCTGAAGAAATGGGTAATTAATCTTAAAAACTGCTGAAACTACTGATTCAATCCAACCGTAGAATAGCTGTCCCAGTCACCTTAAGCGTTAATGCCTTGTTGAGCATTTTATTTCTTAGTTTTGTTTAATTAAAAACAATTTTGTCAGTTGTCATTGTGGGGTTTATGTACATTTTCACTGTGGATTGTACAAAGGTATGGGTATTTTCCATCGTGGGCCACGGTAGGGTTTGAGTCATGTATGATGTTTTATTATTTTCAATTATTTATGATGGCCGTTTTCTTTATTGCTTTGCATTGCAGGAATCGAAATCGGTCTTGAATATGTTCACAAGGATACGATAAGTGGATGCAACTCTTATGATTTGATGAACATTCACTGATGATGCTTCATTCTGCCATGGCTGACTTTATCCACTGACCTTGTGCGTAGAGTCGTCACTGCATGGATGGCCACAGACTGTGTAGATAACGTGTGCAAGCTGGAGACCGAAACGGCCCGGAAGAGGCCAATGAACTGTTTCTTTGCAGCACGACAGACTCCTATGGCATTGTAGTTGAGCTGGATTGTATAATATATAGCTTAGGTTCCATTATCATTATTAGTTCCGGAGCTTTCGGTACAGCCTATATTTGCTCATGCATGGCGTCCTATTCAACAGATCTGGTTCGCTTTGTGAAGCGTAGAGTTTGCTGGCTGGGATAACCATTGTGTATACAGCTAAAAGCTAGCTTGTCAAGTCAATGTTTCTCCCAAGGATTTTTATGTGCGCATTTGTAAACCATGCCAGTTTATATGTGTGTATATTAATGTGAACAGTGTTGTTAATTGTGTGTGTGTGCTGGCGTGATATTGTTTTGTTTTCGGAGTAATGATAATTTGGTAATCCGTTATGTTGTACTGTAATAATTATATATCTATATATTATGTCTTATTGTCTGTTAGTAAATCCAATCATTGAGGAGGGATCGGCAGTAAGACTGGGTCAAACGCCCGAGTAAAGTAATTGGCGTTTTTTACTGCTAATTTCTTCTGTTAACACTACTTTTATTTAAAACGATGGTTTTGTTTTCTCCCGTTATATATTATTATGATATAAATATTTTGAGAATAAGACATTCTTTTTGGTTGTGTCATTGACATGGAAACGCTGCTGGGCATTGTAACTAAGCAAAAGTAATTTATGTTTTTCAATCAATGAAACTGTACAGAAATTCATTCAATGTTGCTTTGGTGTAGCTCAGGGAACGTGAGCTTTTGTAATTTAACAAAACATCTGATTCCTCGGCTCCAGATAGCTTTTATTTGACTATGAAGGTAAAATAAGTTATTAATAAAAAGGTAAAGGAAGAAGAATACTGTGGATCGTTTGTGTGGTTGTTTGCAGTAATAGCGGGGTAGTGGTTAAATCACTTGCGTCGGGGGGGGGGGGAGGGGGGGGGGTCAGAACTTGTGTTGTTTTCATAGTTCACATTACCTCAGCTCAGTCCTCTGTAATAACGAGGAACTATCTTGTGTGGGGGTGGGACAATATGTTAATCAACAGCTTTCTCAGGAAAGTAAATGTTTGTGCCATAGAATTATCACCTGCTTTATTAGCCAAGAATGGTTAGTCTAATATTACATTTATTTGTCATTGTGACCAGCCGTTATGTCTTGCTGAAATACTGATGACTGGTTTACTTGCAGTCTCTGGAATATACAGTTGTACTTTGAAGTTATGCATACTTTCTGTTAGGAACACCTACATATACTTTGGATGAAATTAGTGTGTGTAATTGCTGTGTAATAATATCACGTAAAAGAGTTTGCAGGCACATCCGTGTGTCAGTTGGGTGTCTTCATAATATTTATGTGTATACAGTATTATAAAAAATAAAATCCATGTGTCACATCTTGTGTTTACAAAAACGTGAGGAACAGACACATACTTAGTATTCAAGGTATCCTTACTATATTCGAGCTAGCGTATGTATATTCATTAGGCTACTAGACGCTTTCGACCTCCTCGGGCGCCAAACTTTCACGGCTTCATCATGAATGGTAGATTGTCCGTAACGCTATGCGTGTTTTCTACGACAAGTAAACCTGCATAGTTACAACGACGTAACAAGTCATAAACAACAATGATGTTGCCCGGCCAACGATTTCGCATTATGCAAGACGCGTTAGAAAGTTATTGGTAGACAACAGCATTCCGTGATGTTTATACATTTAAAATGTTTCTTGTCAATGATCCATACACTAGACAGCATTATACCTTATACGACAACTTCTACGTATACGGGTAACATTTGTCCTCGTAAGACACACTTGACATACATTCCATCCTCCTTACACACCCTGTCCATCTCAAACATTGCTCTTCTGATTGTTCGCTCAATTATCTCAGTGACGTTTGTCTTCTCACTTCTGTTGAAGACATATTTATTCGAAATTGCATTTCCACCGGTCGGTCCCTCGCTCTGTCACTGGTGACGACTTGCGCGACCCTGTTCATTTCCACCGGTCGGTCCCTCGTTCTGTCACTGGTGACGACTTGCGCGACCCTGTTCATTTCCACCGGTCGGTCCCTCGTTCTGTCACTGGTGACGACTTGCGCGACCCTGTTCATTTCCACCGGTCGGTCCCTCGCTCTGTCACTGGTGACGACTTGCGCGACCCTGTTCATGAATTTCAATGATGGTTGCGCTGAGCTCGGATTCTTGAGGATTGAAACACTACATAAGTTGATTATTATTACGTTGATTTTGGGTTGACAGTTCACACGGTAAGCGTACATACCAAGCCATTTAACACACGTGTTTATTTGATCTTGTCCTGTTTTCCTAGCCACAAGTTCGTTAATTCGATCGTATCCTCTTGGGAGGTAGTTAGCAGAATTCACGGGCGCTTCTGCAGTGACTCGTGAGAGATGGAGTCCACATCAGGTGTGGGATCTTTTACTCCCCTAGCATAAACATCAGGTAGAAGGGACCAACGACTTTTAGTATTTCGAAACGGCAGTAGGTGGCTTCGAACCCGGGTCATCTCGACCGAAAGTCTGACGCTAGACCACCGCGCCACACACTCTACCACCTAGACACCCCGCGCCACACACTCTACCACCTAGACACCCCGCGCCACACACTCTACCACCTAGACCACCGCGCAACACACTCTACCACCTAGACACCCCGCGCCACACACTCTACCACCTAGACCACAGCGCCACACACTCTACCACCTAGACCACCGCGCCACACACTCTACCACCTAGACACCCCGCGCCACACACTCTACCACCTAGACCACAGCGCCACACACTCTACCACCTAGACCACAGCGCCACACACTACCACCTAGACCACCGCGCCACACACTCTACCACCTAGACACCCCGCGCCACACAGGAAGCAAGTGAAACAACTAAAGCGTGGAATACCTTTAGTTCTGTTTTTATGGAAATGTATGTTGTTTCAAAGCGGCTTAAGACATAATATGTGCAGCTCGTGCTAATACCAGCTCGTGCTAATACCAATCTACGTCTTGTGTCTTATTCAAATCCGCTCTCTTTTTTATGTTAATTTCGAACAAACTTCACTGCCTGTGTGAATTCATCTTCCAAATGTAGTCCTCCCTCCTCCGTCTCTTTCCTTGTTGCCTTCCTCCATTTCGTCTTTGGTACACTAAGATTTAACCCACATCTTACAGCGTCATTACTCATCCTTCTCAACACGGCAGCTATGATGCTGACCGACACACTTAGCTAACGTTGACTCCTGCCTCTGACACGCTTTCAGTTTCAACTCCCTTCAGGGTGTAATCAAACAGAGGCTGACTCGAGTTGGACTCGAATAGCACGTTTTGACCTTACATGACTTGGAATTCAGATAGATGACTCGAGACTTGACTTGGATTTGGGGTTCATTGACTTGTTACTTGACTTCCAGTTTGCAGCTATCACTATTTCATCACCATGATAATGACTGTAATTTATAGATAATTTATATTACGTCTAAATATGCATTTTATGTGTATCATAATAATCGTAATAAATAATATGGTTAATAAATTGATATGTTTATCATTGATATTTCACTAGATATGGAGTGCAATCGTCTTGACTTGTGACTCGAACGGTGAACACTAGTGACTTGACTTGACTTGGAATTCAGAGAGATGACTCGAGACATGACTTGGACTTAGAGGTCATTAACTTGAGACTTGACTTGTGGCTTGACTTGACTTGCCAGTTTGTGATTTGCCAACCAGTCTGGATATGAATCAACGTTTGCGCTGTATTTATTATAAACGATTCTGAGCAGATATTTTAAACTTTTTTATATATTTTTATTCTCATACAAGCTCATTATCATTTGTTTGATCTGAAATTTCATAGCATTTCACAGCATTCCACAGCCGTTCACACCACTCCACCATTCCTAACTCATTACCCGTATATCTCTGCAAGCAAGCTGTCGTCGTCCAGGACTTCTTCTACTATTGCACGAGCGAGGGCCTCAAATGTGTTTGCTATTGCGACTGTGGCATTTTGTTGGATAACTCTGTCCAACCTGACCGTTAGTATGTCATATTACTTGGTTGTCTCTGTTGGTATTTTATGGGCTTGACGATAACAAGACAATGGCAAAATGCCACATTTCTAGACATTTTGTATCAGTCAAACCTACTACACTGGGATGCAGTTTTAACTCACTAATAAATTCCCTGTGTGGTTTTATATTTCTTTATATAAAATAAGAAATGGCATTGCTTCAGGATCAAATAAATTATAGCTGCGTAATCAACTGTGGCAGCCACGTGAAAATAGACGTAAATTGAAGCCGTATTTACATTATGTGCAGTGCAAGTGAGAACAACAAAAAGGACTATCTACACAAAATAGTTCACGCATTGGCTGTTAATTTCAACATACTCCGTTGACGTTATAAAAAAATCTACTTGTTGTATGGAAGTATACACTAATCACTGTGTGGCAGTGTGTCTTTATAGAACAGGAAACGTTTTAAATGAAGCAGGACGCCTGTGCACGACCATTGCAACACACAACAAAGAAAATAAAGACAGGTCCATCGCATAGCCAATGTGAACTACATAACACAATATATGTAATACGGTTCTTACATTAACAATGACCATGTATTCGTCAATTGTGCGGACAGGATATCATATAATGACGCCGACGATTTGACATGTATTCTTATTTATTTAAAGACACAATCAACGCATTAATACGAAGTATGTTTACTTAAGTAGACGCGATGCCCCAATCACGTCACGTGGGCTTGAATTGCAATACGACGTCACTTCCGTTGTAATTGCGTGGTAAGGTATCACGGAGGATCCCGAAATAAATCGCCGAAACGCACCGCTTCGTATAAGCTCTGCTTGTGCTAACATATTATAATAATATGATCCAGTTTTGTATAGCATGTAGAAAAACGGGCGTTGAGCAATATTTGACGATAACAACTGAATCACGCGAACGGCGGAAACAACGCGTTGTTACGGCTCGAATGAAAAGTACCGTTGTGATGTCATATAAATAGTATCGATTCCATTTGCAGCACTTATCTAATAAGATATTGTATCCCGTGTGGTAGATTTGTTGAATGGAACATGGCCGGTTTACACGAGTGATTTGTGCCCCAGTTGGCCGGGCGACACCGCGTCGCATGACAATGCGCAGCTAAATGATATGTGCGTCTAGACGAGCGACAGGTACAGACAGTGCGAACTAGATTTCCACTTCGATGAACAGTCTCGACGTGTTCGACCAAATTGGGACCAACCCCAATTCGACCGACATAAATTGGTCTCGCTAATTAATCTGGCGAGGGTGTTTATACGACCGAATGTTGCATCGCGATATCACGCGACCCCGTGTCTGCCGACCAATTATAAAATTAATCGCACGTGTAAACCGGCCTTTGATGTATTGGAAATATTTAATTTATGTTCGCATTTTCATATAAATTATAGCTAGAAGTAAACCAGCCTGAATGTTGGCGAACATAATTCTGCCTCCTTCACTATTTCCATTTCTCTGTTTCTTGACGAATGCATCGCTGTCCCGCGACAAGTCTGGGAACCAGACTAATACTTCAGCCAGCTGACAATATCAACAGTGCACGTATTTTAAAATAATGTTTACTTAATATTCAGTCCAACGTGAGAGCATCATTGTCAATTTAGCACCCCTGTTTTGTGACGACCAAACAGCCTTGTTAGAGACTGTATTCGTCGGCACTACTGTCTGCACAGTAGCTTGTTTCCGGGCAGCTCGACCGCGCGGGAGAACCGGTGTCGTCTGCTTGCTTGCACGTGACGATGTTGGCGCCATGTCTGGCCGTCTCTTCGCCGTCGTGATTTCGTTGATAGTCGATCACATTTGTCAGTAGCTCGATGTACTGTAGGAATGGAAATTAACAAGTCATTAACAAGAGAAATAGAACATGTTGTGACTCTACGAAATTTGTCTGCGACAATAATTACAACATGTCATTGTTAAATCAATGAATTCCTTGCACCAAACTTTCAACAAAATAAATAGAAGACTAAGTCATGCAGCCAACCGTTTCTATTAAGAACCATTTAGAGGATATTTTGTTTCATATGGAATTTGTCGAAGCCTTACTTCGACACATTTTATGATAGGAGTGTAAGACCAAAATCAATGTTCAAACAGTATTGGTAAATATTGCAATAAATCCACGGAAATAGTTCATAAATGATTTTAAATTATCATGTTTTTAAAGATTGTTTCCGATTCAACATTAAAGCAGTTAATATGCTCATAAAAGCGAATACCCCCGATCTGAAAAACCGTCTTCCGTGAATTGCTGCCAGCCCTATAGTTGCCTACTAACATTCCCGAAACAATTAATTTTCCAGTCATTGTTCATCACCCTGTACTCATTCTTACGGGTGTATCAACAACGGTTAAACGAAATTATACAGTAGCAAACACTCTACCACTGTGCTACAGCCCTGAGCAATTTGCACACATCATTGATCTTATTTGGCAATGTTGCTACGATTTGTGTTGACATCAGGCCGAAATGGCATCCCTACCTTGATGGCGAGCCGCAGTATCTCGTGTTTGCTCAGTTTCCGGTCGGGCGGATGAGTTGGAACCAATCTCCGCAAATGTACGAAGGCGCTGTTGACGTTCTGCTGCCGCCACCGCTCGCGACTGTTCGTGAACATCCGCCGCACTACTTTCTTGACGGGCGATCCGTCCGATTTCCGGTCACCGGAAGTGACGTATTCACACGACCCGCGATCGACCAGTGGCGTCGCGGCGACCGAGGTGTCGAACGAACATGACGATGCGCTTCCGCCATTTTTCCAACACTCGCTCGTCTGGCAGTTCTCGATGTTGGCTCCTGCCCGCTTCAGGAAGTTGCTGTTTTCGTCGCGAACGCCGTATTTGCGTTTCAATATCCCGTTGCGGAACGTACTTTCGCCGCGTTCTGTCGCGGCGTTGAAGGTGTCACCGTCGCAACTCTCATCATCTGTGTACAGGATGAGATCGTTGGCCTCCGAGTCGTCGCCGGAAGTGTAGTCGGAGAGGTTCGTTTGGTCCCGTGGTTCCGACTGCGCCATTATGGTGCTCGTGGCGACGGTAATAACCACTTTCGTTGTTCGGCCAACTAGTCGCTTGGTGCAGAGACAGAGCTCTGCAAGTGAAGTTGACCATTCAGGAACAACATAAGTTGAGAACGTGCGTTCTGACAAACGGAACAATAATTATATTTATAAATACCTTATTTAAAAGTCATATTTTTGTGATGTTTTACGTAACACTGAACACATGTGGCATGTGCAAATAAACCGTTAAATAGAACAGCCGTATTTAAAAGCTCACGAGTCATAGGCATATTGGTGGGCACTTGCTTCCCTGTTGTCGTCTTGTCTACACTAACCATGCATCGTGTAGGTGACGGGTAAAGCTTTCTTGTCCTCTTCGTGCCATATTCTTTACATGCATAATAACGATTATGCCTCTGTAGGCGAGACTGTACTCTTGTGAACGATTCTTCTATTTCACAAATAATTCGGTAAGTGATAACGCGTCCGTTTCAGGAGAGGCAGATCAAAGTACGCTGGGAAGTGAAACGATAACCCCTTGACACCAACCGGAGGCCCTCAAATAGGCCCTGCACCGTCCTGCTTCATGCACGTCCGCGGCTCTCGAAACAACGTTATGTGACGCGACTGTCGACTCTTTCGATATGCGTCAAACCTAGTCTGACACACCAGATTGGGTTCTGTTTATCTTCCATTCTGCATGGAATCGGGAATCATTAATTTACTGTTGTAATAATTATAGTATGTGTGTATTGTGTGTGTAATCAAAAACGCCTACACTAAATGTAAAATATTGCGTCTGTAGGATGTATTAATGAAACTTTCCATACACCGAGATAATTGCGTTGAATGTCAACCATTTCAAGGTGATACGCGTTAACGAATATCTCCTAAAACCTAAACATTTGTCTTGGACACAATATCTCGTAATTAGTTAATAGTTAATATTGATTCGGGAATCAAAAGGTTTTAAGTTGTCCACGTTCATCGCATCATACATGGTTATATCCGTTCATTCGTTTTTGTATAAGAAACAATAATTATTCTAAATTATGCTGATAATTTTTAGGGTGACAAAGTATGTTCACCAGATGTTTCTAACATTGGCGTCGTTGCTGGACTGGCAGACGATGTGGCTGTGACGTACTATCGGTCATTCTGTCTAGTAGCCTCAGGGCGAGTGACGGTGGATCAAACTGACAATAATTGCTGCCGGTCATTATGTACAGATAATTGAGATATATATCGTCGATTACAATTCACACAACGAGTTATTATTGGCTGGAGATAAATAGGGTAGCCTGGGGAAAAACGTCCCAAAATATATAACTCTGAACGTCCCAAAATCTGGTGCAAAATGAAGCTAACATATATCGGATACCCACCCCGAAAGCTCAGCAACACGAGACAGACGTAATTAAAGCAGTGTTTTTTAACTTTTATATGAACTATTAAACGCGCTGCTGTAATATTTTGGCAATAGTAAATTGTAAAGATATGAATCATAAACTTAATTGGTGAAATAATAATTTTATTAATCAGTTGACAGGTTAAACAATACAAAATGGGCAATATTATGTTGTGTTTTGTATACACCGTGTTAAGACACAAATAGTGCACGTGTTCCTATGTATTATCCTGCAAGCACATGGGTAGTCATAATGTAAAACAGTTATTACACATGGGTGGTCATAATGTAAAAAATGTATTACACATGACCAATTATGTTTAATACATTTAATATAATATGAACGTTGCACAATTTACGTTCTGCTACCCTGTAGGCTGTAATTATGATCAGATATGACTAAGTCAATATTATATTATGTATGTATTGCAAGGTGTATATTATATGTTAACTGCAATTTAAATTTAACAAATATAATAGCCTCTTATATTGCATTCGTACCATTTGCATGTATTCATTTTATGTGTAGGCAGTGGTTCGTTGGTACAAGCGAAAACCACGGGGAGGGAACTATTGACCGTCTTGCCCCAGGCAGAGGGCCGTCTTGTCCCAGGCAGAGGGCCGTCTTGTCCCAGACAGAGGGCCGTCTTGTCCCAGGCAGAGGGCCGTCTTGTCCCAGCCAGAGGACCGTCTTGCCCCAGGCAGAGGGCCGTCTTGTCCCAGGCAGAGGGCCGTCTTGTCCCAGGCAGAGGGCCGTCTTGTCCCAGGCAGAGGGCCGTCTTGCCCCAGGCAGAGGGCCGTCTTGCCCCAGGCAGAGGGCCGTCTTGCCCCAGGCAGAGGGCCGTCTTGTCCCAGACAGAGGGCCGTCTTGTCCCAGGCAGAGGGCCGTCTTGCCCCAGGCAGAGGGCCGTCTTGTCCCAGGCAGAGGGCCGTCTTGTCCCAGGCAGAGGGCCGTCTTGCCCCAGGCAGAGGGCCGTCTTGTCCCAGGCAGAGGGCCGTCTTGTCCCAGGCAGAGGGCCGTCTTGCCCCAGGCAGAGGGCCGTCTTGTCCCAGGCAGAGGGCCGTCTTGCCCCAGGCAGAGGGCCGTCTTGTCCCAGGCAGAGGGCCGTCTTGTCCCAGGCAGAGGGCCGTCTTGCCCCAGGCAGAGGGCCGTCTTGTCCCAGGCAGAGGGCCGTCTTGCCCCAGGCAGAGGGCCGTCTTGCCCCAGGGATGGGGTTATATGTTTTTTGGGTACTCTTGCTATTTTTTTACAAATGCAACTCATCTAGGTTGTCAATTTGCTGAAAATTATTTTTCAATGGGCAACACACATATGTTTACAACATGAGCACATTAAAGACATGTTAACGTTGTTTATTGGAGTACAATTTGAAGGTTTTCCATAGGGGGGCCTACAGGTTTCTAAATATCTACAATCCAAATTGTTCAGTAATTGTTCTTAGGCAAATTGCTCATTAAATCAAACTGCACGTTTCACAATGCCATTGTTTAACGATAAAAATAATGTACGCAAATGTACGCAAAAGTATACCTATCCGTTTTGTGTCTATGAATCTATGCTGTATGATATACTGTACACATTGTATAAGATATTTGCCATACAAACTGGACGGTGGTGTTTCTCGTGCTATTCTTTGCCATTAAACAAAATGAAAGTCCTGTTTTGGAACCTTATCCGACGAATGAAAAGTTACGATGCTTGCCTACATAAAACTAACAATCACCATGCCAGATTTAATTAACCCTATACGCTACATTATTTTATCAAAACAACTTAATATTTCGTGTACAATTATATGACGTGCGTTTATTCTATGATGATTATTGATATTCAATGAAAAATGTTATACAAAAATATAGCCACATTATATTTGTCTAAGTAATACATCCGTAACTGATTAATTGCGCTAATTTAGCATTATAATAATTAGTTGTTTAGCTTAACGTAACTTGTACCCTGCCATTTCCCAACTTTGATATATATATATATATATATATATATATATATATATATATATATATATATATATATATATATATACAACAATATAAAAAAGCAATTAATATATATATATATATATATATACATATATATATATATATATATATATATACATATATATATATATATATACATATTTATATATATATATATATATATATATATATATATATATATACAACAATATAAAAAGCAAGTAATAAGATCTCGAAGAACAAACTAATTAAAAGATAACATAAAGTATATATGGAGTCCAACAATGCAAAAGCTGTCCGGACTGTGCTACAAGGAAACCATGTCACAAATTACTCGGACGGAGTGTATATATATATATATATATATACATATATATATACACACACACATATATACATACATACATACATACATACATACATATGTATATATATATATATATATATATATATATATATATATATATATATATATATATATATATATATATATATATATATATATATATATATATATATATATATATATATATATATATATATATATATATATATATATGAAAAGGAGACCTTTAAGAATGTACTCACCTGTTCCGTTTACTGTGTGTGATCCACTTTCACTTTCCGTAAGGAACAATTCGTGGCGCTAGTTCTCGGTGGATAGTTCGTGCGTCCAGCTTGCTCTACATCTCACATATGCGCACGCCAGGAAACCCAATGACAGTGATTTCAGGGAAGCATTATTGTACCGGTGATTGTCATTCCTCACACGTGACCAGCCCCTCCAACCGCGCGCGCAAGGATATGCGTAACTCGATTATGCTGCATTAACTTTCAGCGCCTAATTGCCTAGCTCTGAATTCGATGCTCTGAGCGGTAATAAATGACGACTGCGCGACAGGAAATAAACTCATTAGTCTGTTGAAAAGGGGCGGTAGATATGAATGACGGATGTCGCTACGTAATTGGGCCACGGGCAATTGAGATCCGGATGTGGACATTGTGAACTTTTTGGTTTCGTTGAAAATACAAGCATTGCAAGCATTAACCATAACTCATGACACAGTTCGGTCGATTTAATTATTATTGTTCGCTGTCAGTGAGGTTTCGTGAGAGGCTGCATGATAAATTGGTATCACTCGAATTTATTCACGTTTATTCAAAGATCCACTAGTAGTTGTACGCATGTCCTGATTTCTTTGCCGGTGACCACGGAATACATTCGCTTTCTGCAATGGTTTCAAACCATTTTTGCTATCCCAAACGCTACTTACTGCATTGTTGATTTATTCATAGTTTCTCTGAAGTCGTCGGGCGATACTGACTCACTTACGCGTGCTCAGTTTTATTAGCTCATAACTGACATGTCTTTCTTAATGTCGTAAAATGTATGGGGCTGTGCTGCACTGGTTGCCCCTCGTTTTTGCATAACATTTGTTGTTTGTTTGTTTGTTTTTTCAGCTTTTATGCAGCTGTCGATTTTGAATTCAATAATATTATGTATGCAGTGAGCATGGTTTCGATTTTACATTAACAATATTTGCCCCATTCACGACAATAAACGTGTTGTCAATACTAATCGAAAAACCGACTGCTTATTGGACAAAATCCATGATCCATCTTTCTCTGACCAAAAATATTCATGTATATTTATATCGTTAATTGTACAGTTAAATGTATGATTGGTGTTGTTAAACAACTCTGTTTCACAAATAAACAACTATACGAATGGAGCCTCGTGCATGCTATTACTCAACTATAAACTAGGCGATACATATGTTGCCTTTTAGGAGGGTATTCACTAAAAGGCCTGTGTTACGGTATGGCCGGTATATGAATATTGTATATAGCCAGATGCAGGAAACAAGCAAACGTTAGTATGGGTTAAGAGAACATATACTCGGTCGTATGGAAATGTCAGTACTAATGTGGATAATATAAGGTTCTCTTCTTGGTGATATTACCTGCCGAGTATCAGAGCCTAGGCGTTCACTTTATAAAGGAAATGAGTTCAGATGGCCACCATAGATGTATACGTCGAGTGTGTATTGCACACTGTGTAAATATCACCACTTCAAGAAACCGTCAAAATCCGTCTCTAATTAAGTGTCAACAGAATTTAGGCGCACCCGTTGACGCGTTATCAGCAATCCCCATTAGGGAGGGTCGTATTTCCCGGCGACGATGACGGCACTGCGGGAGGTTGGGTTCGGGGTGCCGAAGACAGAAGTTAATTAGCGGCAGGAAGGAGACCGCGCGATGCGGACGTCGGCCAATCGCAAGATGTAGACTCCACAACCTGCAGACCAACGCTGTAGACACGTCTTTACAGCGTGTACAATCACCTTCGTCGGTGTCAGCTGCTTCAAATTGCATGCTTAGTTGCGTTTTATTTATAGAAATAAAATTATGTTAAGATGTGTGTCAAATATTTGTATAATAAGACGAATCGTCCATGTTCGATTACACAAACAATACGTTGAAATTATAAAATATAAGTACAACATCTCATACAACAGCAGACTCGTGATAATGAAAGTTACTGGTTACCGTCTAAAACAATCTGCTTACTTATATGTGTAGATTTGTCATCATGTTTTTTAAGTTACGTCTGTCTTTGAAATCGACAGTAAGAATACTATTATTGTTTATTATACACTTTCAGACAAAAATTACATTCTGAAATGAAAAAGTCACTATTACTATTGTAGCTATTTCTTTTTAAGGTTAAAGGCGACCCGTTGTGCAGCGTGCTCATAAAACTATAACTTATTTTAATGCAGTGTGTCGCCCGTTAGCCCTCGAGGTCGCGGGGTCGGCTGGTGACTTAAGTTACTCCGCCACCGTATATCAAGGCTGACAAACCAGAACATCAGATAAAATAATATGCCAATCATCAGAACCAACAGACTCCGGTTCGTTTGTCCAATATATACACGGTCCAACGGATGTTAAATCGGTAATTTTAATATTCAGACGAACCACTGACTAGGTCGGAATAATTTGTCATATAGGCGACAGAGTAGAATAAAACAATAACTTATCGGTACATTTCTTTATTGCCAAGAGATATACATTGTATTGCTACAATGAGGTATTGTCGCGACGCAGAAGAGAGAGAGAGAGAGAGAGTGTGTGTGTGTGTGTGTGTGTGTGTGTGTGTGTGTGTGTGTGTGTGTGTGCGTGCGTGCGTGCGTGCGTGCGTGTGTGCGTGCGTGCAAAACATCCTGTCGCACACGACATTACCGGTAACGAACGAATCGTATATTATTAATAAATCTCTTAAATTTTAAAGTTTATGACGATAGACGGATAAACTAAGACTTCATTACGAACAATTCGCGTTGACACCTTAAGTGTAAACATTCAATGAGTGTTTTAATTACGAGCTCCACGGGACGTGAGTTGATCAGTTGACAGTGGCAGCTCTCTGACATCGTATACGAGTGTGTGGGTGTAGCGTGACCAGTAGGCCCATACACTAGCTACCCCGCTTACGTAAAACCGGCATCGCCAGGGTTCATCGGTTCGCTGAAGTTTGCTTTTGCCTGAAGTCACATGTAGTGCAGCTAGATTTTGTACAGGCGTCTGTGGTGATGGCGTCGTCGTCGTCGTCGTCGTCGTCGTCGTCGTCGTCGTCGTCGTCGTCGTCGTTGTTGTTGTTGTATGTGGTGGTGTTGGTGTTTGAGTTGTTGTTGTTGTTGTTGTTGTATGTGGTGGGGTTGGTGTTTGAGTTGTTGTTGTTGTATGTGGTGGTGTTTGTGTTGGAGGTGGTGGCGGCGACGTCAGCTACAATGTAGGTGGGTTCGTCACAATAATAATGTCACCGATGCAATTACTGTATTTGTTGAGCCTCCATCAGATCCACGTGTTTCGCAGAAAACAATGGAAATAAAAATTACCGCTTCAGCAAATCGTCGACAAAATGCGCTACATTTAACAAATCCGTCGTAAACGTTTCAACAATCATCCCCCGCACCATCGACCGCGGGCGAGCGCTGTATAAACGTCAACAACGTTACGCCTACCCAACAATCACCATTGTGTGTGTCTCGCCACGCCCCCTCTCGTACATCGCCACGCCCCCTCTCGTACATCGCCACGCCCTTTCTCGGACCAGGCCAGGCCCTCTACTAATGCAACGGCTGAAACGGACCAAGTCAATGTGCTTCGAATTAGAGTGGGCGTTAATGACGAGGCAGTGGTTCTTATGCTGAGTACTGTATTCTCCACGGTAAAATTATTAGAGCAGCAAATGGACAAGATATCACATAACATAATACTCGGGCACTCCTTATCTGAACGAATATTGGGGTTCTGGTTTAAGGAGTACGCCAGGGGTCAATAAACGTAAAAAATGTACGTGAATGAATAGATTACCGTGTCTAAAATAACAGTTTCAAATAAAGTGTATCAATGTGCAGGCTAAGCAGTTACATTTTAGGAAATATTTTCGTGGAAAATTCAATTGGTCATTGTTTGACAATTGCCGCATGTTTTACTTACACCAGATCGAGGCATCACGGTATCGCGTCCGTCCTGGTAATTTGTGACATGGTTTCCAAGTAGCACGGTCCAGACAGCTTTTGCATTATTGGTTGCAGTATTTGACTCCATATGTACTTTATATTATTCTTTTAATTAGGTGGTTCTTCGAGGTCTTGTTAATTAGCTTCTTCTGTTTTTTATATTGTTGTTGTTTGAAATATAACTTCTGCAGCTCATACATTCTCACAGTACTGTAATGCTGTGCTATCGTTATGCAACAAATATAGTTACAATTTCTTTTTGCTAAATTATTTATGGAAGGAAATCATTGTATTCACAATTTACTTTATACGAGACTATATATAAGTTTGAATAAAAGGGCTTAAAAGCATGTATAATTGTGAATAAAATGTATAACAGAAAGTTCTCTCCTTACCGCATATGTGCACAGACATACTAGGAAGACATATAAGTGACGATATGTGATCAACGAATCCTCCACTGCTCCGGTAATATCGACCTGTACAGCTGAGAATATTAAAGGTTCTTCTTCAATTCAATTGTTTCTCTCGTCTCACGTCAGACTCATTTTGCGAGAAATCTTCAAATCGAACACATTTATTATCGACTACGACATGCCAGCTCGTTTGTACAAATTTATACTCCAGTTTCCGTGAAATCACCGGAGAAACTAGATCCGGTCAAAACTCGGCGAAGAGCTTACTATGACATATAAGGCTATTCACAGTTTCGCAACTTACCCAATCAAAGTAAATGACTTGAGTGATTTGATAAGATGAGTAGGCAGCGCTCTCTTTTGTTAAACCAACTGTACATGTTGCCTGAACCATTCACTACACAACATCTACGAATCTGATTCACGACAGTCTACAGAGTCTACATGCTATAGGCTGTAGTCATAGATATATAGTACTAATAAATACTTATTTGTATCTATGGCTGTAGTCTAGCGTTGGCAGTACATGCAATCTTTCTATAATATTTCGAGGTCCTTTCGAAGAGAAAAGCGTGGACCTTTGTGATAATCACCTGTTTTCTGTCACCCTCTAACAGCAGACGAATCACCACGTGTTTTGTCACGGTCCAACGCGCACTCGACAAAAATACTACTAATGTTTTGTAATGCGTGGACGTCTCGGATGAATCACTCGTTGGCTGTGACTGATAAACGACTCATCAGATCAATCATCGACTTGTCTCCGCCTCACACCGGCTGAAGAACCTGACCACGCAGCTTCCGCTTGACATCAGATTCGCGTCGGTCGCCCATGAATTGTATCGCTGTTTTAATAAAAAGAAAACGAACTGTCCAAAGTAAATGAGGCGTTCAGCCATTGATCATTGAACCAAAAAACATATATGACACTATACTGTATTAATTAACATAATCATTAGATAATTTGTTCCATTCATGTGTCGTCCGCTGTGAGAATGGGTATTTTTTCATATCCAATCTACACTGTCACATTAACGCTACTTTCTGTCCTTTAGTTCTACTACCTCCTTTAAGCTATACGGGTGTGAACACAATTTAAAGAAATATGGCGTGCGATAGCCTATCTCTCGCTTTTATTAGTCTCAGGTATATAAATTAGTATAATTACTTCTTCTTGTCATTACAACAAACATCATAAGTTCGCAAAAAAAGTTCATTTCAACGAAAGCTAATTACTTATCGAGGTAACCAATAGCATAAAATGAAAGCTTCTTGTAGTGAGCTTGTTATGTCCGCAAAACCCTTGAATTGTACACGACAAAACGCATTAAGGTAATAAACACAAGCTGTTACGCTGCGAAACATTACGTCATAGAATAGGCGCAAGCACCGCATAGCCACTGTTATCCTTTTCCCCCAATTACGGTTCGGCCGCACCAAAAATAATGTTATAGTTTCTCCGATGATTTCATCAAAGCTAAATAACAAACTTCCGCAAACGAGCTAACATGTCGCAGTCAATACTAGACAAGTTCGATTCTTTGTGACAGGAGTCTGAACCGAGAAGAGAAAAACTATAGTGCGGTGGCAGTTTTAATAGATTTAGACCTACGCGCGCGTGATTTCGACGAACTTAACCATGAGCTTTGTGGCTAACTACATCGATCTCTTGGCAACATGTATCTACAGCGGCTGCACAAAACATTGTCACAGCGGGGAAATAATCACCGGTGTTTGCCCACGAGACCGGGCGTGACTTTAAAACTGCGATGGTGTGAACCGGCCGGATGGCGCGTTGACGGCGCGTGTTGCGGACGAGCTGGAGACGCGTGAATGGGCGGCGGCGCGTGTACGCAGTGACCTTCGACGACCGAGAGCATTGATGGACTTGGCGGGAGGTCTGGCTGACACCTGCAAACAACAGCACGGCGGCTCGGCACGGCTCACAGCCAAGCCGACATTTGTCATCGCCTCGTGCGGTGGATCTGTCCTAGTCAGGATTTGTTCGCTATTGAAAAAACAGCGACAAGAACAAATTGTAGGTGTTTGTTCGGCAGACAACAGGGAAGTTGTTGTGGTGTAATATGGTGTATCATGATAGGCAGTCGCCTTGTTTTGGTTGCTATTTTAACTATGTGTTTTAGCGGCACCAAATAAGTCACTAGTTGTACTTAATTTAAACATGTGACCAAAAGGACACGAGCATTCCGGTAGGATTCCTCAAGTTTTCTGCCCATGTTGAATTTAACGAATGGTTTTGAAGAATGTCTACGCATAATGGATTTTTAACCATCGATACAAATACAATTGTATTGTTGTATCGCTTGAAATTTAATGTAAATATGTTAACGAATTTAAAAGTTAAACTTATGCAGAACAATGAATCTAATCTTCAGCCATGTGCATGTAATTATAACGTAAATTTCGTTCATTTTACATTTTGCTCGATTAATTTACTTCCGAGAAACATATAGGCATAAAAAGTATTAACAGCATAAACTATATCTACTTGCCGTATTAATCTAAGACTTTACTAATAAATTAAACTTTTCTGAAACATCAACATTACAAAACAACCCGAAAATAATTATATTTTCAAAGAACTTGTATTGGCACTATGTTTAGAAGTTGATATCTCCTCTTAGGGATTTTCACACAAAACACCACAAACCTGTACATTATAGTGTGTTAGTATTTGCAATGTATGCACAAATCATATGACATAAATATGTAAAAAAAAGTGTTTATACGGAAGTCCTTATATTTACAGTTGTAGTATTGTTTAATAATAATTAATGTGTAATGATTTTTTTCTTCTCACATTTACACCTGTTCCTTTTAAAGATATGTTATGTAAAGAAAGTGGAGTAAATACGTGGAAGTTAAGTAAATACGTGGAAGTTAAGTAAATACGTGGAAGTTAAGTAAATACGTGGAAGTTAAGTAAATACGTGGAAGTTAAGATTGTCGTCGACGTTGCCACAGGCGGATGAAGTGGTACTGGGGCCCTGGTTAAGTTGGGATTGTGAGGCCCTCCCCCCGCGGTGGTCATGTTTAATGCATTTTAAATGACAATTATTATTATTACCATCTTTTCCGGACTCAAGATCCATAGATATATACACATTAAACAAATAGTAACGTTCCATTTAAGAAACAGCAGTTAGAAAACAAATTATATTGTGCATGCTTAGATATGAAATCACAACTTTACATTCTTCCTTATTTAAGACAACGTTATTGTTACAATCTTTCATTACCACCAATTCACAAATCATGTTTGCGTAGTCATAGTATAAAACATTTACATTGATATTCCATATTACTTTACATGCATACTTAATGGCGCTCATATGCATATACAATACAACACAATTACATCCTGACCCATAGTGGACCTATAAGCAAATATCATTGTATTTGCTATACAATTAACAACCATGTTGTCTGACAAGGCTACTGTTCTGTAAAACTTTATAAACCTAAAGACCAAAGCAACGTCTAAATGTGCACCTTCAGCAATTAATGGTATTAAATCTGTGTGCGAACCCTATGGTAGCTTTCATACCTTGCGCAAAGCATTACGCCACTGTATGCACATCTTGTTAACACTGTCATGCCACAGTGGCCATAGTTAAGGTTCGTACAATCCGCAACAATACTGATGAAATAATTTGTTTTTGACGACAGTTTGAAGTGAACCAAACTCAAACATCAATCTATTTACACTACAATTACATTTCTTGATACCACCAAACACCATTTCATACTTATTGGTTGTGCTAAGCACATTTCCCAGATGTATAGTTTTCTCACATGTAGAAACATCTGTACCATTTATTTCACAATGCGGATCAGCATCCTTCTTGTTGTACACCAATGTTTTGCTTTTTGACCCATTAAGCAACACATCATGTAGTTTGGCATATTTTTCACACACCTCAATAATTTTTCGCAACCCAGAACTAGTAGGACACAGTAGTATAATGTCATCTGCATATCCTGCAGCTCCGCAGAAATATTGCCTAATAAAACAGCCAATACCAAGGTTTTTAAGTAATTCCAACAGCCCATCCACGTACACTCCAAATAGAAGTGGAGACATAACACCTCCTTGGCGAACCCCATTCTTCACACTGAATTGGTTTGATATTACGTCATTCCATCTAACCTGTAGTTTCTGGTTTGTATACATGTGGAGTAAACGTCTTACAACTAATAGGCACACACAGTTGTCAATTAGTTTTTGAAACAGCAAACAATAATTCATTCTATCGAATGCCTTAGAAGCACCAAGTAATAAAACATGTACAGTACTGCCATTATTTACGTAACATGAAATGGTTTCTTTTACCGTAAATGTACACATTGTTGTAGACAAGCCATCTTTAAGCCAACATTGCAAATCTGATGTATAAAAAACTCCAGTTTGTTGTTTGATTATATTGGCATCATAAAACTTGCATATGATGCTACCTGAGGTCAGTAACTCAATTGGGGATACACCATGAATAAGCATGCCATTGTAGAGCAAGGTTAATGCTTTAAACAGGTTTTCAGTATCTTGTATAATAATGGTTAGAAAATATGCCATTTTCTTCATTTTTACCATGTTTCATGCAATTTACACAAGATCATCAATATCAATACCATGCTGCTGATGGCAGCTGTGACCATCGTCATTATCACCATTTTCATGCACACACATGTGAATAACAAGATTGTCAATTCTACTTTTTAATAAGTGCATATTATCTTAATCAAATTCAACAGAATTGTACAATTGTTCAAACTTTTAAGAAAATAAGTTAAATAAGCAATATCTTCTTAACCTACATAACCATCAATGACATTTGGCAGAAAAAGACAAGATTTAAAAAAATTATGTTACCTTCACTAATAGCTTCAGCCATGCTATTTCTTTTTATCCTTGTTTCTTCCTTTACTACATATCTCACAGCTCGAGTACACCTCATGATATCAGCAATTTCACCGTTATGTGGCCTACCACATTGCACCCAAATATCATGCCAGAACAAGGAAGTATCTTGTTGAGCCTGTACATGTTCGTTCCAACCAGGTATCGCCTTGCTGCTCCCTTTCTTGGCACCCGGCTTTGGCAAACACATATCTGAGGCAACAATGCAACTATTTACAACAGTATTATACAAATCAGACAAAAAACCTGTGTGGGTACGGGAGGGTACATTTTCCACGGCCATTCAGAACGGACCCCCTCCCCATATCCAAGCAGTTCATAAAGGAGGGGGTACATTTTCCACGGCCATTGAGAACGGACCCTCTCCCCATATCCAAGCAGTCCATAAAAAAGGTTGGGGGTACATTTTCCACGGTCATTGAGAACGGTCCCGACCTATTTTTTCACAATTACATTTCCATGTCCACGCCCGGGATTCAGTTCCACGACTTGACATTTAACTGCTCATGACCGTTTGATGTGAAGTTGATCTCGTCCAACTTGGAACTGAGCTAAACGGATATGCGTGGCAGGAGGGGGTACATTGTCCACGGTCATTAAGAACAGACACCCCTCCCATATCCAAGCAGTCCATCAAAAGCTATTTAGTGCTAAAATAGAAATTCAAATAAAATAACACCTCTAAGTATCATTGCTTTATGTGAATCAATAATAAAACTTAACAGATGGAGATACGTTTTCCACGCCCGGGGTCCATTTACCACGATTGAATATGAAGCCCCCGGTCCATTTACCACTGTCTTAAATGGACCCCATTTCCACGGGGATCCATTTACAACACTACACCGGCGACGAACATGCATGGAAGCAGTGGCATCAGTGCTGGCAACGACCCTGATAGCAGTGCCTGCGACGAACATGCATGGCATCAGTGCTGGCAACGACCCTGATAGCAGTGCCTGCGACGAACATGCATGGCATCAGTGCTGGCAACGACCCTGATAGCAGTGCCTGCGACGAACATGCATGGCAACAGTGCTGGCGACGACCCTGATAACAGTGCTTGCGACGAACATGCATGGCAGCAGTGCTGGCGACGACCCTGATAGCAGTGCCTGCGACGAACATGCATGGCATCAGTGCTGGCAACGACCCTGATAGCAGTGCCTGCGACGAACATGCATGGCAGCAGTGCTGGCGACGACCCTGATAACAGTGCTTGCGACGAACATGCATGGCAGCAGTGCTGGCGACGACCCTGACAGTAGTGCCGGTGAAGACCCTAAAAGTGCTGGCGACGACCCTGACGGCAGTGCCGGCGACGACCCTGACGGCAGTGCCGGCGACGTCTCTGACGGCAGTGCCGGCGACGTCCCTGACGGCAGTGCCGGCGACGACCCTGACGGCACTGCCGGCGACGACCCTGACGGCGGTGCCGGCGACGTCCCTGACGGCAGTGCCGGCGACGACCCTGACGGCAGTGCTGGCGACGTCCCTGACGGCAGTGCCGGCGACGACCCTGACTTCAGTGCCGGCGACGACCCTGACGGCAGTGCCGGCGACGACCCTGACGGCGGTGCCGGCGACGACCCTGACGGCAGTGCCGGCGACGTCCCTGACGGCAGTGCCGGCGACGTCCCTGACGGCAGTGCCGGCGACGACCCTGACGGCGGTGCCGGCGACGACCCTGACAGCAGTGCCGGCGATGTGACTAGAGCGGGTTCAGTCGACATTAATCACTGAAAGACGCACACGGCGCCACAGGTCAAAGTGATTAATGAGAACGGACTGAACGACTATACATGTCCATATCGCAAGGCAAAGGTTCACTTCAAATTACGTTGAACCGTTGCAAGATTGGAATCGACACGCCTTTCACGTTTGGGCCTCGTGTGCGTGTGCGTGCGCGTGCGTGTGTGTGTCCTACGTAGCGTCCAATGCGTCAATCAAGTTTCCAGTTGACATTTGAAAACGCATCCACTCACGTGTTGAACAAACGTTCTGCAAACGAATCGTCGTCGCGAATTGAGCTGAATCCTTTGCTTTCACTCCGCAAAATAGCCTCAGTTTGAATATCGATGTGAATTAAACTACGTGTAGTCGTGAATGTTCACTTAGACGGGGAAGGTCCGAAAAGAGCACTTTTAGTTGAAAAGGACAATTTACTTGTAGCTACATTTTGTATCGATGAACGACCAAAAATGTGTGTTCGCCCGCGTTCGGTGCACATAGTCAGACCAATCGCCAGAAACAGTAGTTTTTAACAATATATAACAAGATTACCATCCAAAACTACAAGTTCGAGATGGCAAGTGGACAAGGAAACCATTGGCTTATCGAGAGTCCAAAAAAAGTCATTTACGTATAGACCACTCTTGAGTAGTGGTCAACATACTGTCATACACGGGCGGTCAGTGTGAAGATGTCCAATGAGTGTGTACAAAAGGTCAATACAAATAATAACACCTTTTGTGCATCAAATAATATGAATTTATACTACTGACCTTATTAATCCTTTCAAGTGATTAACGTGATTAAAAAAAGAACCAGTGAAACCACTCAACGCAGTTCTTATCATGACCATTGCCTTGCTTCGGCGACAGTGTCTGTTATATTACTGTGTTGTGAAACTCTCTGGAGGTGCAGCCAACCCCATTAATCGACTTTGGGGTTCGATGACGTATAAATAGATAACCTCGTACGTATGGCAGACTAGTTACGCATCGCGAAGAATACGCAGGAAATACGGAACGCATCAATTCCAGCATCGGACGCCGCAATTAATTTCCGTCAGTTTGCCCAAACACTCGCCTCGACCGCCACGTGCGGGAAATCATAATTATTTCTCTTGCGCGGACAATTAACGCCCGGTAGACCGTGAGAGCTCGGCGCCTGTCTGCGGCGATACTGATTGTCACCGGCGATCACAACCGGCGATTGACGCTCATGTTGAGTCTCTCTCGCTAATGACGGGCGGCCGACGACAAGGTGCCGAGCACCGATAGACGGGCAGCGAGACGGAGCATCGTCCCCCTGGGCTCTTACATCAACGGCCGACCGTCAGCGCTGCCGTTATCTTGCTAGAGCACGACCGTCGTTGGAACGCCACTTCTGCTTGTCTTTCTCTCATCACCTTGCCCACTGCGTCGTGCAGTCGGCCACGAGGCAGACACGATTTGACTATCAAATCAGACGACTAATCCACTACTATTTTCAGTCATAATAGTGTGAGGCGACTGCAAATGTGTGATAGGAAGTATTAGCCATTTCAAGGCATATCTCTATGTCTTATTGGGCACCATCTTGAAACATGTGAGCGACTTCCAAGCACTTTTCGTGCAATGTAAAATCATAGCTCTGTGAGAAAATCCATGAGCTGGAACGTTATGTCGTAAGAGTTATAGTTGGTCAAAATAAAGCTATGCTGAATAAGTCAGTACTCATTACACAAATTACTTGTTTTTCAATCTTGTGAGGGAAGATAATAGCAAATTTTGTTGTTGTTAATGTTTCGCTTTGAACAAATCATCCGTTTATTATGACGTCTGAATCAAATATATGAAATATTAATTTTGTTTTGCTTGTCTATTGAAATGTACAAAAAAATTCAATGTTACATGTTTCCGGACTCCAGCTATCACCTGTGCCGACGCTGTATCTAGTATGTACATTTACTTAAAAACTACCCCATCTGAAGGTCAGGAAAACTGCCCCAGTCTGTGTTTTTCAATGCAAAACGTTTGGTCGATTTTCAGGAAAGTTTATGGGAATGAGAGAAAATAGATTAACTATGCAGTGGGGGTGTTGACAAATCTTCTCCCCCAGCCCCACGGTGAAGGAAATCTGACTGAACAATCTTCTAGTGCGGGGTTAGAATGTATCTGCAGTTAACAGTGGCGTGTGTAGAATATCGCAAAGGGAGGCCAAATAGGGGGGGGGGCAAAGGAGAGGAAAAGGGGGCTAAAGGGGGAGGCAACAGGGGAGGCCAAAGGGGGGCCAAGCTTAGCAACCCATTAGTTTACTATCCTATCATTTTGGGGATGAACCATAAATAAGTATCATACTCTGTTCACTCCCTTTCCATCAACTCTCTGTTGTTTATTTTATTTTTACATGTTGCAAATAGTGTTGTATTTTGTAATAATGGAATTTGTACTGTTGGTTTTTATAAATAAATTACTGACTGATTGATTGATTGATTGATGTCGCGGCGCAACAAGTTACATACGAAAAACAATTAAGCCTAGAGGGTCATGGCCCAATGCTCCGCCCTCCTCCCCCCCCCCAATACACCACTGGCAGCTTCAAGCCACGAATTATTACAAGTCCTGCTGCTTACACGAGACGATATCGCCGCCACAACAAGGCGACTGTTACGTCATTAGAACAGGTGTCCGTTTGATATTTTATGCGATGATAGAGCTTCTTCTTCTTGATCTTAATAAATAACTTGCATATTCCCAACACAGATGGAGAAGGAGCTACGCACTTAAGACAGTGCCTCTATAGCCTACTCCGAAATATGGTACTGTGACGGGCCGTAAGATGTTCTCTGGTCTGGTTACTCCCTAGTCGCATGAGACGACATCGCCTCTTCGCGGCGACAATATCGCCTTTTGTAAACCCAGCTATAACTTGTGGCAACTCATTGCCTCTCCAGGCTACCTCTCCAGGCTGCCTCCCCAGGCTGCGTTTCCAGGCTGCCTCTCCAGGCTGCCTCTCCAGGCTGCCTCTCCAGGCTGCCTCTCCAGGCTGCCTTTCCAGGTGGCAGTTTGGTGATAAGCCTACGCACGAAGTGTGTGTTGCAAAAGCGTATATATTGTCCGGGTTCAACGTCGTCCACCAAATTAACTACTGATTGTGTAAAAGCTAGCAGAGTGAATATCAGACTTGTTGGCAAGTCACAAATTGGAAGTCGAGTTAAGTCACAAGTCAATCACATGCAAGTAAAGTCAAGTTTCAAGTCAATGACTTCCAAATCCAAGGTAAGTCTCGAGTCATCTCTATGAATTCCAAGTCAAATCAATTCAAGTCACTAGCGTTCACCGTTCGAGTCACAAGTCAAGTCAAGTCAAGTCACCAGCGTTCACCATTCGAGTTATAAGTCAAGTCGCACTTACACACATGAGGATTGCACTTCATATATAATGAAATATCAATGATAAACAGGTCAGTTTATTAATGATATTATTTATTACGATTGTGATTAATACGATACACATAAAGTGAATACTTACACGTAATATAAACAAATGGTGATAGTTGCAAACTGGTAATAATAGTAAACTTTTTTTCAAATAAAACAAAGTTCTATTGACCATTATGATCACATTATGACTATTTTATAACACATAATATTGAACTTTGTCTCAAGCTACTAAATGTGACTTGAGAAATGTCATAGTTCATACGGCTAACAACTGGCTTGTGCAACTACGTTTCTGATAGGCAACACTCTGTAATCACTATCAGACAGCAGACCGGAGTGATTACTAATTACACTTCAGAAAGATCAGATCCGAGAGCATTGCATCTCCAGTACGAGCTTTGTGTGAACGCATAATAATGTCGCCATGGCACCAGACTTGTTGGCAAGTCGCAAACTGGGAAGTTAAGTCAAGTCACAAGTCAATGACCAGCAAGTCAAGTCTCAAGTCAATGATCTTCCAGTCCACGTCAAATCCCGATGCTTCTATCTGAATTCCAAGTCAAGTCAAAATGTGCGACCCGAGTCAACAAGTCTGGTGAATACGCTTAAAAACAAAATTGACAAATATATCAAAAGGGAGGATTACACATAGATGAATAATCGTTAGACTCACGAGAAGCCAATGGCTTCCTTGTCCACTTGCCATTTTTGCCTTGGAAGGAAATCTTGATAAATGTTGCTACATCTCTTGCACAGAACGCAAGAAAGTGAAGCTCACTGATTCTACGTGTTCTTTTAGTACAGCTGACACGTGAATTCTTGAATTTGGTTGAACACTTGCTGTGGCAAGGTGTATCCCGTGCGTGTGTACTGACGGAAACTACAACACAATAGTCAATTGTATTAATACGAAAAACAATAAATAATGCAACTGACCCGCTTTTAACAAAACAGTGACTTTAACTACTTGTAACTACTTGGTCAAAAGATCCCCCAACATTTCTTGATTTGTCGACGATGAAGGACCTTCCTAGCATTTCTGTTTGCGTGGTCGTGGTTTGGAAGTGGCGTCGCCTATTTGAGTTATAGCTAACTATACCTGTACGCGGGTAATAGTCCTGGTTTGCTCGGCCCTCGCCAGGTGGCGTTACTATACCTCGGCTAGTCTAAATGATGCTTACTCCGTGAGGTGGCGCCACAATTTAGCTCGAGTCTTAATGTTTGATGCTTGATCGGATACTCCCTAAACAGTTGATAACAGCTAAACTGGGAGGTAGTGGGTTTAGTGATACAATACAATGCAATGCAATGCAATGCAGTGCAATGCAATGCAATGCAATGCAATGCAATGCAATGCAATGCAATGCAATGCAATGCAATGCAATGCTATACAATGCAATGCAATGCAATGCAATGCAATGCAATGCAATGCAATGCAATGCAATGCAATGCAATGCAATGCAATGCTATACAATGCAATGCAATGCAATGCAATGCATTGCTATGCAATGCAATGCAATGCAGTGCAATGCAATGCAATGCAATGCAATGCAATGCAATGCAATGCAATGCAATGCAATGCAATGCAATGCTATGCAATGCAATGCAATGCAATGCTATGCTATGCAATGCAATGCAATGCAATGCAATGCAGGTGGGTTTTAGTTCACGGCGAAATGTTGTTATATTTTCTACAGACTTATATTGTCTACAGACTTATATTGTCTACAGACTTACCACTAACAGAGAGTGAGTTGCACAGAGTCGATGCAGCATCTAAAACAGCTCTGGTTCCGACATTTGCCTTAACAATGGGAACAAAAAGTTTATTAGAATTAGATGATCGAAGTTGTCTAGGCTGTCTTGCGGGAGTGACAGTGAATTTAAATATGATGGTTACTTGGATGGAAGTGCTTGATTGGTAATTGTGCGATATCGAACAGGGAACCAATACAAGGACTTAATATGTGGTAGTGAGTGAGAGAAACGATGAGACCGGGTAACTAGAGACCACCACTCTGTACGTCAGCGACAAGTTACATTTGCCCCCAGTGTGGGATATTTTACTTTCCCTGGCATAGACACCAGGTCGGAGGGACCAAAGGCTTTTAGTGTCTCCTCAAAAGACACAGACAAAGTGGGTTGAACGAAATAGCCCAAGTTTCCATTCGACCGACCGTCCGGTGTTTTACTGCCGAGCCACTGCGCCCTGGAAGTACACATCCCCGTTGTGACGAGGTTCGTTATGTTTCTCCCGGATTTCGATAACCAATAATGTTGATTCTCAAACTGTCTTATCAGATGAGAATCGTGTTGTATCGGTGTGTGTGAGTGAACCGAACACATTTTAAAATCCGATGACACGAAACATTAGATATGGTATCTATGTTGTGGCCTTCAGGTTGTGTTCGTCAATAAATCTGTCACAGTTAGGGGACGTGAGGTTTGATACCATGTCAGACTTCTTGTCTTGTTTTCATGTTTCCGACCAAACCTAAGCTCCACCTTTTGTAGACGCAACGACTTTTGATGGATCCGTCTTTACTCACCTGCTAACCACCACTGGTTGATCGACGTTCCAAGAATACGCCGAGAAATGTTCATCCCCTAGAACTAGAATCGACCTCGGTTGGGAACTGCGTGGGATGTTTAATTTTTGCAACTAGAATGCTGCATACTGTTTGTGCCAAGTTGGCGTGCCATATACCCCCCATATCTAGGGCGCGCAACGTCTTAATTACCTCGCACACATAGCATGAACGAAGTACGCCGGCAATGCCCCACAGACGTGCTCTCTGTGAGTTCAAAGTTAGTTTTAGCTTATTGCAACTCAGTACGAATTCATTAAATAGTTACTATATATAAACACATTAACAAATGTTCTTTCAATATAAACGACGTGCAGCTGAGTTATTCATTTCATCATGATGGAGTCTTATTCAAGAACGGCGGCAATAAACTCCCAGACGCGACCATTTCAGACACTAACAGGAGTAACTGACGAACTAATGCACTGCAAACGACGTCGTCATAAATCTAACGAGTTTGAATGGTCATAAATTTAACGAGTTTGAATGGGGTGAGGGGTGCACAATGGCGGTTCAGGGTTGGCTCAAAGACCCCATTGCTCTCTTAAGCCCGCCAGACACATACCGATTCTTCAGTTTTTTGCTACTCTCATAGCAGATTCATTTTGCGAAAAATCAAGCCTACCCCTTGAACAAAAATACGCTGTTTTTTTTTATTAAATCAACGATGGATGTTACATAAACTATTCACACTACATATTTGGACATCAACGAACCGGGTTCGCGATAGACTAAATTAGTCGAGGATGGAGTTTTAATCATTGCTGAATCCTATGAAATTTACTCCAGGACTGTTTTGCTTGTTACAACATATCGAGTGCACTGATATTGCTTATGTTGCTACTGAAGTACGCCTCATATCGAGTGCATTGGTGTTGTTTATGTTGCCAATGAAGTACGTCTCAAATCGAGTGCATTGGTGTTGTTTATGTTGCCACTGAAGTACGTCTCATATCGAGTGCATTGGTGTTGTTTATGTTGCCACTGAAGTACGTCTCGTATCGAGTGCATTGATGTTGTTTATGTTGCCACTGAAGTACGTCTCGTATCGAGTGCATTGATGTTGTTTATGTTGCCACTGAAGTACGTCTCATATCGAGTGCATTGGTGTTGTTTATGTTGCCAATGAAGTACGTCTCATATCGAGTGCATTGGTGTTGTTTATGTTGCCACTGAAGTACGCCTCGTATCGAGTGCATTGATGTTGTTTATGTTGCCACTGAAGTACGTCTCGTATCGAGTGCATTGATGTTGTTTCTGTTGCCACTGAATTACGTCTCGTATCGAGTGCATTGATGTTGTTTATGTTGCCACTGAAGTACGTCTCGTATCGAGTGCATTGATGTTGTTTATGTTGCCACTGAAGTACGTCTCGTATCGAGTGCATTGATGTTGTTTATGTTGCCACTGAAGTACGTCTCGTATCGAGTGCATTGATGTTGTTTCTGTTGCCACTGAAGTACGTCTCGTATCGAGTGCATTGATGTTATTTATGTTGCCACTGAAGTACGTCTCGTATCGAGTGCATTGATGTTGTTTATGTTGCCACTGAAGTACGTCTTGTATCGAGTGCATTGATGTTGTTTATGTTGCCACTGAAGTACGTCTTGTATCGAGTGCATTGATGTTGTTTGTGTTGCCACTGAAGTACGTCTTATATCGAGTGCATTGATGTTGTTTCTGTTGCCACTGAAGTACGTCTCGCATCGAGTGCATTGATGTTGTTTGTGTTGCCACCGAATTACGTCTTGTATCGAGTGCATTGATGTTGTTTGTGTTGCCACTGAATTACGTCTTGTATCGAGTGCATTGATGTTGTTTGTGTTGCCACTGAAGTACGTCTCGTATCGAGTGCATTGATGTTGTTTGTGTTGCCACTGAAGTACGTCTTGTTTCGAGTGCATTGATGTTGTTTATGTTGCCACTGAAGTACGTCTTGTATCGAGTGCATTGATGTTGTTTATGTTGCCACTGAAGTACGTCTTGTATCGAGTGCATTGATGTTGTTTGTGTTGCCACTGAAGTACGTCTTGTATCGAGTGCATTGATGTTGTTTATGTTGCCACTGAAGTACGTCTCGTATCGAGTACATTGATGTTGTTTATGTTGCCACTGAAGTACGTCTCGTATCGAGTGCATTGATGTTGTTTATGTTGCCACTGAAGTACGTCTCGTATCGAGTGCATTGATGTTGTTTCTGTTGCCACTGAATTACGCCTCATGTGCGATGCTTAACCATCGGCTAGCCACGACATTCATGTAGTTAGAAAAACACACAAAACGCGGCTTTTCCGTTTCTAAACACTGTGCTAATTTAATTTTTCAAAATCGATCGATTAAATGCTCGTTCCAGTGATATATATTAAGATTTAACAACATTTAAAAAAATTGCCATTCTAGACAAAACGGCAAGTGGACAAGGAAGCCATTAGCTTATCAAGAGTCCAACATTTGTTGCTGTATGTGTAACCCGCCCTTTTGATATATTTGTCAGTTTCGTCTTTAAACATATTCGCGCAGCTAGCATTTACACAATCAATGGATAATCTGTTCTATTCATGTATTAAACAGTGGTTGCTAATACAAGAAGCAGCTTCTGCGAGAACAACCCTTTCAAATGTTAAGCCCCTGTAAGAGCACGCGGTGTCCTTCAACGGCATTAGCGGGTCGCCTCGCAAACCTCAGTGCACGTTGTGTGAAGTCAGGCTTTTATCTAAGCCCCGTCGTGATAGGGGCGCCGTAATTACAGTCCTTTGAGGAAGCGGCATATAATAGAACCTCGCCCGCATAAACCATTCCCGATTGTCACGATATCACCCGGTCGGCGTCACCAGTAACGACCCACGCAGTCAACGGCACCACAATCACGGCAAATGACTTGTAATCCGATGGACGCCTCAAGTTAAATCAAGTCATGTCGGATTTAATTACCAATATACACTAACGAATCTATACATATGTTCTATACACAATAAGAAATTTAACAGTGTACATGTTAGATTGGTGGACCCACGGCGAGTCCATCAGGTGCCCGGGCAATTCTTTATTTTTTTCGGATGTTTGTCATCAAGTTAGAATTAATTGTCAACACACCGCGATATGACACACTCTCGCACTTGTTCCTCAGATGAATATATACTGTCATATGCAAGTTAGCCGATGTCAATTATTTTATTGCCGCAAAAGGTGACACTAGGGTAGGGTGGGGCAAGGACCCCGTGGGGTAAGACGCCCCTTCGTATTTCCAACATTATATACGCTTGCTGTCTGTCTCAACGCTACTACCTGATTAGGAAAAAATCTGCATTTACAATTTGTCTGCATGGCTGATATAAAAATTATATATTTTCAACGTTATGCTGAAACACACAGCTCACTTTTAACATCATGCAACATGTTTTATACCCACTATTGGTGAATGAAGTTCCGTTTATAGGCAGCTCTTAATTCCCGCGATAAATTTAATGTTTGCACATTGTAAACAATAAGTAAATGTAACATATGCTTTGCAGAATCCAGCTTTCTTTCACGAGTTACCAATTACCAAAACGTCCACTATAGGGGGTCTTGACCACTCTGACTTACAGGTGACAAGTCCGGACAATCGAACGTTTCGGCCTACGTGGTCAAGAGCGGACGTGTCAGTCAGATACTCATGTAGGTGAAGTGTCAAGTTGTCAACAACTGTTGTCTGACGTGATTGAAACTTCAAGACTAATTACTTAATTGAAATTGCGGGAGGTATTCATGGGGATTTCATGAATACCTCGATTTCTCTCACTAAGCCAATTAGCTCTGTTTCTCTCGATGCACCAATGGCTTGCTTGACCACTTGACCACTTGACCACTTGACCACTTGACCACTTGACCACTTGACCACTTGACCACTTGCAGCTGGGTCACATTGTTTGGGTGACAATCTGGTTAAATAACTGCAATTTGTGAGGAGATTGAAGTCTAATTAAAAGCTTCCTTAATTGCAGTTGCCGATGAGAGGGTAATTCAAACAAAATGATGTCGTATCTGATCAATGAAAACAGTGTTTTCTGGCCGAGACAAGTTGTATTATGCCTTTTTTGTATATTGTCAAGTAGGCTAAGACGTATGTATTTGTAGTCCGTTTGCCGGCTAGACAAAGTAGATCTTTAAGTACTGAACATTCTTCAGGGTAGTTCATTTTTAAATCAGATAACTGAAAGTTATCTGATTTAAAGTAGATCTTTATATTTACAACCTCATCCACTTTTCGACATGATAAAATACGCCATAAAACGATAACTTTTCGACGATTCTTCGCCCATTTTTCTCACAGAGAAATATTGTCTTAAATATTCTTCTAAGGCTGCACGAAATTTAATCGATTCGATGATCAATGTGACTAAATGAGATCCTATTTCGCAACTTGCCCTGTCTTTCTTCAGTTGTGCAGGTCGAAATGACTTCGTATATCAATTGATCTGCTTGTTCGGAACGGGCAGCAGTTTCTCCATATATTCTATCGTAAATGACATTAAAATTTTTATTTCTGACATACACAACAACGGTCTATTTCTGGCCATCTCTTTCTATCTCTGTCTGTCTCTTCCCCTCCTCCCTCTCTCACTCTCTCCCTCTCTCCCCTTCTCCCTCTCTCCCTATCTCCCTCTCTCCCTCTCTCCATCTCTCCATCTCTCTCCCTCTCTCTCTCTCCCCTCTCCCCCTTTCTCTCTCTATCTCTCTCTATCTCTCTCCATCTCTCTCCATCTATCTCCCTCTCTCTCTCTCTTCCCCTCTCTCCCTCCCTCCCCCTCTCCCCTTCGCTCTCCCTCTCTTCCTATCTCCTTCTCTCTCTCTCTCCTCTCTCACTCTCTCCACCTCTCCCTTCTTTCTCTCTCCACCTCTCCCCTTTCGCCCTCTCTCGTTCTTCCTCTTTCTCCCCCCTCTCTCTCTCCCATCTCCCCCTTTCGCCTTCTCCCGCTTGCGAATTCTGTTTTCCCAAACAGTATATCCATCGCCCCGCCCACTTTGGACCACTTTTCACCGTAGCTGTCAATCTATTGTTTTGTTTAAAATTGCGCATGCGCAAGTTGCATAAACTGCTTTCACACTATCACATCGGCTGCTTTCCTGTCGCTATTGTTTTCGCGTGCTACATTTACGGAATTTTGGAAGAGAGGCACGTAAATTAATATATTGCATTAGATGCGCTATGTAATGTTGCATGCTTGATACCAACCCCTATATAAGATGATTTATAATAATTAAGCTAATCTGATTTGTATATTTTTGTGCGCGTGCGTTTATCAGACTGACTTGGCCTTGCTCCTGCGCGATGCGATCACTGCCCT
>OY759265.1:38444547-38452047 GCA_963662155.1 Lamellibrachia columna
TTGCAGACATGAAGTGCTTTGTGCTGTGCGTGTGCGTGGCAGTGTTCGCTGCTGTGCATGCAGCGCCATCTGCCGAGGAGGCGGAACTGCTCAAGCGCCTTGTGAGACTACTGGAAGGGAAAGACGCACAGAGTAAGTGATCAACCACACTTGCATACTAAGCCAAAACATACATAAATGAAGTTCCAGCTTAGACATCAAAATAACATGTCACAACAGTATGTCAAAATCATCCGATTTGTCCAAACACAAATCTGTGGTAGGTGCCATTTACAATGCGACACCAATATTGGGTTCTCGTAAAGACAATGCAGTATACTGATAAGTGTACGTACATGCCCTAATTGTTACTCCCCCCTGTTTCAGAGCGCTATCATTACACCAAGCCGCAGGTTGACCCGTCCATGCCCGGACAGCTCTGGGTGGACCTGCAGTCAGTAGTCGAGGTCGAGAAAAAGTGTCCCGATTGTCTTCTCTTCGTCGCCTGCAAGTGCATCTCGGCCGATTGTCACGTAAGTAAAACATTACTTGCAACAGTGTTTTGTCACTTAAGTAAGATAGAAGAATCCGAGGACAAGACCTAACGTCGGTGAAGGAACAGCTTAGATTAGATATAGGAAAGTGTGCTTAAAACAAAATTTACGCATATTTCGGAAGGGCGGGTTACACATAGATGAATATTTTTTGGACTCTCCATAAGCAAATGGCTTCTTTGTCCATTTGCCATCCATTTTTTGGATGGCAATCTTGTAAAAAAATTAATCTACTACCACAGCGTAATTCCCTCGTTTACGTGTTTGAACACATACTTTTTCAACTTCTAGAGTTGCCAATCATAAGATTAGTGAAATAATTAAAAATCAAATGAGTCTTTATGTTATGGTAATAACTATTTTTTCTAGCACATGTTTCTAAGTGCTCTTACATTTTATATTTCCACATATTTCCAACATTCCACATTTTGGGTCGTGTTACTCCATAATTGGTTCCAAATCGTACATGCACAATTCGTTGTTTGTCTTGCATTATAATTCTGGAGTTGACTACTTCGTAACCACATCGCTGATAAAACGCATTGGTAGTTAATTGTAACCGTTGCGCGTGTTACTGAAATTAATTTAATGTCTTCTATTTATCTCTTGTTTGTAGAACAAAAAGGAGAATCACTTGCCGCAGAACGGCTACACGTGGAAACGATTCAAGGAAGTGTTCGTTGATGCAGGCAAGGGAGATTGGATTAAAGGTCTGGAAGATGGCATGGAGTATGAAGTATGGGACGTCGTTATAAAGGCTGACGGTAGCGTCTACGAGGGATACGAAAACACCGCACGAGATAGTGTTACCATCCCGAAAACTAAACAACCTACCAACCCTTAAATGGGGCTGACATCGCGGCAATAGAAAGGTGAACACTGGTTTGTACTGTTTGTCTTTTGATCACGTGTAAAGAAATCATCACATTCATCATGGCGACCTCGGCCGACCACTTCCATTTTGACTCGGTCCATTTCTCCCAGTTGTACTCTATTCCACGAAGTTTCGTGCCGAGACCTCTCGCTCTTCCATTGTTGCCTGTATCACACATACCCTATCTAACCCCGTAACCTCTTTGAGGAGTTGAACGAGATTCTTGTTTCGCGATCCAGACACTCCTTTGGATTCTCAAATAGCACTCATACGATCTCTTCTTTGTGGCAATGGTAATGCCACGATGCTCTCAGTTTTACGGGGGCTTTGGGAAGTTGCCACACGCTACCTCACTGACGCTACCAACTCATACTCAGTGCTGTTCTCAGAAGTCGTGTATAGCATCTATTCAGTTTAACCTCGAGCTGCTTCGTTGGTAACAATTCTTGCTTCCGCTGCAACAAAACCTACCCGTCTTCTTTCTAAGACCAGGCTTCGTTCTCAAGTTATCCGACAATCGATCAAAACGTGACGTCACGAAGCGACGATCACGTGCCTGAAAGCGTGAATCTCGTCGTCGTCTCCACTGGCGTAGAACTGTCTTTCAAAATGTATTTGCTTTGTTGTGAAATGTAAAATTTAAAATAACAATGCTTGTATTGAACACTGTTTTGAATGGCCGGTCGTGATTGACCCATATGATAAGGTAATGGTTGTATGTGATAACCCGGCAGATAGCGACACATTTTTTGGGTAGATCCCATAGATGGGCCTTTGAAGTACTTCATCGTGGACATCATAGGGAAGACAAAACTAACGTGTTGCTTAATCGTGGTCATCATATGAATAGCAACTATGATTTGTTTATTCGTCCATGGGTATCACAGGAATGGCAAATATGACGTATTTAGTAACTTAATTTCCAGACACTCCATTGCAAACTTTGCCAGCAGTACAGGAGATGTTACTATTTATCGGATCTCGTGACAGGCATATAACACAATACTGTGGTGCAGTTTGGACTTAATCATATCTTAGAGTCAAGGCTAGATTTAAATTGTTGACGAGGTTCGAGGTGCTCAAACTATGCAATATACACCAATACCAATTTTTAAAAATATACCAATACCAATTTAAAACATTTTTTTAATAGTAAAATGTGACAACAAATGGTCTTACAATAACATGGGTGTGCTCAATAAAAAACATGTACTTTTATTTCGAAACAGTGCTCGAATTGCGATTAGGTTTACATGCCGATATCGCAGTCGATTAATTGTACCTTTATCACATGATCAGGTGGAGCAGTCATTTGTGCAAACTGTATGTGCACACGCGTGTAGCCTCTGTTTGTTTGCCTGTTGTATTTCATCCGAGTGACACGTGCTTGATTATAATGTTATGGCTTTGTCTGTTTGTTTCAGTCACTTCCCATGTACGTGATGTTGCACTACACACCGAATAACCCGTCTGTCTGCGCGACACAGGCACCAAACACTCGATTATCGTAGTTTATTTTTGCGAAAATTTTCGTAGAGGCGGGAGACTCACTGGCGATGTCATTGTCATTGATTCAAAACTAAACTTCTGCACATTAACGACGACATTCCTGTGTTCTTTTTCTCACCGATTTACTATGTACGTCTTTCATGTATTCGTCGTGAATAAATGTGTCTATTTCTTATAAAATGTTTCTTGCATTCTTTTCGCTACATAAGTGAAACCAGGGACCTACAGTTGGTTCCTTCACCACCTTCACCTCCCGTCGTTTATATATATATATATATATATATATATATATATATATATATATATATATATATATATATATATATATGTATAATATATATATGTATATATATATATATGTATATATATATATATATATATATATATATATATATATATATATATATATATATATATATATATATATATATATATATATATATATATATATATATATATATATATAATAGATAGTATGTCACAGTCGAGACTAGATAGTATGTCACAGTCGGTACTAGATAGTATGTCACAGTCGGTACTAGATAGTATGTCACAGTCGGTACTAGATAGTATGTCACAGTCGAGACTAGATAGTATGTCACAGTCGATACCAGATAGTGTGTCACAGTCGGTACTAGGTAGTATGTCACAGTCGGTACTAGACAGTATGTCACAGTCAATACTAGAGCGTATGTTACAGTCGATAAATGAGTCTGAATTGAGAAGAGCGAAAAAATCGAATGGAGGAGGAACCTTTCTTAATATGTGATGGTAGAACACAGGCAGCCTTACGAGATAATAAAGACAGCCTTACGAGATAATACAGACAGCCTTACGAGATAATACAGCTTATCAAATAGAATATCAGACTTCTTTTTGTGACATTTAGGTAACTATAATATTACGTCTCCATCATAAAGCGTCATATGGTGTTTCATCTTATCCAGGACTGTAATACATGTTCTAAGTAAGTCACTATTCGTGTAGTTTAACGAAAGCCTATGTGTTGTGCGTGAAACTTTAGTTAAGTAAATTATTGTCTTATGTGGATTTTATCATGACCTCTTGAACCGTTTACCTATAGTTTTCCTAAACTTGGGCATGTTAAAGTGAGGCAATCTAAATGTGTTGCATAACTCTTTAATGGGTCCGCATTAAGCAATTCCGTTTTGTACAACACGACTGAATTCAACACAGCACGCCATGTTCGTTAAACATACAAAAGCATCGCAGTGAATTTACAACGCCCTCCAACTGGAAGTCCAATAGGACTGCAACCATTGTCCCAATATCTGTACTGGCCCACTTTAGGAACACGCTCAAATGTGAGCTGTGTGACAGTAATTGGCCCGGAGCTGTCATAGAAATGCCACCACGCCGAGTCGTATTGCTCCTGAACAATGTCACAAGAATGCATTGAAACGCTGTATCGCCCCAGGCTGTCCCATTCAAGACACCTGTGTGCTTAGATCAGGCTTGTCAACAAATGCAAGTCAACGTATTTGAATGCAAATGGTTTACTTGATTAAAATGCAAACGCAAATGCCATTTTTCAGGAACGCATCCAAATGCAAATGCAAATGTTTTGGGGTCGCACTTGGTTACACATTTGCGAATGCATTTGAATTAATTTCAAACGTTTTGTTTTATTTGAAGAAAAACAATATATATATTAATTTATTTAATAAATACAGTAGTACATATTGTAACCACTAAGTCCCACTACATACCAGTCCCACTACATGAACATGTCTGTAGAGTCATACACTGAGTCACACAGTTCCAGGCCTGCAGAGGTGGTGGAAATGGGAGGGAGGAATAGACAATTGACAGTTAACTGCGAACTATGGCAGGGAATGAAAGGCTAACCGTTCAGGTAGGCCCGAATGGAAGGGGAACCCAAGACAATAGACTGTCCACTGGTGGGGTCACTGGGGTGATAACCTGGTGGATAATTACAGCTACCACTAATCACTCTCTCTGGCTGTAAATATTTAGGGCTGCCATTGCTAATGTTTACTCCCCTAATGAGCTGCCACCCCAACCCACCCCAACAGTGCCAACATAACACAAGGGAGATATTTATCAGCGCTGTTTCATTGAACATGCACTCTCTGAAGCCATCAACTTATAGACCAGTCGGTCTTTTCATGTTGCTTGAATAAAAGTTCAGCCATTGACCAGTTGACCATTGACCTACAGAACACTTTTTTAAAGAGCACGTTGTGAACTTGTGAAAGAATTACGCTAGTACATGATTGTGCATTTGACAAATCAAATGTTTATGGGTACCATTTAAATGCAAATGTTTAAGGTGCGTATTCAAATGCAAATGCATTTACAATTTTAAGGAGGCATTTGAATGCGCATTCAAATGCTCAACATTCAAATGCTGAATATTCAAATGCGCCCTCAAATGCATTTGCATTTGTTGACAAGCGTGGCTTAGATTAGGGGGAACATATTATATAACGCCTCAGTTTTATTGTCTTAAATATTTGCTATCGTACAAAATAAGAATAGGCCTAATGAATAAGATTCGAAGCCCTCCCCTTAAATACCCTTTAGCCTGTATAGCCAAATTGTATATAAAATCAACCAGAAATGTTCTTAACCCCTCCGATTTTGTGAATTCCTTTAACACGTGTTTAAGAATAACATTGATGACAGATATCTGATAAGGGCGGGCTATACATAGAGGAAACATTTGCCACATGGAGTGTGTAACCTTGGATGGCAATATTGTTAAATCTTGTTAAACCTTGTAGATTCTTATTGAATCTTGTTAATTATTGTTAAATATGTTTAAAGTGTGTAAACTGTTAGTATAGTGCGCGGTGTGAATAGTTGACTCTAGCGTCTATTTCTCCGTGTGCTGCAGACATGAAGTGGCTGTCACTGTGTGTCTGTGTCGCCGCTCGCGTCTGTGTATTTCCACAAAGCGAGAAGGTGTCACTGCTGAAGCGACTCGCGAGTCTGGACAGGGGGAGCCACACGAACGACACAGTGAGTCGTCAATAGTAGGCGTGGACAGTCGTGACTGACAGCCATGCAATAGCATTGTATAAATGCCATCACGTTTCACTAGATTTTTTAAATCACGTTTCACTAGGTTTTTAAAACCGTGTTTACACAGCACCGTTCAACAACGTGTACTGAATTGCGTCTTCATTCTACGCAAGCGTCAGGTATAAACCAAATTATTAGGCCTTGGGCCAGAACCTGAAATTGGACCAATTGGTACCATCAATGTTTTTTGATTAGCTACATATCTGTAGAGCATGACATAATATGACTGACCTCTGTAGGGCGTAGCTCAAGGTAAGCTATCAAGTCTTTTGTAAGTGAACCCTAGGTAAATATTTGGGGCTTTATTTTGACAGTAAAGAGTAATCATAATATATTTGTATTATTATACCATCCCCGTGGGCCCCGGGCACGCCTACGAACCATCCCCGTGGGCACCGGGCACGCCTACGAACCATCCCCGTGGGCACCGGGCACGCCTACGAACCATCCCCGTGGGCCCCGGGCACGCCTACGAACCATCCCCGTGGGCACCGGGCACGCCTACGAACCATCCCCGTGGGCCCCGGGCACGCCTACGAACCATCCCCGTGGGCACCGGGCACGCCTACGAACCATCCCCGTGGGCACCGGGCACGCCTACGAACCATCCCCGTGGGCCCCGGGCACGCCTACGAACCATCCCCTTGAGCCCCGGGCACGCCTACGAACCATCCCCGTGGGCCCCGGGCACGCCTACGAACCATCCCCGTGGGCACCGGGCACGCCTACGAACCATCCCCTTGAGCCCCGGGCACGCCTACGAACCATCCCCGTGGGCCCCGGGCACGCCTACGAACCATCCCCGTGGGCCTCGGGCACGCCTACGAACCATCCCCGTGGGCCCCGAGCACGCCTAAGAACCATCCCCGTTGGCCCCGGGCACGCGTACAAAATGTTAGCCCCATATACGAGAAATTGACGGAGATATGAGGGAACACACACGCAGAGTCACACACTTAATTATAATATAGACATCGTAGATTACACTAGGCGGCAGCACCATACAGTCGTTATACATGCGTCACTCAGGCCAACGCCATTTGGTAAATTGGTTGTCAGCGCCACCACACGGATTGCACCAAAGAGGTCGGTTAGAACATCAAACTTCATATTGTACGTAATCACCTGTATCAGCACCAATGAAGTACGTGCACCTTTATTGTACGTAATCACCTGTATCAGCACCAATGAAGTACGTGCACCTTTATTTGTTGTTACAAAATCTCCCACCTCAGCGTCGAAGACTTTACCCCAAAGTGTAGCATGCCTTAGAAATACTTGTGGTGGATTTATTCATCACGTAGATGGCAGCCAAGTTTCTTTCGTATCAGAGTGACGCCGTGAACTGTTTCAGAACTACTAGTGTTTTAAAGCGTGTAACCGTTCACTGCGCGAGACGTAACCGTTCACTGCGCGAGACGTAACCGTTCACTGCGCGACACGTAACCGTTCACTGCGCGATACTGTAATACAGTCCGACATCTTGGAAATTCACAATTTCGCGGAAACAAATGA
>OY759265.1:38457047-38459547 GCA_963662155.1 Lamellibrachia columna
GGTCCCACTGAGTCTCGTGTCCTGCCGTATGATGTCTCGGTCCCACTGAGTCTCGTGTCCTGTTGTATGATGTCTCGGTCCCACTGAGTCTCGTGTCCTGTTGTATGATGTTTAGGCCCAAATGAGTCTCGTGTCCTGCTGTATGATGTTTAGACCCAAATGAGTCTCGTGTCCTGCTGTATGATGTCTCGGTCCCACTGAGTCTCGTGTCCTGTTGTATGATGTTTAGGCCCAAATGAGTATCGTGTCCTGCTGTATGATGTTTAGGCCCAAATGAGTCTCGTGTCCTGCTGTATGATGTCTCGGTCCCACTGAGTCTCGTGTCCTGCCGTATGATGTCTCGGTCCAACTGAGTCTCGTGTCCTGCTGTATGATGTCTCGGTCCCACTGAGTCTCGTGTCCTGCTGTATGATGTCTCGGTCCCACTGAGTCTCGTGTCCTGCTGTATGATGTCCCGGTCCCACTGAGTCTCGTGTCCTGCTGTATGATGTCTCGGTCCCACTGAGTCTCGTGTCCTGTTGTATGATGTCTCGGTCCCACTGAGTCTCGTGTCCTGTTGTATGATGTTTAGGCCCAAATGAGTCTCGTGTCCTGTTGTATGATGTCTCGGTCCCACTGAGTCTCGTGTCCTGTTGTATGATGTAACTTTCTGAACAGTATACGTAGTTTAGTGATTAACACAACACAATCATTCGCAATGCCTAAATGCGATAATCCACTTAATGCCTACTATGACATGGAACGGAGTCTGGTAATACCGGATTAGTAGGATTACTTAAATGTATAGTAATTATAATATCGGATATGTGTCTATATATATATTGTTTTTTGATTTAACACAATTGTACGATTTTACTTTTATGCGGTTTGTCACAGTTATTTTACTGTTTTTGATTCCAAGTTTTTACGAAGCCTAAATTGACAATGCAATACCAGTTCGCGTGCGTATTATCATCACTCAATCTACATTAACAAGCGTAGCGCCAACATTAACAAGCGTAGCGCCAACATTGTGGTTGCCGTGAATGACTGCAGTAATTCAGTTTTGATTTGGTTCGTCTGTTTCTGCTCGCAGCAATACTTCTTTGTGTTCGTGATCGTGTGCGTGATGGTTGCGAACATGTGATTAATGCAGTAATCTGTCAGGCTTTGAACAAGTAATTGCCAAGTGTGACTTTCGTCACATCGATGATGACGTCATTAGAAGCGGCAAAATTCGGTTAGACAGAGAGGAATGCTGAGCAGATGTGGGAACGGGCTGGACATAAGCTATGTTACATCCAATTAGTTGCCGCTGGGTGGCTCTGTCATTTCTGTGCCCCGAGGTATTCCTGAACTTTGCGTCTAGACAAAGTATTCTGCCAATAAGATACAGCTTACTTTTGCAAAACATTTCATGATTACTAATTTCTAATGTAGGAACTACTTTGTGTCGATATTCAATTTTGGATTGAATAAATAGGCTTCGCTTAAATACGCCAACACAAATACGACTTAAAATCACTTTCACTGTACATATGACCATTGGTATTGTGCAAATCACTCGTTCTGCTATTATCTGCATTTTCCATGTGAACCTAATCTGATGATGGCTTGATATTTTCTGTGTTTAAGTCGATAACATGTTAAAATATAATTTAAACAACTTAACGACCGCGTGGAAATCCTCGTGTTATCTTGTTTATTATCTATATTTCGCAACCATTTCTGATTACACACCATTACATAGCACAGACAGGCCGACGTGCAGCATGGAAGCCCGAAAAAGTTTTTCTCTGACGTCGGATTTTGATAATAGAGTAATGGAGTTGACACCGACAATCTGATATTTCATGAAACTCTTAATAATAACAAGATTTATTGCATGAAATTCTTATTTGTTTAATAATCTCATAATATCTAGTAAGCCACGAAAGAATATTTCTATCGAGAACATGTGATGGCAATAATGCACGCCTCACTCAAATTAACATGTAAGCTACGATATCCGAGATAGGTATCGGTCAGGATTGTCGTTACGTCCTTTGTTAGCATACTGGATGATACCCAACGCACGAAGAGGTTTGCTTCCGACGCTTTCTCTAATATTTATGTAGCAGACACGAACGACAATGGTTTTGTAACGTCATGAGCTCAGCCGGCCTTTCCAAAACTATTCTGCGAGGCACAGTGAATGGGGGGCGTAAAAGAGACAGACAGAAGAATAGTTGAATCAACAACATCAAGATGTGGACGGGATTGAGCATCACAGAGAGCGTGAGGGCGACGTGGGACCGGGTAGAATGGAGAAACGTTGCTCGTAGAACATCTGAGACTGAAGTGGTGCCCCAACGATAGCTATAGGTGAAGATGTAGCAAGAGCCAACGACGCCATCAGAGAGCGACACCGGACTGTACTGGACACGGTTAACGGAGACTCCGCCTTGAGAGGTGGCGAGAGGCGCACACAAAGACACATCCAATTACTGGCGGCGCTAATGACGCACTGACCAGCGCTGAT